>MCJB01045347.1:15211-118199 GCA_002018475.1 Nicotiana obtusifolia | reverse complement strand
CATCATATGATCAAATTTGCATTTGATTCAAGCCTACGGACTCCAAAGATTTCTAAGTCGTTCGTTTGATCCGAACCTGACCAAACCATGTCCGAATGGTCTGAAATTTTGCATACAAGTCTTAAATTGCATAACGAAGCTACAGCAACTTTCGGAATTCCATTCCGACTTCCGGATCAAAATTTCACCTATCGACCGGAAATTCGAACTTTGCCAATTCAAGCCTAGTTTTGTTCGGGGTCTCCAAAACATATTCCGGTCACTCTCCTAAGTCATAAATCCTATCCCGAAGCTAACCGAGTCGTTGGAATTCATATCCGAACCTTCTAACTCATAAGTCAATCTGCGATTGACTTTTGCGACTTAAGCTTTCTTAAAAAGAGACCATGTGTCTCATTTCTTACCGATGTACTTCGAGTACAACTTACTCGACTTAATTTCACATAATATAATTAATGAAATAAAATGGGGTATAAAATGGGTCATCACACCTAAGTACAACTATGATATCAAAACTTAAATAAAGGTACAACAACAACAACCCAAAATAAATGTTACCACACATGGGTTGCCTCCCAAGAAGCGCTTGATTTAACGTCGCGGCACGATGAAGCTAGGATGCCTCTGTAATCATTCCATGGTTGGGCATGGACCATCCTTTAGATCTAGTTGCTCTACCAAATGTTTCTCTCCATCTGCTCCCAAGTAGTGCTTAATTCTTTGACCGTTCACCTTGAAGGTTCGGAGCCCATCCTCCGATGCTAGTTCGACAGCTCCAAAGGGAGAGACGTCGACAACTTTGAAAGGGCCTGACCATTTAGACTTTAGTTTCCCCGGAAATAGTTTTAGTCTTGAGTTGAAAAGCAATCCTACATCCCCTGCCTTGAGTTCTCTTTTTAAGATCTTTTTGTCATGGACGAATTTCATTCTTTCCTTATATACGGCTGCACTTTCATATGCGTGGAGACGGAACTCCTCCATTTCATTCAATTATGCTAGCCTCAGAGCTCCAGCCTCTGCCCAGTCCATGTTTAATCTTTTTAAGGCCCACATAGCCTTATGCTCAAGTTCTACAGGTAAATGGCAAGCTTTTCCAAAAACTAGCCGATAAGGGGATGTATCGATGGGGGTTTTGTACGCTGTGCGGTATGCCCATAGAGCATCATCGAGCTTCTTTGACCAGTCGGTCCTGTTTGCATTCACTGTCTTTGCTAGTATGCTCTTTATTTCCCTGTTAGATACCTCAACTTGACCGCTCGACTGTGGGTGGTCGGGTGTGGTAACCTTATGCTTGACACCGTACTTGTCGAGGAGACCTTTAAAGACTCAGTTACAGAAATGCGAACCCCCATCACTAAGAATGGCTCTTGGGGTGCCAAACCGGGTGAAAATATTCTTCTTTAGAAACACGCCCATGAAGTCAATACCCCAAACGTCGAATAGTTCGATTTGCATCACAAAGTTCATAGGCATCTCATGCCTCCTAGAAATTGGGCCCTATCGTTGGCATTGGTCACAAGACTTTACCAACTGATTAGCGTCCTGATAAATGGTAGGCTAGTAGTAACCACATTCCAAGATCTTTGCTGCCGTTCTATTCCCCCAATGATGACCCCAACCGGTGAGTCATGACAAGCTTTCAGAATTTGTAGCATCTCTTCCTCAGGCACGCATCCTGATTATGTTATCCGCACAGACACGGAACAAGAAGGGTTCTTCCCAATAATAGTTTCGACAATCCCTCAAGAACTTCTTCTTTTGGTAAGATTCCAACCCTTCCGGAATAAGATCGCTGACTATGTAGTTAGCGATGTATGCATACCACGGTGCAAAGGAATTGGATAACGCCAGTATTTGCTCATCTGGAAATGCATCATTGATTTCCAGCTCTCCTTTTTGTCTCCCCGATTCTTCGATTCTGGACAAGTGATCTGCTACTTGGTTTTGTGTTCACTTTCGATCCATCACTTCAAAATCAAACTCTTGCAGCAGTAAAACCCATCGGATTAGTCGCGGCTTTGCATCTTTCTTCGCCATCAGATAACGGAGAGCTGCATGGTCGGTGTATACAAATTTCTTGGAACCCACCAGGTATGCACGAAACTTTTCGAAAGCATAAACAATGGCCAACAGTTCTTGCTCTGTTACTGTGTAATTTATCTGTGCCCCATTAAGTGTTTTGCTAGCATAATAGATGGGGTGTAGAACTTTATTGTGTCTTTGTCCCAGCATAACTTCAATAGCCACGCCACTGGCGTCAAACATAAGTTCAAAAGGAAGTGACCAATCAGGAGTGACAATAATGGGTGCCGTGGTGAGCTTTGTCTTCAGTTCCTCAAAAGCTTTGAGGCATTTCTCATCAAAGACGAACTTGGCATCCTTCTCAAGGAGTTTACACATTGGATTTGTAATCTTTGAGAAGTCCTTAATGAAACGCCTGTAGAATCCGGCATGCCCCAAAAAACTACGGACACCTTTGACGGACGTGGGTGGAGAAAGCTTAGAGATGATTTCTATTTTAGCTTTATCCACCTCTATGCCACGCCTTGAGATTTTATGTCCCAGAACAATACCTTCATCCACCATGAAGTGGCATTTCTCCCAATTTAGTACAAGGTTTGTCTCCTCGCATCGCTTGAGCACTTGTTTGAGATTCTTCAGGCAATGCTCAAAAGTCTCACCTACTACCGAAAAATCATCCATAAAAACCTCAAGAAAATCCTCTACCATATCGGAGAAGATAGACATCATACATCTCTGGAAGGTAGCTGGAGCGCTGCATAGGCCGAATGGCATCCGGCTCAAAGCAAATGTTCCATATAGGCATGTGAACGTTGTCTTCTCCGGGTCCTCCAAAGCTATGTTGATCTGATTATAACCGGAGTATCCATCAAGGAAACAATAAAAGGACTTTCCCGCTAGACGATCAAGCATTTGATCAATAAAAGGCATAGGGAAATGGTCTTTGCATGTGGCACTATTTAGTTTCCTATATTCCATGCATACCCTCCATCCTGTTACTGTTCTTGTTGGAATAAGCTCGTTCTTCTCATTTTTTATCACAGTCATGCCTCCATTCTTTGGCACGCGTTGCACCGGGCTCACCCATGAACTATCAGCGATCGGGTACACTACCCCAGCGTCCAACCATTTGATTATTTCTTTCTTTACCACTTCCTGCATTGACGGATTCAGCCTTCGTTGATGTTCCACACTCGGTTTTGTCCCACGTTCTAATTGAATCTTATGCTCATAAATTCCAGTTGGGATCCCTCGAATGTCCGCAATTGTCCAACCAATGGCTTGTCTATGCTCCTTCAAAACTTTTAGCAACTGTTCCACCTGCACATCATTCAACAATAAAGAAACAATTACTGCTAAAGTATTATTTAAGCCAAGAAATTTATACCTCAAATGCGAAGGAAGTGGTTTCAGCTCTAATTGAGGTGGTTCGATAATGGACGGCTTTGCAGAAGGTGTAGCTCTATTCTCCAAATCAAGGGAAAGCTTTGGTGGAGTATACGAGTAAGAACCACGCCCCTCTAATGCATTCACTGACTCCATAAAGCCATCCATATCATCACCATCGAAGTTTACCAATATAGCTGCCAATGCTTCACCTAGCATTGCTCTTCCATCTTCATCTCAACAGCATCATCTACTTCATCAATAATACCAATCATTGACATGCTCTCGTACTCGTTTGGTAACTTCATACCCTTACTAGCTTGGAAGGTAACTTCTTCGTTGTTCACTCGGAATTTAATTTCTTTACGCTCCGAATCCATATGGGCTCTTCCAGTAGCTAAGAATGGCCTCCCCAATATAATAGGGATTTCCTTGTCCTCAGCACAGTCAAGAATTACAAAATCAGCTGGTATATGAAATTTCCCAACTTTCACGATCACATCATCTACAATACCAACTGGTCTCTTGATTGAACGGTTAGCCATTTGCAACCTCATGCTCGTCGGCCTTGGCATTTCTAATCCCGTTTGTTTGTAAATGGCAAGCGGCATTAGATTTATGCTGGCCCCATTGTCACAGAGTGCTTTTGCAAAGTCGCGCACTCCAATAGTGCACAAAATAGTAAATGCTCCCTGGTCGTCCTTCTTCTGAATTGGATTTGTAGCAATGATAGAACTAACCCGGTGAGTCATATTTACCACCTTCTGAATTGGATTTGTAGCAATGATAGAACTGCTTGCTCATTCTTTCCTTGCAATATCATACCACTCCTGGTAGTGATGGCCATGATATGGGAGGTTGGGTCATCATATTCAATATCAAAATCTCAATAACATTATACCTATCTAGGGTTCACAACCTTAGCGTTTAAATTTAGCTACTCATGCTGAACATTGAATAAGAAAGAATAGTAATTGTCATCATCTTACAAAATAGCACGTAATTGATCCCAAAAGCTTCCAAGAATTCAAACTAGTTAATTGCCCGTAGTTTGTACTCTCAATTCTGACAAGATATCCCCCACAAAACCCTATTAAACCTATTTATAGAGGCCCAAAAACCGAGGCGAAGTTCGGACTAATTTGACCCTGCTGTAATAATGCGGACCGCATTTCTGTCGCAAAACAGAAATGTGGACTGCAAATCTTCATCGACTGTCGCATATTTAACCCAAGAGTTTTGCCTTCATCGCATTATGGTTTTGCGGTCCTCATGTTGATTATGCGATCACATTCTTCACCCTGATTTTCACCCAGAAACTCTGCTTGCATTTGCGATTTCACAGTGCAAGTTTACGGTTCGCATTCTTGTTTTGCGATCGCATATGAGACCGCATTCTCGGCATGAAGAAGTGCCCAGAGTTCTGTCCCTGTTTGCGATTTGCTTGTGAATTATGCGGTCCGCATATGCTGTTTGCGACCGCATACTCACATCTGCGATGCTGTTGAATTCTGTTCTTGTCTTCAGTTGGCTTTTTTAACTCTTTTCCGAGCTTTTGGGTCCTTACACTCGATGTAATGCAAATACACTAAAATTACATAAGTATCGGTAGAATTTGCATGTAAAACAACTTGAACTCTAAGCAAGTAGTATCAAAATGTGCCGAATTTACTCGGCACATCATGAAGCAAGTTAATAACATAGAGTAATAAAAGGATTGTAAGAATAGAGATAACACAAGGGAAGCAATTGAAAAGAACCACAATGTTCATATACGAACAATAACTGATGGAACAAGGAAGAATAAAATAACAAGAAGTGTTCCTACCAAATAACTCTTTACAACATAGGATAAACAACAAGAATCACAACGAGGTATTGCCTCGTGCACAATAAGAAACAAAACTGAGGTATCGCCTCACATTCACAATTCCCAATCTCAACCTCAGTCTCTCCTTATACCGCCGCGTGAGCCTTACATTTAAATAGTTTTGAAAATAGTTTTCCCGAAATAGTTACACGCAATTTAGCCCACCTTATGATACCGCGTGGCTTCACATAATTCCCTTACAAGCAACATGCACATAAGTCCCACCTTATGCCGCCACATGAACATTAATCCCTCTCCTTATACCGCCGCATGCGCGTCAGTATCACATCACAATAACAACTCGCACCGCAAGTGCCCATATGTCAGAACTTGCCAAAAATCAACAATATCAATGTCTCCACTACAGTAACCCATGGTTCAACTACAATGTGTACAAGAATATCAACAATAACAATGAACGTAAAATTCTCTAAAAGAAAGATGTCTCAACATTTAAAGTAAGGCAAGATACTTACCTCAACTAGGCCAATTCACCTCTCAAATATAGCTTTTTCCCTAAATTCGCCTCCACGCGGCTCAAATCTTACCAAAATCGACTTAATATTATCAAACAATGCAAGGGAAATCAATTACAATACATAAAACTAAGATATTTACACTTTTCCTAAAAAAGACAATAATAGTGAACTCGGGGCCGGCCCGTTCAGAAGCCCGGTCCAAGGGTGGATTCTAACTACCCATAATCCCACGAGTTCATTTATAAGATTAGTTTCAAATCCGAGTCCAAATTGTCTCTCAAAACTAAAATTCTTATATTTCAAAAACTTGATAAAGTATCACAAAGTTTCACTTTGATTCACATGATTTTGATATTAAAATCTAAGATATATTGATGGAATATAGTTGGAATAGATTAGAATCACTTACCCAATGTTTGTAGATGAAAATCCCCTCTCGAAATTGCCTCTTACCGAGTCTAGGGGTTCTAAAATGAGAGAATATGAGATTAAATTCCAACTTCCAGCCCTTTTGATCAGCTGCAAACCTTGGAATTGCGACATGGGTTCGCAATTGCGAACCCTCACATTTGTGAAGAAGTCATCGCAAATGCAGCCTCTGACCAGCCTACAGGGACTTCGCAATCGCAAGAAATGGGTTCACAAATGCGAACCTTGTCCCTTCGCAAAAGCGACAGATTAGCCGCAAATGCGAGCTACCCAAAATCCTAAGTTACTTTGCAATTGCGATCTAGGAATTGTAATTTTCATGCCCGAGGCCCCATGCTAAGCTCACAATTGTGAACTTGGTGTTTGCAAATGCGATACCTGAAGCATCAGCACACCAGATTCCACATTTCAGTTCAAAATCTTTTGAAATATGTTCGAAACTCATCCGAGCCCCCGAGGCTCCAATTCAAACATCCACACAAGATTAAAAACATCATACGAACTTGATCGCATGATCAAAACACAAAAATAACATCTAAAACTACGAATCGAATACTAAAACGCATAAATTTCGATGTAACGTTTCAAGAACTTCTATAATTGTAACAAGACGTCTGAATCCAATCAATTCAACTCCAAATGATACCAGATTTTGCAGACAAGTTCTAAATAACATTGAAGACCTATTCCAAGTCCCTAAATCAAATTACGAGCTTGATAGCTAAAAGTCAACCTACTATCAATCTTTTCAACTTCAAATTGCCAAATTTCGGCAAAACAATACAAATCAACCTACAAACTTCCGTAATCAATCCCGGGCATACGCCCAAGTCCGAAATCACGATACGAAGCTATTGGAGCCTGCAAAACACTATTCTGGGGTCATTTTTCACAAAAGTCAAAGCTTAGCCAATATTTCTAATTTATGCTTCTAAGTCAAGAATCAAAGGGTCCAAATCAACCCGAAAGTTTCCCAGAACGAAACTAATCAACCCCACAAGTCATAAAATCATAAACATACATATGTAGAGCATTAAAAAGGGAAACGAGGCGCAATTACACAAAACGACCAGTCGTGTCGTTATAGTTATTCTGTTTTCTGTGAGTTCTTTAGTTATTCTTGTATTGATGACTTGTTGAGAATAATGAATACGAGGCATTGGTTATCCTACATTTTTACTGGTAGTTACTTGTTGTTCCACACATTTTATTTCCCTTTTGCATTGAGATTACATAACTAGTTCTGTTAACTGGATATGATTAATGAGTTTATATTGGGAACGGGTTGCGCACTCCAACCGTATTGAAATGAATTGATATTAGGATCGGTATGCATGCCACAACAGTTAATGATATGATGTGATGTTGGGATCGAATTGCACACCACAACAATTATTGCACTAAATGTCGGGATCGGGTTGCACAGCGCAACAGTTATTGTATTAAGTGTTGGGATTGGGATGCGCGCAACAACAAAGTTGATGTGTTGTAGTTGTTTGTGGTTGTATATTTTATTCCCGGTATTGTGATACAAGGTTTGAGATCATGTTATTCTGGGGCCCTTTGGTAGTTGATCTTCAGGTCCGTTTTTTTATGAGTGTACTACTTTATATTCTATTTATGTACTCTGTTATCATTATTCGTTTTGGTTTATTGTGAGAGTTTTGTCATAGGCTGGTCACTACTTTTTCAAGTTTAGGCTCGGCACTTACAGAGTACATGGGGTTAATTGTACTCATGCTACACCTCTGCACTTCTTCTGTAGATCCTATTGTTAGTCCTAGTGGCGCGCAGCGAAGACTGCTTGGATTCGACTGCCACAAGAGACTTGAGGTAGTGCTACTTGATGTTTGCAGTCCCTCAAGTCACCTTCTACCTTATTTCAACTGTTTATCTTGTTTCAAACAAAAGTATTTCAGTTTCATATAATTATGGATCTACTTTTAACTTGCTAAAAATGGATAGTTAATTAGCTAACGTTGGCTTGCCTAGCAAGTGAATGTTAGGCGTCATCACGGCCCTGCGGTTGGGATTTTGGGTTGTGACAAAATCTCCAAAATCTGGTATCGCAAGTGCATGAGCAATAAATTAATATAGTTGTCAAACACCTCTTGGTGATTTTTCTCTTCATATAAGAGACCATCTGAGAGATAAACGAGACTTGTAACAACGAGCTGGAGTTATGCAAAATCCCTCACCGTCTACCAGATCATCCTAAAATAATACCCTTCGAGTTGCGGACAACCCCCTTAAAACATTTCTACAAAACCTTCCCTAGCGGCCACAGATTCTCTAGCTGAAGCGACTGCTTGCAAACCCCTTGAAGACATAGCTGCTACCCAACCCATAGGTCAAGACACCGTGAAAACACAGAAGCTCGACCACAAGAAAATGAAAAAATGCTAAAATTCACTGAGATGATGCTATAGTGTGTCCACTATAGCAAGATAACCAAGATAACCATACCAGAAGCGATTCGACCACGAGTAATCAGAAGGAAAGGCCTAAGTCAGTGTCCACAAATCCCTGCCGACAAAACATCACGATTCTTCAAAAAACCACCCCAGTACCGTCTAGCATGCCAAGTGTTCGAAAAAATAACACAACCACCAATGCAGGACAAATGGTAGAAATGCTGCCAATGAAGGAGAAAAGCATTAATAACCTGAAAGCCAAGTAAATGTTGTGTCCAAACTCCTAGATGTTCATATGACAGACAAGGGAATTTGAAGGGATGTGCAGAGCAGGTAACTAATTCCAGGTCTAAAACGAATAAGGAGTATGTTAAGTCAGATAGTCACAACTCTCCTGTAGTTTCAAAGGATAATGTTGTTAACCAAATTTTAGCCAAGGCTAATTAAGGCCCTACTACTTATGCAAATGAACAAAACATCAAGATAAAAAAGCCCAATAAAACTGCCTATGACCACATACAGCCAAAAGTTTTTGCAAACTTTGATAGACCGACTAAAATCACAACTTCCAAATCAACCAGCCGCAATCTTGTTGAAGTCCTTGATACTCCCCCTGATACTAACCTCTCACATGTCGCACCTTCAACAGACCAAACAAAGAAGGCCCAACATTCCATTCAACCACCACTTCCCACTTTTACTCACTCATATTCTACCAAAATGAAAGCCAAACTTGCCGAGGAAAGAATCCCTATTGAGTTCACACCCCCAAAAATTACCACCAAATAAGGGCACCCAGCAATTGTTTTCAAGAAGGAGGATTGCATGATCAAATTGGCTAAGTGATGCCATAACATTATGGTTGGCATCAAGCCTGACATGGCTAATGCTTACAAAATAGTTTCCCGAGGATTTACTTGCATAATTTTGAGAAGAATGGGCTTCAATAATATGATTTTGTCACACCGCGACCACGGGGAATGCGACTGGTGCTCAACCGAGATACCTCGGTTAAGCAAGCCCTGTTAGATGTATTCTACCCAACCTTGCCCATTAACAATATAAGAACCAATGAAACTGATAGACATAAGAAGAGTCAAGTGTTCCACAATCTTTTCCATTACCAAAGGATATTCATTTATGATTTTTAAAATATTACAAGCTTATGAATATGATGAAAAACATGTTTGGCCAAATACAAACACTTACTAGTTTAATTCCCAACATCAAACACCACCCACAACCTGTCTACGGAGCCTCTAAGTACAACTGAAGAGTAGTATGGAAGTGTCGGCGACAAGGCCCTGGCTATACCTCAAAACCTAAAGTACAACATCAAATAAGATGAAGCCCAAAACATAGTAGGGGTCACCAAAATCTACTGAATAAAGAGTACCTGCTATGAGGATCAAAACCGCCCGCTGAAGAACCACCTGCATCCATTGAAGATGCAGTGCGTCCCGCAAAAGGGACGTTAGTACATATAAAATAGTACTAGTATGTAAAGATACATATCCTTTTTCAAAATAGAATGCCAATATAAGAAAGAGGAAAATCATAGAAACAGCAAGTCACAATCAACAATATCCAAATGCCAAGTTAAAACATAACTTTTTTCAAAATACGAAAAATAATATATATCTTTGGTTGGAAGATCATTAGCACTGATATACCACTGTATTTTTAGCATGGAGTCCAATCACATCCAATCGGCTAGGCCATCTCCCACGAACAATGTGTTTTGACATGTGATGCGAAAAAAAGGCATTCCAATAGTAGTACCACCATGTGCGCAACATGGCATCCGATCTCCACCCGATCGGCTAGGCACCCTTCACACATATACCATGTGGGTTGACTTTCCAATTCATAGCTAATATTAATCTCATCCCAATTAAGGGGAATAATCACAATCACATCGATATTCCAATCTCATCCCAAATAAGGGGATAATCACAATATACCCTTACACCGGCACGTGTAGTTTCGAGGTTGGGCCTTATGACCCACCTTTCCTCGGTTTGCTAATGATACTCCCAAAAACTTTTTGTTTTTTCAACACAAGGAACACAAAGTACAAATATATTTTATAGTCACCTCTTAAACTTTCACACTATATATATAGCTTTGTTAGTACTTTAAACCATTCACAGCGTCATTATTTCCTTGGATATTTTTGCCATACTTATGATTCTTCATTCATGGCATGTTGGTGTATTTCATATTCCACATTTTCCTTTATTTACTTTCATGGATCATCGTCATAAATATCAACAAATAGAATATTCCAAAAATCCCAACTTTACGTTTTTCGCAATAAAGACTTTAAACACAATGAATTTCTTTCCAAGAAATGGAGTGAATTGATTGGCAAACGAAGCACAAGTTAAAATCATAAACGTGTAACACATCATTGGTTCTTGAAATACTTATCCCCAAAAAGGGCAATACACAATTTCAAGTCATGAAGACATAAGAGCTCAAAATACATTAGAAATACTTACAAAGCATAGCATTAGTTAAAACAACCACATTTGGGCATGACTTGGGTACATAAGCTTTTAGGAAAATCTCTTTTCGAAGTCAGTTTGGAACAGTTGAATCAAGGCTTATTTTATAACCTTTGTCCCATCATTTCATTTCCTTGGCACCGTTGGCCACAAAAATAACTTTCATTATTGGCACGGTGGCGACGCCTTATATCTCCAACCCATTTATTTCTCTTTCAAGCATATTTATATATTACCAACAACAAGGCATTTCAAATCAAGACTTCAGGTTCATATATAAGCAATAGGAGTTTTAGACGCATGCAGTATTCTATCCAAGTTAAGCATAATGGACTTTCGTTTGAAACATGACTCAAAGCCATAACATTTTAATACAGATATCATTCTTGAACACATTCCCAAAGGATAACATAATGTGATAGGGACATTCAGAACACATTTTGAACGTCTAATTCTCGACACTTTGCTTACTCAGGACAACCGAATTTATTGGGAACAACTCGAAATATGGGAATAAGGAACGTGAGCCAACTATACTTGAAACTTACAGAAACATCATGGAATTCAATTCTAAGAGAGTAATTTGGCCAACATACCTCATTTGAGCTTTCCTTAAGTTACTACAATATCCCACACTTCTAGTAATAACATCTATAACAAGATAGCAAAAATTGAATAATAATTAGAAGGATTCCCGTGGTGCAACTCTCCTAGGAATTTTGCCAAACACCTAGCATGAAAAATAGACTATAACGTTCTACAATGGTAACCCCCTTCCTCCCTCAACCAATTTCAACAAGAACTACCCAAAATGGTTCATTAACCCTACATACCACAAACTATTGACACATGCATGGCCTAATTCCATTCCCACAATATACTTAGACCCTAAAATAACTTGTATGGGTGGTATAGGACAGGAACTTACCCGGATAGATGGTGGTCTAGTGATTAACTTCCTTGATTCTTGAAAGTTGGTGCAATATTGGATGATTAGAATGCTAGGTTTCCCCCATTCTCTCTCTAAAATTCTCTTACCTCTCTCTAATATCACTAGACAATCTCTCCAAAATAAGCCCTAAATGCTATTTATTAAAATGGGGCCGGGTTATAAAAATAGGAAAATGGAATCTCCGAATTCGGGTCTGCAGTCGTAGAATGGACCATAGAATCATCCATCAAAATTCTTCATGCCGAATCTGCGATAGAAAATGCGGACCGCAAAATAGATATGCGATCGCATAATGGACCACAAAACGACCTTCAAAATTCAACCATTTTTCTGCTCGACTATACGATGGGTATACAATCCGCATAATGGATCTGCGGTTGCTAATCTAACAGCTTAATTGGCCCTTCAGCAAAAATATTCCACCAATACCTGGATGCATACCCTTAAGCACCAAAAAACTTGAATCCCTAATACTACATCCTTATACATCACCCTACCTTGGCACCACAAAACTTGAATGCCTCAGCGAAATTTTACGGGGCCTTACAGATTTGGAGAACTATGTCCAATAATTGGTACTTAGTCATTATTAATGGTAACAGATGGGGTTTCTTCCACTTAACAAAAACAAGGAGATCCATTGGCACCATCTTTCTTTATCATTGGTGCTGAACTTCTGTTCAGAATGCTCAACAGCCTAACCAATGATCAATTCTTCAATAGTTTCTACACGGAAAGAAGAGGACCTCGGATTAACCATTTATGTTTTGTTGATGACATTATAATTTTTACCTCTAGGGCTAGAACATCCTTGCAGAAAGTCATGGAGACTCTCAGTAATTATGAAGACATTTCCGGCCAACAAATCAACAGACACAAGAATTATTTCATGACTGCCCCTTCTGCATTCAATATCATAGTGAGGAGAGTACAACACGTAACTGGATTAACCAAGAAAGAATCCCCTCTCAGATACGTAGGATGCCTCCTATATACAGGTGGGAAAAAGATTGTGCACTTCAAGTACATGGTGGCCAATATAGTCAACAACATCAAAGGCTGGACTAGTAGGATTTTTGTCCTATAGAGGCAAAACTACTTTGATAAAAATGTGTTACAATAAATGCCCATACACCTCCTGTCAACTCTTTCTCTTCCTAAAGTTGTTCTAAAACAAATACAGAACTTGGCTACTACCTTTCTCTGGGGAATAGAGAATGACAAAGCCAAATATCACTTGTCCTCTTGGCAAAAGCTTTCTTTCCCAGTGAGTGAAGGAGGAGTTGGCTTCAAAACAACGGAGGATGTTTGTCAATCTCAGGAGTACAAACAATGGTGGTTATATAGAACTATGAAGTTACTATGGGGAAACTTTTTGAGGGCTAAATACTTCCAAGATCAAATCAAAAATCCATGAAATGAGATACTGGGCAGTCTCAGGCATGGAAAAAAATGATGATCAACAAAAAAGAGGCTGAGAAACACATTCACTAGAGATTGCACTCTAGTAGCTTCAACTTCTGGTGGGTCAATTGGCTGGGAACTAGTGCTCTTGCTAACTATAGAATTGACCTGGAAACACTACTGTGGCTCAATTATGGGAAAATGGCTAATGGAACTTACAAGAACTGAACAGAATGGTCCCAATGCATAAGATTCAAGACATCATGCAGATTCCCATCTACTACAAGCCACATGTCCAAGATCAATCCACATGGATTCCTACAGCATCTGGAATCTTTACATGCGCATCTGCCTGGGAGGTGTCAAGGAATAAGAAACAGGCCAACCTTACCAATTAAATGACATGGCACAAAAAGATCCTAACTGATCTGTTGCCTCTGGAGAGCTCTTAGAAACAAACTTCCAACTGATTCAAGGATTAGACTCTTTGGAAATATTACGACATCAAGATGTGTATATTGTACCACACCTGAAGATGAAACAATAGAACACATCTTCAGTCAAGTTAGTCTTGCTAAGATTGTGTGGAAGAATTATGGAGACCCTGCTGCCATCAATTTTGGAAACTTGCCTCTCATATTAATCTTGATGACTTAGTGGCTTCAAAAGAATCACAATGAAGTACAAAAGCCTATTATAGAAACTCTCCCCATTATCATATGCTAGAACTTATGGAAGAACAGATGCAATGCAAAGTATGGATCAAAGACTTCTTCCATAACCAGTGTAACCTCCTCCATAAATTTTGATGTACATTTGCTGCTACACACCAACTCCCCTGCTATTAACTGGCCTTATGGATGGGTGAATCCATACTCAATCATCAAGAATATCAAACATTACATTACTACCCAACAAGTTAAGTGGACCAAACCATTGACTAGATTTGTAAAAGTCAACAGTGATGGGAGTGGTTTGACCAACCCTGGGAGGATAGGTGGTGTTGTTTTTATCAGGAATCACTTGGAATAATTCATTCAAGCATTTGCATCCCCATTGGGTGGTGGCACCAACAACTTGACAAAAACTGAAGCAGACTTCATGGGCATCCAATGGTGCATTTCTACTGGGTACAACAGAGTACATTTGAAGGCTGGTTTTGAGCTACTGATCAATTGGTTAACAAGCAAAAAGGAGCCTCCCTGGACCATCAAGATGAATTTGCAGAAGTTGAAAATAGTTTCTCATCAGTGTGTGGAGATCACATACTCTCATGTGTATAGAGAGGCCAACTTCCCTACTGATTCCCCATCCAAACTCAGCCATAGTCTCAATTCAATAACACATTTCTCGGCCCCTTCTTACCTACCTCCTCATATTAGAGGTCAAATTTAGCAAGACTTCCTGGGCACCCCTGCTTTCATGCATAGAAAAACTAGAAGAATCATTACTCCACCACATTTGATCTCCACCACTTCTCACAGTTATGGTTGACAGAGACAAATTAAGGGGAGCATATCATTTTGTCCAAGGATCTACACGAAACATAATCCTAGCAACAGGAACAAGAATGGTGGTTCAGATGCTAAGGCCACCATAAGAGCAATGCAAATGCAACAACAATTGATAGTCTGTTTTACGCTAATTTGTTTACTATTTTGTGCAGGTACAAAAGACACATTCCTAGCATTGATAGGCCTCAAAGGTGTGGTATTAGCACCTGGAGTGCTTAGTCTGTTAGAGGTCCATCAATAATATAAAGAGCGGTGGTCTTTGAAGGCCCCATATATAGCTACCAACCAGTGCAGACAATAGAAGATATCATACCAACAACTACCAGCACAACACCCTAATAACAGTACACTATCAGCAACCCCTTCCAAAAGCCCTACTCCATTTCAACAATACTACAAACTCAATAAGGTATCCATCCTCATAGCCAACACCCTAAATGCAACACCAAATCTCAGAATCCACAAGAACCTGGGATTAGTGATGCACTCCCACAATCCAAGGACAGAGAAAAAAAGATTCCTATCTCTCATTCCTCTTTCCTACATGTACACACACAATCAGCCTTACTTGATGAAATGCAGTTGGGATCTGCTTGTCACTGTTTGCCACTCATGCTATCTCTTGACAACAGAATTGGAGGTAACAAATTGGTAGTTCCACAACTCCCAATTTCCCAAACAGAAGCTATAGCACTGAACTAAACATGCCACAGCCCTCATCTCAGAACTATGGATCACCATAAAATTGTTGTTATAGTTCACGATTTCAATCAGCATTCAGAATCTATAAGAAACTAAAAGCAATGCCATACTATTCCACCCATAGGACCGAGGACATTATTTCCCAAAGAGTACAACAATCCTCTTTCAATGAGTGCAGCACAATAGTAAAATATTCTCAGAAGAAAGGAAATGACACTAGCTACATCTCAAAGGCCACACCAAATCTCATAATCCATAAGAACTTGAGAACAATGCCTTACTTTATTACTCACAGGGTAAAGGATAGTGATGCTCACAACTTGCATTATTCTATATGCAAAATCATAATCTCCTCCATCGGGAAGAAGGGCAATGGTGGCCCTTTACTACTAACTTGTTTGCTTAATTTTGCAGGTATAACTGACAAGTCTATATCATTGATGAACTTCCAAGGTGTGGTATTAGCATCCCAGATGCTCAGTCTGTTGGAAGTACATCAATCCTCTTGGACCTGTTTCCAAAATCATGCCAATTTGGCACACAGATCACACTCATACATCATTTATAGGACCGTTGGGAATATGCTTAAGAGTTCCAACATATCTGACCATTATGCTATATCATCAAGCAGCCTCCAAGGCACCATTACTACATATTCTGACTGTAGAAAAAAACATACTTGCTCTCTGTCATCAGTAGCATATCATGATCTCTCCCATGCATCTGGATATACTATTGAAGCATTTTCTTGGACACCCAAATGCCTACACAACATGCATCTCATGGACACACAAATGCCTACACACTAGTGCTCTATCTCTTATGTCAAGGGCACCACATACAGACAGTTCATTGCTCATTCTCCATCAATCTCTCTTATGCTTCTCTTCACATTAGCTCTCCTTAATGTTAAAGCTATGATGAAGACAAGTTCCCTATGTTAAAGCTCCCACTTTCACTCTGGTATCTCCAATATTTGAGTCAATCCACCCGGTTTCTGATGCTCATACTTCATCAGCTGAGAATTCAAACACCGAGATACATAAGCAACGATGTCTTTCTTCATTCTTTGCTATCAACTATGCTGTTTCAAGTCACTGTACATCTTCATGGCACCTAGATGAATAGAAGAGTGCAAACTGTGAGCCTCCTCAAGGATCAATTCCCTCAACCCATCAATGTTGGAACACAAATTCGGCTTTGAATCTGCATAACACCATCATCTCCAATCACAACCTCCTTGGAACCACCCTGTTGCATTGTATCCTTCAACACCAATAGGTGAGGATCATCAATTGGCGAGCCTTGATACGCTCCAACAACAAAGACTGTGCCACAACACAGCAAGAACCCAACTGGGCTCTGAAACTTCCAATATGACAAACCGATTGGCTAAAGCCTGAACATCCATGGCTAGTGGCCACTCTACTACCGGTAAATATGCCAAACTGCCCATGCTCTCCGCCTTCCTACTCAATGCATCGGCCACTACATTGGCCTTCCCTGATGATACAATATGGTGATATAATAGTCTTTCATGAACTCTAACCATCTCCGCTGCCGCAAATTAATGTTTTTCTTGTTGAACAGGTGATGGAAACTCTGATGGTCGGCATAGACCTCAAAATGAACGACGTACACATAGTGCCTCCAAATCTTCAGCCTGTGAACAATGGTTGCCAACTCTAAATCCTGAAAAGGTAATTTTTCTCATGAACCTTCAACTGCCAAGATGCGTAGGCAATCACCCTACCATCTTACATTAGTTTCGTGCCAAGCCCAATACTAATGCATCATAACACACAGTGTAAGATTCCGAACCTATAGGCAACACCAACACTGGGGCTGTAGTCAAAGCAGTCTTGAGCTTCTGAAAGCTCTCCTCGCACTCGTCAGACCATCTAAAAAGAGCAGACTTTTGGGTCAACCTTGTCAATGGAGCTGAGATAGATGAAAACCCCTCCATGGATAGACGATAATAACCCGCCAAACCTAGGAAGCTCCGAACCTATGTAGCTGAAGTAGGTCTAAGATAGTTCTAAACTCCTTCAATCCTCTTAAGATCCACTTTAATGCCCTCAGAAGATACAATATAGCCCAAAAAGGCAAACGAGTCCAACCAGAACTCACACTTTGAAAACATGGCATATAACTGACTATCCCTCAAAGTATGAAATACCAGTCGAATATGTTGCTCATGCTCCTCTCAACTGCTGGAGTAAACAAAAATATCACCAATGAAGACGATCACAAAAGAATCCAAATAGGACTGAACACCCGGTTCATCAAATCCATAAAGGTTTTCGGGCATTAGTCAAATCAAATGACATCAGTGAGAACTCATAATGACCATACTGAGTCTGAAAAGTTGTTTTAGGGACATCCGGTGCCTTAATCATCAACTCATGCAAGCCAGATCTCAAATCAATCTTCGAAAATACTTTGGCATCCTGAGCTTGATAAAATAAGTCATGAATCCTAAGCAACGGATACTTGTTCTTGATAGTGACTTTATTCAACTGCCAATAGTCTATACACATCCTCATTGTTCCATCGTTCTTCTTCATAAACAACACCGGTGCACCCCAAGGTGAGACACTAGGTTAAATGAATCCTATCAAGCAAATCGTACAATTGCTCCTTCAATACCTTCAACTCAACTGAGGCCATACGGCACAGTATGGTAGAAATAGGCTGAGTGCCTGGAACCAGATAAATGTAGAAGTTAATATCTCTGTCGGGTGGCATCCCCGAAAAATTAGTAGGAAACACCTTTGGAACTCACGCACAACTGGTACTGAATCCATGGAAGGAGCCTCTGCACTAGGATCACACATATAGGCCAAATATTCAAGACATCCATCCCTACTCAACTATACATCGAGCCTTCACATAAAATATAACCCTGCTAGTAGAATTGGAGTCCCTCTCCACTCTAATCGAGGCAACCCGTCATGGAAAATGTCATAGTCTTGGTGTGACAGTACAAAATAGCGTGATAAGGTGACAACCAATCCACGCTTAAGATATCATCAAAGTCCACCATATCAAGAAGTAGAAGATACCCTAGTCTTATATCTCCTAGTATAAACCACACACGAGTGATAAACACGGTCTACCACAATAGAATCTTCCACAGGCGTGGACACATAAAATGAGCACTCAAGGAATCACGATGCATAACCAGATATGTAGAAAAATAGGATGATACGTATGAATAAGTAGAGCTCGAATCAAATAAAACTGAGGCATATCTATGGCAAACCGGAACAATACCTATGATGGCGACATCAAATGACTCTGCCTAAGGTCTAGCTATGAATGCATAAAAATGGGGCCAACCACTCAGACCTTCGCCTCTTGAGTGGCCTATAACTAGCTGGTCTCCACCTCTAATAGCCTGACCATTACCTTTGGCTGCCTGACCCCTTCCCCTAGCTGGCCGAGCAGGCAATGGAGCAACCAGTGCCGAAATCTTGGTACGAGAATCCCGCTAAGAAATACTACTCTGAAGTCATGGACAATACCTCCTGATATGACCCGTACATCCAAACTCAAAGCACTCTTTCAGTTGTTGTGGCTGCTGAAACTAAGATGACCTGACGGCCTGAATAACTACTGTGATAACTCTGAATTGGCAGTGCACTCATGGGAGCTAAAGTTGCACTGTAGGCTAGCTGCTTAGGATGAGACCCATAAAAAACATGATTTCCCAAAGCACCATGCGCTACCTGAAGTGCTTATTGAATCGGCCTATGAGGATGGCCTCTACAAAATGAACCTCTTCCTCTAGATGAGGTGCCACTGAAACCACCAAAATGACGAGGCCTCCTCTCAAATACCGCCTCTCTACCTTGACCATGCATCATCTCCATCCATCTATCAATCTCTACGACTCTCTAGAAATAAATATCATCCCCCGTCTCCTTGTCCATTTGTATTCGGATACCAAAAGTGAGGCCCTTAATGAATCTCCTAACCCTATCCTTATTAGTAGAAATCAAGATAGTTGCATGGTAGGCTATGTCCATAAATTTGGTCTCATACTGGGTAACAGTCATGCTACCCTACAGAAGGCGCTCTGACTGCCTATGGTACTCCTCTCTTAGAGTAAAAGAAATAAACTTCTCCAAAATTGTTGCGAAAATTGATCCCAAGTGAGTGGTGGTGAACCTGCCGGTTTGCCTCGCTCATAATCCTGCTACCACCTCTTGGCAGGATTACTCCATTGGACTCCATAATACCCATGTTTTGCAACACCTTGCGGAAACGGTCCAAATAATCATGTGGGTCCACAGAAGGAGTACGACCAAATGAATAGGAAAGAGCTTGGTAAACTTATCCAACCTCATCAATCCCTTAAAAGACATCGCGGCCCTCTCCCCAGTCTACATAGCAACAACGGGCTAAGCTACTCCAACTCTGGGACAGCCAGAGTCTAATACAAGGGAGCCATCTGCTTTGGAGTGTGATTGGCGGGCGTCTGAGCACCTTTCCATCTTGAAAGATAGCTGGTGCCGTAGGAATACTACGGCCTAGGCCACACTCTCCATAAGGCTCACTAAGCGGACTACGACATCCTGAAGTACTGGAATAACAATGAATCCCTCCGGGAGCTAAGCGAGGCTGACTACTGCAGTTTGAACTGGGATCTCCTCCTCATGCTCGATCTGAGGCTCTGCAACAGGTGCTGCTGGACGTGCTCTAGGTTGAGCTCTGCTTGTGCCCCGGCCCCTAACTTTGGTAGTGGCTATAATAGGGGTCTCTGGCTCCTTCCCGGCTGTAGATGATGTGTGTATCCTCATGATCTACTAGAGAACAAGAATAAAAGGTTTCAAACTTCATTAATAGAATAAAGTCGCACGATAGAGAGAGAAAGAAGTGAATTTTTCCTAAAGCCCTATAGCCTCTAAATGATTAGTACAGACATATCCATATCGATCCTCCAGACTCTACTAAGCTTGATCATGATTCGTGAGACCTAGGTAACCTAGTGCTCTGATACCAACTTGCCACGATCCGGAATCCCAACTCGGGGCCGTGATGGCACCTAACATTTCACTTGCCAGGCAAGCCAACATTAGCTAATTACTTAACAAATTTTAATAATTTAAATCAAAATATTAATAATAATAAACTGTGATAGTCTGAAACATATATGATAAATACCATGTAGCGTACACTTAACATATCCCATAAATATGGAGTCATGGATACATGAGCATTTAGAGTACTACAGATAAAGTCTAATAAAATACAATCTTTTGAAATAAGGTAAATAGTAAAGACAGAAAGGAAGGGGAGTTAAGGGACTGTGAACACCAGCAGCTCCACCTTAAGTCTCCTGCTAATAGTTAGTCCAGGCAAGATCTCCTCTGCACGCCGCTAGGACCAACTCTGGCATCTACACAAGAAGTACAAAAGAATAGCATGAGTATAAGCGACCCCATGTATTCTGTAAGCGCCGAGCCTAACCTTGACGAAGTAGTGACGAGGCTATGACAAGATACTCACAATAAACCTGTATAAAACAATAATGACAGAAAAAAAAAATAAAAAAAAAATAGAAAATTCAAATAATTGGACCCGTAGGTCAACAACCAAAAAGAGCCCCGGAATAACAAAAGCTCAAATCTCATATCACAATACCGAGAACAATCTCTACAACCACAAACAACTTAGAAAACATCAAATCCATTGCGACCTGCAACCCAATCCACCATATCATTATCTGTTCATATCATAATCCATCCTTATTTCTTCATATCATGTCATATCATATCTTTTCAATATCGTTGCAGCTGCAACCCGCTCTCAACAATATAAAATCATTAACATAACCAACTCAACACCAATATTTCCATAATATCATTACAAAGAGAAATGAAACATGCGGAACAATAAGAAATTACCAAAACAAACGGAGAATAACCAATACTTCAAAAACCCAAACCTTGGAAAAACAAAATAATACCAAAATAGCTAAATGACTCACATAAATAGAATAACAAAATAAAGCACCTCAGCTAATATAAGAACGTTAAAAGAAAGTGTAATATGAGACAATGAAAATATACAAGTTATACAATTTGAAGCATGTAGCAGGTAAGCAGATATTGGGTGAGAAATGTACAAATCAAAACAAGTAACAATTAAATAACAATTAACAAGTAAAGCATAGATGTCAGGTAAGAACATGTAACAATTAAAGAATATACAAGAGATAACATGGAATAAATCAAGACATGGAAATAAATAGCCAAACCTTGCATGCTAAATTCCACGGCGGCGCATATACACTCTTCACCTCGCTTATACACTGATTCCCACATAGTTCGGGTAACAAACAGTTCAACAAGTCCTAATTCTCTCAAGTCAAGGTTAGATACAACACATACCGCTTCCGCAATCAAATCAACACTCAACCACGACCATTCCTTTAGGATTAGCCTCCAATCCGGTCAAATCTAGCCAAAATAGTTCAAGTGATTCAGAATAACCTTTAGTAACTACCCACGATTGAAAAAGATTCGATTTTTGATGAAATTGAAAAAAGTCAACAAAAGTCAACCAAGACCCTCTTGGTCAAAACCCAAGATTTGAACAAAAACCCAATTACCAATTCATCCCTGAGCTCGGTTATGTGATTCATTTCGAAATCCGACCTCAATTTGAGGTCTAAATCTCAATTTTGCGAAATCTCTAATTTCTACCCAAATCCCTAATTTTTACAATAAATTCATAGATTCAATATTAAAATCAATGGGTGATTATGGAAGTATAGCAAAACAGGTTAAAATTCACTAACCAATTACGTATGGATGAAAAAATCTCTTCAAAATCGACTCTAGGTCGAGCTCTAGCATCCAAAAACGGTCGAAAATGGTCAAATCCCAACTTCCAGCACTTTAAATATCTGGGTGTCATGTGTTCTTCACGTTCGCGAAGCACATAATGTGTTATCGATGCACTAGCCAATTGACCTTCACCTTCGTTAGGTATGCATCACACTTGCGAAGGCTTATTCCCTATCCTATCTTCACGTTCACATCCCCAGGTCCGCGTTCGCGATGAAGACCACAGCTATCTCCCCTAGGACACCCCAATTCATCGCCTTCGTGAGATGCCTGTCGCATTCACGAAGTGTAAGCCCCCCTTTGCTTTGCGTTCATGATTTGACCCTAGCATTCCTGAAGAACAGCCAGCCCCAGCCTCAAACTTCTCCTTCGCGATCGCGAAGCACTTGACATTAACTGCAGAAAACAATCAATTGCACAAGTTAAAGAATAGTCCGAAGCGTATCCGAAAATCACATGAGCCCCCTCGGGCTCCAAAATAAACATGCACACAAGTGTAATAACATCATACAGACTTGATCTCACGATCAAAAAACCAAAATAACATCTAAAACCACAAATCAGACATCAAAATGCATGAAATATAAAAGAAAATTGAAGAACCTCTAGAATCGCAACCAATCGTCCGAATCCTATCAAACCAACTACGAATTGAACCAAATTTTGCAAACATGTTTCAAATAGAAAAACGGACCTATTCCAAGTCCCAAATCCAAAATCTGAATTCGATTACCATAAAATCGACCTGCGGTGAAACCTCGAAAATTTTCGAACATTCAAATTGCTAACTTTTGGTAAAACAACTCAATCAACCTAGGGACATCCAAATGAAATTATGGGCATACGCCCAAGTCTAATATCATAATACGGAATTACCAGAATCGTCAAAACACTTGTTTATCCAAAATATTGATCGTAGTTTACTCACTTGTTTTTAAAGCCAAAAATTCACATTTTCTTTCAAATTCTTACATAAAAACTTATCAAAAAACAACACGGACTGAGCACACAAATAAAGAAACATCAAATGAAGCTAATAGAAGTCTGAGAACAAGGAAATAAGGGCTATTACTTAAAATGACCTATCGGGTCATAACAAGCATAGCAAGTAAAAGCAATGAGAAGAGATATGTGTATAACACGATTCTCAACAGAAGAGTGAATACAAGATCCTAAAATACCAAATACTACACCAAATGGAATACATTTATGATCAATAACAAATAAAATGTCAAATCTCAAGTCCGAAAGCCTCATAGTTAAGTTGACTCCCTATCGAATATTACGCACGATTCGGCTGAGGCGAACGACTCGATCCCATAAGAGTGATGGCACAATATCCCGCTGTGGTCGTACAGCCCAATCCCATAATAATAGTGTACACTACCGAGGTCGTACGACGCTATCTGTAGATGCATCTCGTAATACTGCCGAGGCGAACGACCTGATGTTATAATGGTACTGCTCAAGTGTTCAGCCTGATCCCATAATAGTATTGTTGAGGCATTCAGCCTGATCCCATAAGAATAGTGATACTTTGATGGGTCTTTGGCCCAACTCACGAATATATGTGTGAATTATGAAATTCATGAAACTTTCAGAAAAAAATGCACAACACAGGAGAAATCCATAAAAGGAAGTATAGTTTCTGCAACTAATCAAGTAGCACATCAAGTATCTAAAATAGCAAAGGTCGATACTCTACACATATCTAGTCTCAGGCTAAAATATGAATTAAAACATTTAAACAAGCAATAATGGATCAAGTAGTAAGATTAAAGCATGATGTAAGCCTACGTCTACCCAGACGTAATCAAGAATCTGGCAACGTACGGACATTCATCTCCTCATACGTGTGTATACCCCCGTAACACATAGAACGTAATGAATATAGCACTTACGGGGCTAAATTCCCTCTTACAAGATTACACATGAGACTTACCTCACTGTAAAATCAAATAACTGGCTTCAACATCTATCAAACCAATGACAAATGATCCGAAACTAGTCAAAGAACGTGAAAAGGAATCATAATATACTCAAAGACTCCTAATTTAATCAGAAGAAATGATTCCCAACTCCACACGGAAAGTCATGAAATTTAGTAATATTATTTGGTTGAATAGTTGACCCAGACCCTTGTTGATTGAAGAAACCCTCCACTTCAATTGGCATTTTTTCATAAAAAGCATACATGGGATAAGAAATCCAGTGTTTCACCAAGATTTCGAATAGGAGCCCTAAATTCAAGTTGATTCTATTTCGACTCTTCCTCTAAGAAAGACGATCAAACAATTCTCAATCACGGTCCTTGCAGATCGGATCATCTATATAATATACAAAATGAAACTCCAGATATTTGAGATCTTTCTCTTTGGATAAGATCTCAATTCCAGCGACAGTTTCATTAGATATCTTACAACTAGAATCCCTCTTTTTCTGATCCAGTTCCTCCAACAACACAAACCCTAGTTAGATTAAGGTATGCTACACTTTTTAGTTATTGGGAGAACCCAAGTACCCTCTTTCGGATTTAGGAAACAACTCCCAGAGATCTTTTTTCCTTTTGGAAGATATAGGAGCGAAACAATCAACCTATTGATATTGGAAGACCCAACGAATTCTTCCAATGTATCATTTCTGGGTCCAATGGAATTCATATGTAAGGCCCCGTAAAATTTTACATAAAACCCGAGGATTTCGTGGTACCGAAGTAGGCTTATGTGTTGGCGATTGTACGCTTGTGACTTCAAGTTAAGCTCAAATGAAAGTGATCATGTAAAATTGTGTAAGGAAATCACATGTGCCTAAGACCCTAACTTGCTCAAATGTGTGCTCAAAGTCTTGAATAGAAATGTTTGTTGTTGACAGTCCGTGTTAATTTGAATGTGGAATAGTGAGCATGAATTATGAAGTACGGTCAATGTGCCAAGAATGATATTGTGTTATGGCCAATGATGCCAATAAAATGAATGGCATGTGAAAGAATATGAATTGAGTGGTAAATACTTTTAATAATAAATGCCTTGGGAGTATCGTTTAGCCACCAAGGAAGGGTAGGTCGGAACAACCTAATCTCGAAACTACACGTGCCAGTGTAGGAGTATTTGAGGGGTAAATCCCTGTGTTAATGTGATGACTCTATTTCACCTTATATGGGATGAGATTGGTGTTTTGAGATGCTTCTCCTTAAATGGGATGAGATTATTGCTAGCGAGATATGATGTGATGTTGACCCACACGGCATTGTGGTGGGACAGCTTACCCGATCGGGCTGAGATCGGACGCCATGCCGCGCACATGGTTTTATTTTGAGTGTATGTGTCGGGGTGAGACGGCTTAGCTGGTCGGGCTGAGATCGGACTCCGTGCTAATACACGATGGTGTATCGGTGCTGAAGATCTTCCAACTTAAATTACCGTAGCCTATTTGAAATCTACCTTTCCCCTAACTTGACACCTTGATACTATTTGAGTCTTTTATTGATTTCATGTTTTATTCTCCGTTTACTGTTGCTCGTTCTATCGAGAGGGTGTTTTGTTTTACATACTAGTGCTATTCCATATATACTAACATCCCTTTTGCCAGGGGCGCTGCATCTTTAATGGATGCAGGTGGTTCCATAGCAGGTGGTATTGATCAGTGATAGCAACACACCCTCTCCTCCGCTGAATTGGTGAGCCCCACTTCATTTCGGGGTCCTGTATCTTTTATCTTGTACATAGCGTTTTAAGGTATAGCCGGGGCCTTGTTGCTGGCACTATCATATCACTCTTTTGTTCCTGTTAGAGGCTCAATCGACATAGTATGGGTTGTATCTGTTTCTTTATTTTGGGAAGGTTAACTAAAAATGTTGTAATTGTATCATCTGTTCCACATAAACTATGATTATACAATGCACTATTTTGGAGACTTGTTAATCTCATAACTAACGGGAATGAACTAGCATTTTCACATGACCTCTTACTGTCTAATTAATGAAATGTATTTTTCTCTTTATTCATGGGTGATTTGGGTAGAAGGTATTGTAAAGGCTTGCTTGACTAGGGTATCTGGGTTGAGTGCCGGTCACGCTCCCCAAGGTCGGGGCATGACAAACTTAGTGTCAGAGCCTAAGGTTTTAAAGTGTCGTAGGATGTCTCAAATCTGTGTCTAGTAGAGTCCTTCTTATCGGTGTGTTGTCGACCACATCTATAATTAGGAGGCTACTTGGGAATTTAGGAATAATACCTTTCTTTGATGTTCTAGATCGTGCGATAAAGCTGATTGTAAGATTTTTCCTCCTTTAACTCGTGCATTGCTCTATATTTTCAGTATATGGCACCTAGGAAGAAAGAAAGAACTAGCCAAGGAGCCAATGCCACCCTACGAGTGGCAGTTGATCCTTTACTTGATGACGCGGGTGAGCACCCGAGGGGTGAGAACATCCCTCCCGGCCCACGAGCTCTAATCAAATAGAGAGTTTTTCTTTCGATCATATTTTGATTATTGATACCCAGGCGCACGAGCCTCGATTCCGAAAATTCTCGAAAATAATTATTACCCATAGCACCACGAACTCAAATGTATGATTAATTCCCAATTTTATGTCCAATTTCGTGCTCAAACTCAATAACATTTCTATGTTTTCTTCAAAAATCCCACAATTTCTACCAATTTTTATGTTTAAATCCATATATAATCCATGTATTTAGCTCACAATGAATAGGAATCACTTAACTTGTGATAGATAAAGAAATTGCTTCTCCAAAATCGCCCCAAAATCGGCTCCAATGAAAGAAAGGAGATAAAAATGAGCTAAGTACCTATTTGCAATCATATACACTAACCAGACGTCCCTCTTCGCGATTGCAGAAGCACCCTCGCGATCACAAAGGCCATACCAGCCTCGCCCAGAAATCCTTCTCCACGAACGCGAGGACCACCCTCGCGATCGCGACCTTCGGCCATCCAAGCCTACGCAAACGCGAAGGCCAGTTTTCCAGTCTTAACATTTCGTCTTCCACAATCGCGAGAGTCCTTACGCGATCACATGAGCAACTTCCAACTCAGGCCAGCCCAACAAACATATCGCGTTCGCGACCCTCCCACACAAACACGGAGAACAATATGAAATCCAAACGTGATTGTGATGCCTTTCAGCTATCACGAAGAACAAAGTCTTCTCCAGCTATATACAACCATCACGATCTCGATTCCTCCTACATGATCGTGATGCATACCCCTGACACCATAACCAGGAACTGCAAATCAAAGGGAATTGGTCCTAAACAATCCCGAAACACACCCGAGGCCTCCAGTATCCTGTCCATTCATATAAACAAGTCCAATACCTTATCCAAATTAATCCAAAGGCTCGAAAAGCCACCAATAAAATCAAAACCAAGAATCGACGGTAAAAATCCTTTTCTTAACTTCCAAACCTCCAACTTCACCGAACATGTCAGAATAACACTTAGACATTCCGGATCACGACCAAACTTTACACACAAGTTGAAATCAACTAAATGAACCTGTCCAAGGTCCAGGAACACCAGCTGATAAAACCAAAGTCCACTCCAAGTCAAATTTAGTAAATTCAAAAACCTTCAAAATGCAAACATTCGACAATAAGCACTAAATCGCTCTCGGACCACCTAATACTCAACCCGAACATATGCCCCAGTTCGAAATCACCTTATGAACCGATAGGAACCTTCAAATCCCGATTCCTAGGTTGTTTTCTCCAAAATTAAACCTTGATAAACTCTTCCAACATAGTGCTTCCGAATTGTGAATTATTCTTCTAACGCAATTCCGAACTTCTCAAAAATCAAAACCAACTACACATGCAAGTTATAATGCTTTAAGTGAAGCTACTCAAGGTCTCAAACTGTTGGGCGACACACCGGTCGGGTCGTCACATTTTTTCCCACTTTAACATATATTCGTCCTTAAACGTGCCAAGAATCATCCCCAAGCTTCCAATCACTATATAACTCATCATGCACATACTCGTCCCACCTCAATCCATACAAGCACATTAGCACAATCCCGACTGAAGATCCTTCCTTCCACTTTAGCCCACTAGCCTTAGAACCAAATCCCAACATCCGAAATTCCCTAAGGTCTATTTCTTGCATCGATACACTATATCAATCTCAACAAGCTATATCAAAGCATAGTTATACACTCAAGATGTAAACAAACAATGTACTGCATAACTCATATGCCTAAAGCAATATCTTCCCACCATAATAGTTGCTCGTTAACGAACCCAGCACCGGTAATGCACTTCATGAAACATAAAACCCCTATCCTAACCTTTGCAATACTGCAACCATGAAAGAGATGTGCAAAAACTCATAACCACCTGTCATATCAATAAATCATGGAGTTCCTCCACTTGACAAGATTCATAGTTGTATTCTAAACTAATTAGCGACATTACTCCTCCAAACATATGGTATACTAATTTTATTGCACTGATTCTAGGTCCAACAACCTCGTCTCACCTAGTACAAGTTGCTCAATCGATAAGCCACATCAAACACCATCAAAAATACAATACGATGACATCTGTGCACCAACGAGCCACAACTCGAATATGACCAATATGAAAAGGAAGCCCAAAAACCAGATACAAGCTTCTTTTAAAGCATACGACTTTCTGGATGTAAGTGATTATATCTGTACAGATTGAATATATATATATATATATATGTATGTATGTATGTATGTATGTATATATATATATATGTATGTATGTATGTATGTATGTATGAATCCAAATCTGCCGAATCACTCATGGTATGGTCTTTTACATCCTGTATCTTCTCGTTCCTTAATCTAGCTTATGTCTTCATGTAGCATTCAGACCGAATGACTCTATGAAATTACATCGATACTTCCACATAATGTGGGTAACGTAAACGCAATCCAATCAACACATAGTACCGCTGCGGCATGCAACTTGATCCGCACATTACACATATGGCAGTGTGCCACCTGATCCGCATATAATACTCTACATGTGATTTCCCATCGAGCCACAAATGGTCAACTCACTAGACACATATACATCAACTACAAGAACACCAAGTACATAAACATAACCCAAGGGAGACGGTTAGCATAATGCGCTACGAAAGAGGCCAAGCATGACTAAGGTAAACAAACCAGTATCTATAGAGCCATAACAGAACAAGTCTACACAGGACCACATCACGTGTGTAAATAATCAAGTTTCTTCATAACCCACATAGAATAAATGAGTAATACATGAAATAAATTATGACGGGAATAACATCCACCATGCCTGAAGATTCACCCATAGACAAATGTTTTATTGAACAAACAGATCCGATCTGGTGTAGAATATACATTCACCTTAGGTCTACAAATGGACCTCTAAACTGATCTCGATCATTTCAAAATAGGTAAATAGCCTTCCAAAGATCAACAATAAACCTATCCATGACACATATAATCAATTACCAAATCCTGAACAAAATTCCACAGTCCGTAGTCAGAGGAATAGTCAGCCACTCAGAAATAAACTCTCCAATATGCGATGCTACCTGAATCTCCATACCTGATCTCAATCTCTTTCACATAAATGACTGGCATTATCACCTACACAATCATCCCATAGGAGGTACTTCCACAACATTCCGCACTAAGTAACAAAATATGTACATCCATGGCTACCAACCATGATTTCTATAGTGCTAATCATGAATCCGCAAATCAATTCACTATGCCTCTTCAATAGAACAAACCATTCTCAAATGACACTATAATAGTGCCAGTACACTCTGAACATTTGAAATCTCCCCCACTCCTTCGAAATCGTGACATCCCTGTCAAAACTGAACTACAACATTGACCCTTCAACCCCAATTCCACACCGCTCACTGCATCTATCATGCTATTATGCGAGAGTACAAGAATTTCATCATAACTCCTGAAGCACTAGTAGAATAAGTACTTCATCAACTACAAACCTTTCACTTAACTCATTCTAGGAGAAAATCGCAATACGTAACCAACTTCCCGTAATCGCAGAAGACAAAAACCTCAAGTCATGGTCGAAACCATAATAAACTCTTTGTTACACATCTGCACATAACCAAGACATCAGGACTGAATTCCTCTAAATCAATCGAGTCACGCATACTGCTAAATCCATAAGTATAGCCACGAAACACTTGTATAGCCTTATCTTACCAAAGGCACCGATCATTTACCTTACCATGTGATCCATGCCACTGCTATAGTGACCCCACTTCTTTAAATTTCCTCTTGCCTAGCCTTCAAAATAACACCTCTCTTCCCCAGCACACAATGGATCTCAATCAACATTCATCCTGACCACATTGTCTAAATACCCATAAGCCATTTTATACCCTGTCATGCTCTCAATAGTACCTTCAACTGGTAAACCCGTTCTGAAGGGACCTACTGTTAATATGAAGTTGTATCCTCCGTACACGTTATTAGGACTAAATCCTCATCAAGACTCTTATAAGAATTAGGAAGTACCAACAACATTGATAACATAAGAATAAGAGAAGTAACATAAACATCAATCATTCCATAAGAAGGGAAACAATGTAAGTACTGGCAGCCTTTAAGAGTGGAGTATCTTTGGAAGCTCGATTATTACATTACGCACCATCGAAGTCGTGCAAAAGAAGGAAAAGGATAGCCTCACATACCTTGTATATATGGCCTAATCTCAAGTTATGAAAATGCCATGCCTCCTTAGTCTAAAATAAGAGCAATGACACTATCGTTATTGGTTAAGCGTCATAACTATCATGTATCAACCGTAACCTATTTTACGATGAAACGGGCAAGACCTCCCCTATTTATATGACTTCCCACAAGTTAAAACAATCACCAAACATCCCAAAAAACATCAATTATAATCATATTGATCCTCCCAAAATAGTCCACCAACCAACAACATCACTAGCAAGCCTTCGACATATATCTCACAAGTTCTAGCTTCAACGACTTAGCCGTAACTTGAATAATCTTAAATACATGTAGGGTAAGAGGTTCCTTACCTTTAAAAAGAAAGAAAAACTTCAATTTGACCTTAATTGACCATGATATATCCCTCCAATGCTTCAACAACAACAAGGAAGCGAAGCTAGCAATCAATTAGGGTTTTTCGGCACTAGAATTACTTTAGAAGACTTGAAATCACCTAGGGATGATATTAAAGCTTGAGGGAGTACTTTAAAGAAAACAAACAAGCTAAAACAACCTCCCACACGAGCTGTAATAGCACAACAATCAGCAACAACAAGAAGAACTAGAAACTTACTAGTGCCACGGGATTCCCGACACTTGATTTGTGTTATTTGCCCTTTGTTTTAGTCTTGGATTATGAGAGAACCTTGAGAGGGTGTTATCAGGATTCTAAAGTCTCCATATACTGAATTTTTTTTAATTAAAACGGGTTTGAGGCGTGCTATATACATCTATATGTCTTGACCGCCTATGTGGGCTCCATAGAGAGCTGCTTGGCGCAGTCTCGCGAAAACGCGAATATCTCTCAACTCGAATATCTTATCGATAAATGGTTTAGTGTGTTAGAAACTAGAATCATTGACCTTGTATTGGGTGGGTATATAACCCTGTAATTCCAAGGAAATTTGGAGAAAATCTTAGTGACATTTGACCTAAAGTATAAGTAAAATTATGAACGTAAGTTGCGACAACTTTTGTCGACTTTTGTTTCATAACTCGTCTGACTTCAAGACTTATGAAACAGATATTATATTATTCAAATACCTTAAAGCAGGACCACTTGGTAATATTAATCACCTCTTGAATTATCTGAAAATACGAGTTACAACATCCTTTGTTCGTTTAACTTCTAGTACTTGTTAACCACTCTTATACACCCTTGTATCATTTAAGACCAATAGGAATAAATTCTTATCATCTTAAACATAATCTCTTCTCGGTCCTACGTAGACTAACTTGCGGTGTAATCTAACGTATGCAAATATCGGTTATAACACCCCCCCCCCCTGGAATATTCGTCCTCGAATGTAGGGGTTTACGGGGAGTCTAAATCATCGTGGATTTCTGACGGAAATTTCCGGTTGAGTTTCCTCTATAAAATGGACACTAGCCAAACTTGCAAGCAGTTAAACCCAACCTACGGCCTTACAAGGCTATACAAAGCATTATAGATATGTACATTATCTGCATATCACCATTTTTTATTAAGAAAGAGTATTCTCAAGTTATTGCTTACCGCATAGAGACATTTCTACTTCTAATGCGTCCTGCGTTCCCCTGGCATCCTCGTTATCTTCATTCTGGAACAGGTAAGGGTATTTAGACTTCATATCATCGTCTGCTTCTTGTGTCATTATTTTCGTATTATTGTTCCTCCACAATACTTTAACATAAGCTACATCCTTTGTTATCAGCTTGCGGACTTGTCGATCTAAAATAGCCACTGGCATTTCTTCATATGATAGATCCTTTGTAACTTGTACATCTTTGATAGGGACGACCCGAGAAGGGTCTCCAAATTATTTCCTCAACATAGATACGTGGAATACCGGGTTGACAAATTCCGATTCGGATGGCAATTCTAACTCATAAGCAACCTGTCCCATTCGTCAAAGAATTTTGTACGGCCCAATATACCGGGGACTTAGTTTACTCTTCTTACCAAAATGCATAACACCCTTCACCGGCGAGATCCTCAAGAAAACCCAATCATCAACCTCAAATTCCAGGTCACGACGTCAAACAACGGAATAAGACTTTTGCCTGCTTTGTGTCGTCTTTAGTCGCTCTTGTATCACTTTCACCTTCTCAATGGCTTGGTGGATCAAATCTTGCCCATATAATTCTTTCTCACTGACTTCAAACCATCCAACTGGCGATTTACATGTCCTATCATACAGTGCCTCGTATGGGGCCATTTTAATACTGGAATGGTAGCTATTATAGTAGGCGAATTATATGAGTGCCAGATGGTCATCACAGTTCCCCTTGAAATCTAGAACACATGCTCGTAGCATATCTTCGAATATCTGAAAGGTACGTTCATCCTGTCCGTCAGTCTGCAGATGGAATGCCGTGCTGAGATTCACTTGTGTGCCTAAACCCTTATGAAAAGACCTAAAAAAGTTAGCTGTAAATTAAAGTCCTCGGTCTGATATAATAGATAATGGCACACCATGAAGCCTAACAATCTCCTTGATATACAACTTTGCATAATCTTCAGTTGTGTAAGCTGTCTTAACTAGTAGAAAATGGGCACATTTTGTAAGTCGATCAACTATCACCCAGATGGAGTCAAACTTATGATAAGTACGAGGTAATCCCATAATGAAGTCCATATTAATCACCTCTCATTTCCAAGTCGAGATATCTATATTCTGAATCAATCCACCGGGTTTCTGATGCTCAATATTTACTTGTTGACAATTAGGGCACTGGGCTGCAAATTCTGCAATAGACTTCTTCATGTTATCCCACCAATACTGCTCCATAACGTCATGATACATCTTTGTTGAGCCGAGATGGATGGAATGTTGGACTGATGAATCTCAATCATAATTTTCTCTCGACACCCTACTACATTAGGCACACATAATCGGTCCTGGTATCTTAGTGCCCTATCTCCTCTTGAAAGCCATAATTTTACACAGCTGAATGCTCTCTCTCAATCATACTAAGGTAGGATCTTCATATTACCGTGCTTTTACCTCGGCTACCAAAGATGATTCTGATGTATTTTGTACAATAACACCTCTGTCATCAGAGTTTAACAATCTGATTCTCATATTGGCTAGTTGATGAAGCTCTTTAGTCAATGTGTACTAAGCTTCCTATTGACTTACGACTGAGAGCGTCTGCCACAACATTTGGCTTTACCGGGATGGTACAATATCTTGACATTGTAATCTCTCAGTAATTCAAGCCAGCTACGCAGCCTCATATTCAACTCCTTCTGGATGTATTGTAAACTTTTGTGATATGTGTAGATGTAAACGTGGACACCGTATAAGTAGTGCGGCCAAATCATCAAAGCATATATTACTGCAGCCAATTCCAAATAATGAGTTGGGTAATTATTTTCATGCTTCTTCAATTGTCTTGATGCATAAGCAATCACCTTCCCACGTTGCATCAATACGCACCTTAAACCTATATTTGAGGCATCCTAATATACCACATAACCTTCGGTTCCTTCGGGGAGAGTGAGCACCGGTGCGGATGTCAATCGATTCTTTAGGTCCTGAAAACTACGTTCACAAACGTCAGACCACTAGAACTTGGTAGCTTTCTGTGTTAACTTAGTCAATGGTGCTGACATAGAGAAAAATCCTTCTACACACCACCTATAATATCTGCTAGCCCCAGGAAGATGCAGACTTCTGATGGTGTTGTAGGTCTTGGGCAGCTCTTCACTGCATCGATGTTCTGAGTGTCGACACTAATAACCTCGTCAGATATCACATGGCCAAGGAATGCTACTGAGTTCAGCCAGAATTCACATTTGGAGAGCTTAGCATATAACTTACGATCCTGAAGGGTCCGCAATACTATCCGCAAGTGGCCCGCATGTTCCGCCTCCGAACGAGAATACACCATAATTCATCAATGAACACGATCAAGAACACATCAAGATAGGCCCTGAATACACTATTCATGAGATCCATAAAAGCTGCTGGGGTGTTTGTTAGACCGAACAACATCACCAAGAACTCAAAGTGCCCGTATCTTGTCCGGAATATCGTCTTTATAATATCCTTCTCCTTAACCCTCACCTGATGATACCCTGAACGTAAGTCAATCTTGGAAAAATACTTGGCACCCTGGAGTTGGTCAAACAGGTCGTCAATCCTTGGAAGTGGATATTTGTTCTTTATAGCAAACTTATTCAATTGTCGATAATCGATACACATCCTTAACGATCCATCTTTCTTTCGCACGAACAAGATGGGCGCACCCCAAGGTGAAGTGCTAGGCCTAATGAAGCCCTTATCCATCAAGTCCTTCAACTGCACCTTCAACTCTCGCAACTCTACCGGGGCCATCCTGTATGGAGGGATAGAGATCGGTTGAGTTTCAGGAAACGCATCAATGCTAAACTCAATCTCCCTTTCAGGTGGATGACCTGGGAGTTCATCTGGGAAAACATCTGGAAATTCATTGACCACAGGGATTGATTGTAGAGTAGGCGGCTTTGCCTCCGCATCCTAACACGAACGAGATGATAAATGTAACCCTTTGAGATCATCTTCCTTGCCTTAAAATAGGAAATAAACATACCTTTCGGAGTAGCAATGTTCCCCTTCCATTCGATGACGGGTTCACCAGGAAACTGAAACCTAACCATCTTCGTACGACAATCAACAGTTGCATAGCATCACACCAACCAGTCCATTCTCATTATCACATCGAAATCAACCATTTCTAACTAAAATAAATTCATCGAGGTTTGACAACTACAAATCATCACTGTACAACCTCTATATACCCTTCTACGAATCATTGATTCTCCTATCGGAGTAGATACCACAAGTGGTTTACTTATTAATTCAGGTTTGACGTGAAACGTATTAGTCACAAAGGGTGTAAGATATGATAATGCATATCCCAGATTAATCCATGCATATACGTCATAAGAAAACACAGACAATATACCTGTAACAACATCCGGAGATGACTCGAGATCCTGTCGACCTAATAGAGCATATGTTCAATTTTGGGTACCACTCGAACTCGGCACTGCACCTCTACCTCTACCACGACCTGTCGACTGCTGAAAACCCCGTGCTGGAGGTCGAACTGATGAGGAAGAACCAGACACAGATCCAGTCGGCTGAGCCATACCACCACCTCCTCTGTTAGGTCAATCCCGCATCATATGGTCTGTTCGCAAGAATAGCATGCATCGGAACCTCGACAGCACAGTCCAAAGTGGGCCTTGCCGCACTGATCACAACGAGGTGTTGGGGGTCTCGTTTGACTAGTATCCCTATGATATTGTGAGCCTGATTCCCGCGAACTCTAACCTGAACCAGAATAGGTAAATTGATCATATTGAGGCCTCTTAAAGCGTGGAGGAGCACTAGCTACAGGTGGCGCCAAACTCCTCGAAGACTGGGCCCGATACTACCTCTGAGGTCACCAGAACACCCTGCAAATCTCACCCTCTTTTGATGGCACCTACCCTGCTCCCTCTCTACTCTTTGCTGGTGCTTACGATCCTCTAGTGTCTAGACATAAGCCTGAATACGAGAAATATCCATGCCCTCTTCTAAGGAGGCTCTCGTGCACTCATTTATCAGATGTGGTCCCAACTCGTTCACAAATAGATGCACCCTATCGCTAATCTCGGCCACTATATGGGGAGCATACCTTTCTAAAGAATCAAACTGCATATTATACTCTTGCACACTCATATTACCCTGTCGAATGTTCAAGAACTTATTACCTCTAGCTCGTCGTATCTCAACTGGCAAGTAGTGTCGAAGAAAGGCCTCAGAAAATTCCTTCCACACAAGTGGGGGAGCATTCAGACCCCTGGATCTATTCCAACTATCATACCAGAAAACTGCTAATCCCGTAGCTGATAAGAAGCCAACTCTACTGCCTCCGTATCACTAGCATGCATAACCCGCACTGTACGATGAATCTGATCAAAAAAAGTCTATGGGTCCTCCTTGGGGTTTGATTCGATAAACACTCGAGGATCTAGATTAATAAAATCACGAACTCTCGCACTAACCGGTTTATCAGCAGCACCGGTATTCTGCCTCTGAGCCTGAGCAGCTACCAAGCTAGTCAACAGCTGTACGACACTCCGCATATCCAAGTCTACAGTGCCAGGCGGAGGAATTAGAGGTGCCGGGTGCCTCCTAATATCCTCCGGGTGCCAGAGGCTCACTTTGGCCTACTCTGGATGGAGGCACTGATACGCTCAAATTACACTTTAATATATAGTGTAAGGCGGTCGATGTCAAATATAATAACAATCCCACGGGGAATAGGTGTGAAAAGGTTACTTGACTAGTGTGTTACTCGCCTAAAGTCGTAATTCTATCCAGTTAACCGTAACAAGAGTATGTATTAAGTGTAACAAGAGTATGAATTGAGTTTGGTTTTAGGTGCTGGCTAATTGAAATATTGAGAATGTAAATAATTTGATTAAAGAAACCAAGGTTGTGTCCCCATTAATGAAGTGTAATGCTACCAGTGTTAATATGATATATTTCTAATGGAAAGTCCTTTTGATATGCAAATGATGTCTAAATGACTACCCAATATTTTCCAATAGTTAGGTAGTATTTTGCTCTTTATGATTTTTCCAAATATAAAAGAGTTGCAATTAAGAACAATCAATTAATGCCAAATAAAACCCACTTATTCCTAAGCGATTTTATTAAACAAGGTTTAAAGCCTTGAGTCTTTGCTATTTAGTTCTACCAAATTCTACCCCACTTTCCCAAGCATAGCAAGAATTTAATGACACTTGTTAATGTTTGCAACCACCAACAATAAATGAAGAACGAGAAGTAAATAAATATCAACCAACTATTATATATATATTCAATGTTAAACACCTATTAACATAACACCCATTTAGGGTCCACGACCTTAGTATTTAAAGTTAGCTACTCATACTAAAATAGAAAAGCAAGAGAATATTAAATTCCATAAAGCTTACACGGTGAAAGATTCTTGACCCAAAAGCTTCCAAAAGAGAGGAATATCAATGCCTTGTATTGTAGCTGTAAAGTCAGACAAGATAGAGCCCACAACACCCTAATAAATCTATTCATAGAGGGCCAAAAATCGGGACAAAACTGCCCTCTCAGGTTGAATATGCGACCACATTTCTGTCGCATAACAGACATGCGGTCCGCATTTTTGACATGGCCATCGCAGATTGTAACCCTAGTTTCGCATTCACCGCATTCATGGTTTGCGGTCCGCATGGTAGAAATGCGACCGCATCTCGTATCGCATTTTCTTCCTTCAGCAGACTTCATGTTTAGTTTGCGGTTACTTCTGCGGCTCGCAAACAAGTTATGTGATCGTAGATGAGATCGCATTTTTGACGTTGAACTTTTCTCATATATCTGTTTTAATCTGTGATCTCGGTGTGAAATATGCGGCTCGCATGTGAGTTTTGCGATAGCATATCCACATTTGCGATGCCTTTTGGCTCTTTTCTTGTTTTTTGTGGCTTTTTTAACTCTTTTCCATGCTCTTAGGTCCTTACGCCTCATACACTACAAAAATACTAAAATAACATAAGTACAAAGAGAAATTGCATTTAAAACAAGCTAAAATCTAAGCAATTAGTATCAAATGTGCCGAAATTCTCCGGCAAATCATCACCCCCAACTTAAACTCTTGCTTATCCTCAAGCAACTAAGATGACACTATCCTATTCTAGACTCCATCTACAAGACATGAAACAATAGTGACCATGGTCGGTGTTTGTTGTTAGTATTTCAAGCATGCATCTTCGAGTGTTTTACCCTTCCTGAACCATCGATATATACAAAGAAAACTAATCAACTTGTGAAATTTGAGCCTCAGACAACGTGACAAAATGCTACCCTCAGCTGAGTGCACTTGCGTTTGATTCAAAAACTCAACTTTTGTTCAACCTCATAGTTCATGTGCCCTCGCTAGAAAGAAAGTCCCAAAATCACAATATTTACAATGACAACAAAAAGGGACTAATTCACAAATACACTCACTCTCAGAAAAGAGTTTCAAGTGTTACAACATACCATACCATAGGCTTGCCCTTATTTTAATTCGTCGCTTAATTCTAAGAACGCTCGGTTGGAGATCCCAGAAGGACTTTTTAGGCTTGTAATGTAGGTTTAGGGAAGGTCGGATAAGCATTTAGATACAAGTGACTACGCCCTCCTTGAACACTAATCATATTTTCTTTTCTTTTTGCACTTTGTTTCTTTTCAAACCCCATAGCCACATTGACATCTAGTTTCTAATATGGAATTACCTCTCTAATTTTCTTCAAGGCTACATAATTATATATATATATATACACACATATTTCTCTCTTTTTTTTTTTTTGTTTTGGAGCTTGAATATTTTCATATGAATACTTTGAGGTATATGCTCCTACACTCAATGTACAACCTTACCCATTTCCACTTTGACACCACACCCCAACCAAGGCTTTTAGCCTCATTCTGAATGTTCAAGGAGGAATGGGTTCAAAAGAGGAAATTATTTTACAAAAGGGAAAGGTTTGTAATGAGGTGGCCAAAGAAAATGTTAAAGGCTCGAATAGGACACTAGTGATATTATTTATGCTATGGTAGGCTTGAAAGGCTAAAGACGTTTTCGCGAATAAAACAAAGATTGCCTAAGATCATCCCTCCAACCAAGTGTAACTATTATAAGCATCGAAAAACCAACCGGGAAAGTTCTAGATGGCATAAGCAAACACAAGAATTATCTACACAAAGAACTCACACACATGGCACACGAACTGTTTGGTTCACATAGTTTAAAGCCCTCGAGTCAACATTTGGTGACTCAAAGCTTTCATCATACATACATGCATAACTCTAGGTAGATGTAGAGTCACAGAGCGAACCTCAAGTTCACACAGTTGATCTCTTTTTTTAATAAATTTTTTTTTTGGAAGGGTATAGGCTATGTACAGACACACATGCTTGAGACTAGACAATTACACCAACCTAGTCAACATGTTTCATTCTACTGTCCTGGTTCTACTATTACACCCTTGGAAAAGAATCTGGCAAAGAAAAAACAAGGGGAATTCATTGCTAATTACTAAAGATGGACAACTATCTACTAGTTTTTGTTGGTTTTTTTTTAACATAACTTATGTACGGAAATCACAAAGCACTAATATATACAAAATCACGAACAAAATACACATGAGTACAAAATTTTGTTCATGACATAAAGGCATGAATATGTACAACAGTTGCTAATGTCACAAAAGTATAGACAAAGCTACCACCCCCAACTAAAAGCATGCATTGTCCCTAATGCATATGAACATAGAGTAGAGTGCAAGGGGCTCCCTGGGGCGCACTAACCGCTATGGGAGTTAGTAGCCGGCTAAGTGATGGTGAGGTCACCCTCTGATGCTGAAGCTGGGACCGATGGGAGCTCGGCCTGAGGAGTGACCTCCACTGATGAAGGAGGGATCTCTGGCTGGTCTGGAACTGAAGCTGGGGCCTCTGAGCTGCTAGCCATGCCCGCTGATGGCTGAGTGGGCGATGGGTCGGTAGGGGCGGCCAAATCTACTAGCGAGTGTTCTATCGCCCTCTGAATGTCTGCTTGCTCCTCATCCTCCACTATAGGAGCAGCAATCTGCTTGCCCTTCTCCCGAGGGCCATCATCCTCTAAGGAATATGAATCCCCCTCGTCTACCTCCTCGCCCTCAGACTCTGAAGAATGTACGGAAGTCTCCTCGTCATGAATATCAATACGTACAAGAGGAGCTGGAGGTTGGGAAACCCCAGCAGTCTGAGGTGCAATGTCTGCCATCAGAGTCGTAAAATCGAGACCCAAGTCTGGTGCTGCTGTGTCTGCTCCCTGCTCACCATCCTTGGGCAGGAGGGATGATAGACCAAACTCCAAAATCTGCATCTTGTGGAGCTCAGTCTTCATAGAAGCAACCTCCTCCCGTAGCTTAGGCAAACCACTAACCTCACCGCGCACTATCTTCTCAACCCTTAACTCAAGCTGCTGCAAGCAATCCCCATACGTTGTTTGTTGTTGTTGGAGAGCTATCACTGAAGATTGTATATGAGTCCGGGCTTGTTTGATGAGGTTGGGCAAGGTCTTCAAGAGCTGTTCTACCTTGGCATTGGCATGCTGGGCAATGAGACCAAGCCTTGAGATGGCTGGCGGTGCAGTAGAAGGCTGAACAGCGGTGGACTGAGAGGCAGGCTCTGAAGTAGAAGTGGACGCCACTAGAACCTGAGGAGTCACAGAAGGCTCTACATCAATTGGATCTTGAATTTGAATCTCTGGTGGGGCAACAACATCACTAATACGCGTGATATCTATTTCCCTCATCTCCTTCCCGGTCTTGTCAGAGTGTTTCATGAGAGGGACCTTCACAGCTTTACAGAGGACTGTGATCAAGCAAGGAAATGGAAGCGAAGTAGCATGCTGCTTTGCCCGGATCTCGATATTTTGGAAGATCAGAGTTCCCATATCAATCTTGATCCCGGCATGATACATGCAATGAGGAGAGCCTTCTCAATGGCTATGTCAGTCTCGTTCGGGGACGGTATCAATCGAGAGGTAACAAAGCTGAACCAGAATCGACCCTCTCTTGTGAGATCCTCCTTGTACATCTTATGCCCAGGATTGATCCAAGCATGGGTACCCTTAGCTATCACCGAAGCAATCCAACCACGCTCATTCTCCCTATTGGCATATTTGGCATCGTACTCAGTTGTGCCTGTTCTCCAGCCAGGGAAATATAACTCACTAATGACATCACTATTGCAAAGCACACTCTTCCCCCAAACAAGTACAGTGCCAGTGAAAATTCGGTTGCATTTGTGGTGAGCAGTCCTGGAGGCTCCATATGATGCATAGAATTCACGGACAAGAGGCTCATTATACTCTGTAGGAGCCTCAGTAAAGCATTCCCATTTTCTTGCTTTTGTATTCTCCATGATGTGGGGGTACTGTTCTTGTAGCCCGTTCAAGCTCAATTGCTTCTCGCCCAGGATTTTTCGTTTGGTGAGTCCTTCTCTATATAATTCCCTAGATCCCTCAACCCCAAATCGGAGGTGAAAGTCGTCTCCGTGTTTCCTTCTTGCCTCGGCCTGTAGATTGACTAAGGGCAAGAGTTCCTCCTCATCAGACTGGGAGGGGCGTGGCGCATTGGATTCCGTCCGTAATCATTTTGCCTGCAAGGTGTGACGACCGGAAGATGCCCTTTTCTAGGCTGCATGCTTTTGGGGAGCCATATCTGTACAAAGGTGAAATCTGAGCGACGTTGTAAGGAACAGTGAAAAGAAAACAGAAGAATTCAAAGAAAAAGTCAAAAAATGCGACATGTTTTGCGGTCGCATAACCACTACGCGAACCGCAAACTTGTCGCAATCTTGATTGTGCACTACTGGATCAGTCTACGATGGGTTATGCGACCGCACAACGACTATGCGGACTGCATAACCGTCGTAGAACTGACTTGCGCACAGCACAAAACAAAATAACAAAATGCGATTGCAAACACCACCGCAAAGTGGGAAATGCGATTGCAAAACAACTGCAGATAGCAAGGTTTTAACTTGGTGGTCTGTTTCTGTATGCGGTGACATTGTGGTCCGCATATTAATTATGCGATCGCAAATGTCACCGCATTTCATCATCATCCTCAGAAGAGTAGGGTATTATGCGGCCAAGATGCGGACCGCGTTCTGATTTTGTGCGCCGCGAATGCCTTCGTTCTCACGATTCAGTTCATCCCTCAACAATGGCGGTCCTATTTCTCTCTACCCGGCACCCCAGATATGTTTTCTACCCAGAAACGACCACGATATGTACAAACAACTATGACAAATAACACAATAAAAAATGCAGAACAAAAATAATGAAGACCACAGAAAAGATAGAAGTGAACTTGAAGAGATCGGGACACATACCAATAAAGAAGAGTACGAGGACTATGGAGATTATGAATGGGTATTCGTCCTTGGTAAGATTCGATCTCTGTTTGCCTCTATTTTCTATTCGTTCCTTTTTTCTTTTTCTTTCTTTCTGTTCGTTTTTCATTTTCTTTTTTTGTGTTGTTTTGAATGAGTGAGATATGAGAGAATGCGACGACGTACCTGACACTTTGCGATGGGAAAGTCACTGCATAACACACTATGCGACCGCATAAGTGTTATGCGATGGGTTCATTTGACTTGCTAAAGGGGTAACAATGTGAAGCACAATACGATCGCATAATTGAAATGCGGTCCGCAATGTGCATCACCTTGTCGCATTATGATCAACGATTTTAGCCAATCTTACTGTGTTAGTTTGCGACCAAAATGCAGTCCGCATAGTGAAAATGCGACCGCATCTTTGCAGCAAACTTCACGCAGTGGTTTTTTTTTCCTTCCCTTTTTTATGCATTCCTTCCTAGTATTGTGATCTTTTGAATCCCCTGCACTCTAACACACACTTTAAATTGCTCAAGTAAATCCATCAATCAAAAATTAAAAATTTAAAGAACAAAAATAGGTGTTACCACACATGGGTTGCCTTCCATGAAGCGCTTGATTTGACGTCGCGGCACGACGAAGTTAGTGTTCCTTTGGAGTCACTCAATGGTCGGGCACGGACAATCTTTGAGACCCAGCTGCTCCACCAAATGTTTTTCGCCATCTGTGCCCAAGTAATGTTTGATTCGATGGCCATTTAATTTGAATGTCGGGAGCCCATCTTCCGATGCTAGTTCCACAGCTCCAAAAGGAGAGACATTGACTACTTTGAATGGACCGGACCATTTTGATTTGAGCTTGCCCGGAAACAATTTGAGCCTTGAGTTAAAGAGTAATACCAAGTCACCCGACTTGAACTCTCTTTTCAAGATCTTCTTGTCATGGACGAACTTCATCCTTTCTTTGTATACAACTGCACTTTCATAAGCATGGAAACAGAATTCCTCCATTTCATTGAGTTGTGTTAACCTCAAATTTGCCGCTTTAGCCCAGTCCAAGTTCAACCTTTTTAACGCCCACATAGCCTTGTGCTCCAATTCCACGGGCAGATGACAAGCTTTTCCGAAGACTAAGCGATAAGAAGAAGTACCAATAGGAGTGTTGTACGCCGTGCGGTACGCCCACAATGCGTCATCTAGCTTCCTTGACCAGTCGGTCCTGTTTGTATTAACAGTTTTTGCTAGAATGCTCTTGATCTCCCGGTTGGAAACCTCAACTTGACCACTTGATTGCGAATGATAAGGTGTGGCTACCTTGTGCTTCGCGCCATATTTCTCAAGTAGAATCTTGAAAGCCTTGTTACAGAAATGAGACCCACCATCACTAAGAATGGCTCTAAGAGTGCCAAACCAAGTGAAGATGTTTTTCTTCAAGAATGTGGTCACACTCCTTGCCTCGTTGTTTGGTAAGGCGATCGCTTCAACCCATTTGGACACATAGTCCACAGCCACCAAAATATATTTCATCCCGCAAGAGCTTCCAAAGGGACCCATGAAATACAATTCCCCACACGTCGAAGATCTCTATCTTGGAGATTGAACCTTGTCTTTGACATTGGTCACAAGCCTTGACCATTTGATTGGCCTCATGATAGATTGAAGGCCAATAGTAACCACATTCAAGAACCTTAGCCGTCGTTCGCTTTCCTCCATGATGACCCCCAACCGGTGAGTCGTGGTATGCCTTTAGAATTGGCAGAATCTCTTCTTCTGGAACACACCTTCTGATAATATTGTCAGCACAAACACGGAACAAGAATGGCTCCTCCCGATAGTATTGCCGGCATTCTCTCAAAAACTTCTTATTTTGATAGGATTCCAATTCGTCCGGGATAAGGTCACTAACTAAATAGTTAGCAATATCAGCATACCAAGGAGCAAAAGTGCTAGATATTGCCAATATGCGTTCATCCGGGAATGCATCGTTGATTTCCAGATCCCCCTTTGGTCTCCCTACTTCTTCAACCCTTGACTAATGATACGCCACTTGATTTTGAGTTCCCTTGCGATCCTTGACATCGAAGTCAAACTCTTTCAACAACAAGACCTATCGAATCAACCGACGCTTTGCATCCTTCTTTGCCATGAGATAACGAAGAGCCTCATGATCTGTGTACACGATCACCTTGGATCCCAACAAATAAGCCCCGAACTTCTCAAAGGTATAGACAATGGCAAGAATTTCTTGCTCAGTCACCGTGTAATTCATTTGTGCCCCATTGATTGTTTTGCTTGCATAGTAGACCGGGTGAAGAACGTTGTCGTGACGTTGGCCAAGCATTGCCACAATGGCTACACCACTGGCGTCACACATGAGCTCGAAAGGAAGAGACCAATCAGGTGTCACAATAATAGGTGCGGTGGTGAGCCATTGCTTCAACTCCTCAAACGCTTTGAGGCATTTCTCATCAAACACAAATTTGGCATCCTTCTCAAGGAGTTTGCACATAGGATTTGCAATCTTGGAGAAGTTCTTGATGAAGCGCCTATAGAACCCGGCATGCCCTAAGAAACTTCGAACACCCTTAACGGAAGTAGGTGGAGGAAGCTTAGAAATAATCTCTATCTTTGCCCGGTCAACCTCTATGCCATGCTTTGAAATTTTATCCCCCAACACGATGCCTTCTTCCACCATGAAATGACATTTCTCCCAATTGAGCACAAGGTTGGTCTCTTCACATCTCTTAAGCACTTGTCTAAGATTGTTAAGACAATGCTCAAAAGACTCACCTACCACCGAGAAGTCATCCATGAAGACTTCTAGAAAATCCTCTACCATGTCGGAGAAAATGGACATCATGAATCTTTGAAAAGTAGCCGGAGCGTTGCATAAACCAAATGGTATCCCGCTAAAAGCAAACGTTCCATAGGGGCAAGTGAATGTCGTCTTCTCTTGATCCTCCAATGCTATGTTGATTTGGTTGTAGCCGGAATATCCATCAAGGAAACAATAGAATGACCTTCCCGCTAGCCGATCAAGCATTTGATCAATAAAAGGCATAGGGAAATGGTCCTTGCATGTGGCACTGTTGAGTTTTCGATAATCCATACACACCCTCCAGTCGGTCACCGTTCTTGTTGGGATGAGCTCATTTTTCTCATTTTCAATTACAGTCATGCCTCCCTTTTTCGGCACACATTGCACCGGGCTCACCCAAGAACTATCAGCAATGGGGTAGACTACCCCGACATCCAACCATTTGATGATTTCTTTCTCTACCACCTCTTGCATTGACGGGTTCAACCGTCGTGATTTTGCACACTCGGTTTTGTCTCACTTTCCAATTGGATTTTATGCTCGCAAATTCCCGCGGGAATCCCACGAATGTTCGCAATTGTCCATCCAATGGCTTGCTTATGCTCCTTCAAGACTTTCAACAATCGTTCCACTTGCACATCATTCAACAAAGAAGAAACGATCCCCGGCAACGGCGCCAAAATTTGATACGCTCAAATTACACTTTAATAAATTGTGTAAGGCGGTAGATTTTAAATATAATAACCCAACAAGGTTGGGGTCGAATCCCACAGGGAATAGGTATAAAAAGGCTACTTGACTAGTGTGTTACTCGACTAAAGTCGTAATTCTATCCAGTTAACCGTAACAAGAGTATGTATTAAGTGTAACAAGAGTATGAATTGAGTTTGGTTTTAGGTGATGGCTAATTGAAATATTGAGAATGTAAATAATTTGATTAAAGAAACCAAGGTTATGTCCCCATTAATGAAGTGTAATGCTACCAGTGTTAATATGATATATTTCTAATGGAAAGTCCTTTTGATATGCAAATGATGTCTAAATGACTACCCAATATTTTCCAATAGTTAGGTAGTATTTTGCTCTTTATGATTTTTCCAAATATAAAAGAGTTGCAATTAAGAACAATCAATTAATGCCAAATAAAAACCACTTATTCCTAAGCGATTTTATTAAACAAGGTTTAAAGCCTTGAGTCTTTGGTATTTACTTCTACCAAATTCTACCCCACTTTCCCAAGCAAAGGAAGAATTTAATGGCACTTGTTAATGTTTGCAACCACCAACAATAAATGAAGAATGAGAAGTAAATAAATATCAGCCAACCATTATATATATATTCAATGTTAAATACCCATTAACATAACACCCATTTAGGGTCCACAACCTTAGTATTTAAAGTTAGCTACTCATACTAAAATACAAAAGCAAGAGAATATTAAATTCCATAAAGCTTACAAAGTGAAAGATTCTTGACCCAAAAGCTTCCAAAAGAGAGGAATATTAATGCCTTGTATTGTAGCTGTAAAGTCAGACAAGATAGAGCCCACAAAATCCTAATAAATCTATTTATAGAGTGCCAAAAATCGGGACAAAAATCGGACAAAACTTCCCTCTCAGGTTGAATATGCGACCGCATTTCTGTCGCATAACAGACATACGGTCTGCATTTTTGACATGGCCATCATAGATTGTAACCCTAGTTTCGCCTTCACCGCATTCATGGTTTGCGGTCCGCATTATAGAAATGCGACCGCATCTCGCATCACATTTTCTTCCTTCAGTAGACTACGTGTTTAGTTTGCGGTTACATCTGCGGCTCGCAAACAGGTTATGCGATTGCAGATGAGACTTGCATTTTTGACGTTGAACTTTTCCCGGAAATTTGTTTTGATCTGCGATCTCGGTGTGAAATATGCGGCTCGCATGTGGGTATTGCGATAGCATATCCACATTTGCGATGCCTTTTTGCTCTTTTCTTGTTTTTTTGTGGCTTTTTGAACTCTTTTCCATGCTCTTTAGCCCTTACGCCTCATACACTACAATAATACTAAAATTACATAAGTACAAAGGCAAATTGCATTTAAAACAAGCTAAAATCTAAGCAATTAGTATCAAATGTGCCGAAATTCTCTGGCACATCAGGCACCTAACTAGTATCCTCTCCTACAGCAGTATCAAGCCGTCTACTAATCGTTTGCTTCCTAGTCGAAGGCATCACTTAAAGAAAACATGGTGAATATTAGAGACGAACACTTATGAATCAACTCTTCGCACGATCTAGATTCAGGAAGAAGGCAAGACCCTAAATGTCATGTAGCCTCCTGATTATAAATGTGGCGCGCTACACATCTATAATCAAGACTCTACTAGACACAGCTCATAGACAACCCCTGGGACAAACCTGCTATGACACCAAGTTTGTCACGAACCAAACTGGAGGGCCATGATTGGCACCCGGGCCATACTTGTCGAGCACCAATGCACATTATATCTAACTTTCCGAATTATCTGTAAGGGGCCGATGAGATTAGTATAAATGGTAGACATGAATCCTAAACAACCAACAATGACAGATAATGGCATGAGCATATATATCATGAGCCGAATAAGGCTGTCATGAGGCTACGTATAAGGTACGAGCTGACAAGCTGCCATGAGAGACTATACAACAAAAATTAGTTGACAAGGCAATCCAAACTATACATGAGTCGACACCTGTCTACGAGCCTCTAAAGGAACATAAGTGCTCAACATTGCCGGAACAGGGCCCCGACATACCCATAACGTCTAAAACAAAAATGCATACCAACACCACGGCAAGTCCGGAGAAGGGATCTCGCCAATAACCGCTAAACTGGGCAGCCTACTATGGTGGGGGGAGCTTCGCCTACCTGTCTATCAGGACCTACAGCATGACATGCAGCGTCCACAAATAAAAGGACGTCAATACGAATAAAGTACTGAGTATGTAAGGTGGGAAAACATAACTTAGAACAATAATGTAAATAGGGATAGAGAATATACAACCTGTAACATCTAGGTGCCTCTGAGGGCTACTGACATGAATGCATAATACATACATACATATATATATATATATATACACACATACACATACATAAACCTTTAAAACATACGCCTCTGTAAGCATCATTATCATCATATCCTTCCCGGCCTTAATAGGCTTGGTAAAAAACGTACCCGGCCATCGTAAGGCTCGGTAGAATCGTACCCGGCCATGTGGAGCTCGGTAAAACACAACTGATCGGTGGTTGAACAATAGTTGCCGTACCCGACAGACTATAGCGCGGCTCGGTAGAGCAAATTAGATACATATATATGATGTGCGCTGGACTCATTGGAATCACACTTTGAACTTTTCAGAGTGGCGTAAGCTCGGTATCCTCCGCACACGTTATTAGGACTAAATCCTCATCAAGAATCTTATAAGAATTAGGAAGTACCAACAACATTGATAACATAAGAAAAAGAGAAGTAACATCAACATCAATCGTTCCATAACAAGGGAAACAATGTAAGTACTGCCAGTCTCTAAGAATGGAGTATCTTTCGAAGCTCTTTCATTACATTACGCACCATCGAAGTCGTGCACAAGAAGGAAAGGGATAGCCTCAAATACCTCGTTTATACTTCCCAATCTCAAGCTATGAAAATTCCATGACTCCTTAGTCTACAATAAGAGAAATGACACTATCGTTATCGTTTAAGCGTCATAACTATAATGTATCAACCGTAACCTATTTTACGATGAAACGGACAGCACCTCCCCTATTTATATGACTTCCCACAAGTTAACACAATCACCAAACAGCCCAAACAGCATCAACAACAATCATATTGAGCCTCCCAAAACAGTTCACCAACCAACAACATTACTAGCAAGCCTTTCGACATATATCTCACAAGTTCTAGCTTCAACGATTTAGCCATAACTTGGATAATCTTAAATACATGTAGGGTATGAGGTTCCTTACCTTTAACCAGAAATAACAACTCCAATTTGACCTCAATTGACCACGAGATATCCCTCCAATGCTGCCACAAGAACAAGGAAGCGAAGCTAGCAATCAATTAGGATTTTTCGGCACTAGAATCACTTTAGAAGACTTGAAATCACCTAGGGATGATATTAAAACTTGAGGGAGTATTTTAAAGAACACAAACAACTTAAAACAACCTCCCACACGAGCTGGAACAACACAAAAATCAGCAACAACAAGAACAACAAGAAACTTACTAGCGCCACGTGATTCCCGACACTTGATTTGTGTTGTTTGCCCTTTGTTTTAATCTTGGATCATGAGAGAACCTTGAGAGGGTGTTCTTAGGTGTCTAAGGTCTGCATATACTGAAAACTAATGACTTAAAATGTGGTTGAGGCGTGTTATATACATCTATATGTCTTAACCGCCTATGTGGACCCCATGGAGAGCTGCTTGGCACAGTCTCGCGAAAACGCGAATATCTCTCAACTCGGAGATCGTATCGACAAACGATTTAGTGAGTTAGAAACTAGACTCATTTACCTTGAATTTGGTAGGTAAAATTATGAATGTAAGTTGCCACAACTTTTGTCGACTTTTGTTTCATAACTCGTCTGACTTCAGGACTTATGAAATGGATATTATATGATCAAATACCTTACAACACAACCTCTTGGTAATATTAATCACCTCTAGATTTACCTGAAAATACGAGTTACAACATCCTTGATTCGTTTAACTTCTATTACTTGTTAACCGCTCTTATACACCCTAGTATCATTTAAGATCAATAGGACTAAATCTTATCATCTCAAATATAATCCCTTCTCGGACCTACGTAGACTAACTTACGGTGTAATCCAACATATGGAAATATGGGTTATAACACCTTCCCCCCCTTTTTGAATATTCATCCTCGAATGTAGGGGTTTACGGGGAGTCTAAATCATCGTGGATTTCTGACGGAAATTTCCGGTTGAGTTTCCTCTATAAAATGGACATTAGCCAAACTTGCAAGCAGTTAAACCCAACCTATTTCCTTACAAGGCTATACAAAGCATTATAGATATGTACATTATCTGCATATCACCATTTTGTATTAAGAAAGAGTATTCTCAAGTTATTGCTTCCCTCATAGAGACGTTTCTCCTTCTAATGCGTCCTGCGTTCCCCCGGCATCCTCGTTATCTTCATTCTGGAATAGGAAAAGGTATTTAGACTTCTTCTCGTCTGCTTCCCGTGTCATTTTTTTCATATTATTGTTCCTCCACAATACTTTAACGGAAGTTACATCTTTTGTTCTCAGCTTGCGGACTTGTCGATCTAAAATAGCCATTGGCATTTCATCATATGATAGATCCTTTGTAACTTGTACATCTTTGATAGGGACGAACCGAGAAGGGTCTCAAAATTATTTCTTCAACATAGATACGTGGAATACCGGGTTGACAAATTCCGATTCAGATGGCAATTCTAACTCATAAGCAACCTGTCTAATTCGTCAAAGAATTTAGTACAACCCAATATACAGCGGACTTAGTTTACTCTTCTTCCCAAAATGCATAACACCCTTCATCGGCGAGATCCTCAGGAATACCCAATCACCAACCTCAAATTCCAGGTCACGACGCCGAACATCGGAATAAGACTTTTGCCTGCTTTGTGTCGTCTTTAGTCGCTCTTGTATCACATTCACCTTCTCAATGGCTTGGTGGATCAAATCTGGCCCATATAATTCTGTCTCACTGACTTCAAACCATCCAACTGCTAATCTACATCTCCTCCCATATAGTGTCTCGTACGGGGCCATTTTAATACTAGAATGGTAGCTATTATTGTAGGAAAATTCTATGAGTGCCAGATGGTCATCACAGTTCCCCTAAATCTAGAACACATGCTCGTAGCATATCTTCGAATATCTGAATGGTACGTTCAGCCTGTCCGTCAGTCTGAGGATGGAATGCCGTGCTGAAATTCACCTTTGTGCCTAAACTCTTCTGGAAAGACCTAAAAAAGTTAGCTATAAATTGAGCTCCTCGGTCTGATATAATAGATAATGGCACACCATGAAGCCTAACAATCTCCTTGATATACAACTTCGCATAATCTTCAACTGTGTAAGCTGTCTTAACTAATAGAAAATGGGCACAATTTGTACGTCGATCAACTATCACCCAGATGGAGTCAAACTTATGATAAGAGCGAGGTAATCCTATAATGAAGTCCATATTATTCACCTCCCATTTTCAAGTCGGAATCTCTATATTCTGAATCAATCCATCGGGTTTCTGATGCTCAATCTTTACTTGTTGACAATTAGGGCACGAGGCTACAAATCCTGCAATAGACTTCTTCATGTTATCCCACCAATACTGCTCCTTAATGTCATGATACATCTTTGTCGAGCCGGGATGGATGGAATGTTGGGACTGATGAATCTCCATCATAATTTTCTCTCGACACCCTGCTACATTAGGCACACATAATCGGCCCTGGTATCTTAGTGCCCCATCTCCTCCGATCTCGAATTTCGTAATTTTACACTGCTGTACACTCTCTCTCAATCATACTAAGGTAGGATCTTCATATTATCGTGCTTTTACCTCGGCTACCAAAGATGATTTTGATGTATTTTGTACAATAACACCTCCGTCATCAGAGTCTAACAATCTGATTCTCATATTGGCTAGCTGATGAAGCTCTTTAGTCAACCCCTGTCTACCTGCCTCAATGTGTTCTAAGCTTCCTATTGACTTACAACTGAGACCGTCTACCACAACATTGGCTTTACCGGGATGGTAAAATATCTCGACATTGTAATATTTCCGTAATTCAAGCCAGCTACGCTGCCTCATATTCAACTCCTTCTGCTTGAAGATGTATTGTAAACTTTTGTGATATGTGTAGATGTCAACATGGACACCGTATAAGTAGTGCGGCCAAATCTTAAAAGCATATATTACTGCAGCCAATTCCAAATCATGAGTCGGGTAATTATTTTCATGCTTCTTCAATTGTCTTAATGCATAAGCAATCACCTTCCCACGTTGCATCAATACGCACCCCAAACCTATATTTCAGGCATCAGAATATACCACATAACCTTCGATTCTTTCTGGGAGAGTGAGCACTGGTGCGGATGTCAATCGATTCTTTAGCTCCTGAAAACTACGTTCACAAGCGTCAGACCACTGGAACATGGTAGCTTTCTGTGTTAACTTAGTCAATGGTGCTGACATAGAGGAAAACCCTTCTATAAACCACCTATAATATCCTGCTAGCCCCAGACCACTGGAACATGGTGTTGCAGGTCTTGGGCAACTCTTCACTGCATCGATCTTCTAAGTGTCGACACCAATACCCTCGTCAGATATCACATGGCAAAGGAATGCTACTGAGTTCAGCCAGAATTCACATTTGGAGAGCTTAACATATAACTTACGATCCTGAAGGGTCTACAATACTATCTGCAAGTGGCCCGCATGTTCCGCCTCCGGACGATAATACACCATAATTCATCAATGAACACGATCAAGAACACTTCAAGACAGGCCCTGAATACACTATTCATGAGACCCATAAAAGCTACTGGGGCGTTTGTTAGCCCGAACGACATCACCAAGAACTCAAAGTGCCCATATATTATCCGGAAGGCCGTCTTTGGAATATCCTTCTCCTTATCCCTCACCTGATGATACCTTGAACGTAACTCAATCTTGGAGAAATACTTGGCACCCTGGAGTTGGTCGAAAAGGTCGTCAATTCTTGGAAGTGGATACTTGTTCATTATAGTAAACTTATTCATCTATCGATAGTCGATACACATCCGTAACGACCCATTTTTCTTCCGCACAAATAGGACTGTCGCACCCCAAGGTAAAGTGTGAGGCCTAATGAAGCCCTTATCCAGCAAGTCCTTCAACTGCGCCTTCAACTCTCGCAACTCTGCCAGGACCATTCTGTATCGAGGGATAGAGATCCGTTGAGTGTCAAGCAACACATCAATGCTAAACTCAATCTCCCTTTCAGGAGGAAGAACTAGGAGTTCATCTGGGAAAACATCTGGAAATTCATTTACCACGGGGATTGATTGTAGAGTAGGCGGCTTCGCCTCCGCATCCCTAACGTGAACGAAATGATAAATGTAACCCTTTGAGATCATCTTCCTTGCCTTAAGATAGGAAATAAACATACCTTTCGGCGTATCAATGTTCCCCTTCCATTCGATGACGGGTTCACTAGGAAACTGAAACCTAACCATCTTCGTACGACAATCAACAGTTGCATAGCATGACGCCAACCAGTCCATTCCCATTATCACATTGAAATCAACCATTTCTAACTCAAATAAATTCTCCGAGGTTTGACAACTACTAATCATCACTGTACAAACTCTACATACCCTTCTAGTAATCATTGATTCTCCTATCAGAGTAGATACCGCAACTGGTTTACTTATTAATTCAGGTTTGACGCCAAACTTAATAGCCACAAAGGGTGTAACATATGATAATGTAGATCCTGGATCAATCAATGCATATACATCATAAAAAAACACAGACAATATACCTTTAAAAACATCCGGCGATGACTCGAGATCCTGTCGACCTACTAGAGCATATGTTCGATTTTGGGTACCACTCGAACTCCGCACTGCACCTCTACCTCTACCACGACCTGTCGACTACTGAAAACCCGTGATGGAGATCGAACTGATGAGGAAGAACCAGACACAGATCCAGTCAGCTGAGCCATACCACCACCTCCTCTATTAGTACAATTCCGCATCATATGGTCAGGCTGTCCGCAAGATTAGCATGCATCGGAACCTCGACAGCATGGTCCAAAGTGGGCCTTGCCGCACTGATCACAGCAAGGCGTTGGGGGTCTCGTTTGACTAGTATCCCTATGATATTATGAGCCTGATGCCCGCGAACTCTTACCTGAACCGGAATAGGAAAATTGATCATACTGAGGCCTCTGAAAGCGTGGAGGAGCACTAGCTACAGGTGGCGCCAAACTCCTTGAAAACTGGGGCCTGATACTACCTCTGAAGTCACCAGAATACCCTGCAAAGCTCACCCTCTTATGCTGGCCTTTACCCTGCTCCCTTTCAGCTCTTTGCTGGCGTTTACGATCCTCTAGTGTCTGGACATAAGCCTGAATACGGGAAATATCTATCCCCTATACCAAGGAGGCTCTCGTGCACTAATTTATAAGATGTGGTCGCTACTCGTTCACGAATAGCTGCACCCTATCGCTAATCTCGGCCACTATATCGGGAACATACCTTGTTAAAGAATCAAACTGCATAATATACTCTCGCACACTCATATTACCCTGTCGAAGGTTCAAGAACTTATCAGCTCTAGCTCATCGTATCTCAACTGGCAGGTAGTGTCGAAGAAAGGCCTCAAAAAATTCCTTTCACACAAGTGGGGGAGCGTTCAGACCCTTGCGTCTATCCCAACTATCATACCAGAAAACTTCTAATCCCGTAGCCGATAAGAAGCCAAATCTACTGCCTCCGCATCACTAGCATGCATAACCCGCACTGTATGATGAATCTGATCAATAAAAGTCTATGGGTCCTCCTTGGGGTCTGATTCGGTAAACACTGGAGGATCTAGATTAATAAAATCATGAAATCTCACACTAACCGGTTTATCAGCAGCACCGGTATTCTGCCTCTGAGCCTGAGCAGCTACCAAGCTAGTCAACAATTGTACCACACTCCACATATCCAAGTCTATAGTGCCAGACGTAGGAATTAGAGGTGCTGGGTACCTCCTAATATCCTCTAGAGGAGGAGTAGATAAGGTATGAGACGACACCTCACTCTGAGGCTCTCTTTGGCCTACTCTGGCTGGAGGCACCTAACTGGTACCCTCTCCTGCAGCTGTATCAAGCCGTCTACTAATCGTTTGCTTCCTAGTCGAAGGCATCACTGAAAGAAAACATTGTGAATATTAGAGACGAACACTTATGATTCAACTCTTCCCACGATCTAGATTCAGGAAGAAGGCAAGACCCTAAATGTCATGTAGACTCCTGATTATAAATGTGGCGCGGTACACATCTATAATCAAGACTCTACCAGACACAACTCATAGGCAACCCCTAGGACAAACCTGCTCTGATACAAAGTTTGTCACGAACCAAACTAGACGGCCATGACTGGCACCCGGGCCATACTTGCCGAGCACCAATGCACATTTTATCTGACTTTTCTTATTATCTATAAGGGCCGATGAGATCAGTATAAATGGTAGACATGAATTCTAAACAACCAACAATGGCAGATAATGGCATGAACATATATATCATGGGCCGACAAGGCTGTCATGAGGCAATGTATAAGGTACGAGCTGACAAGCTGCCATGAGAGACTATACAACAAAAATTAGTCGACAAGGCAATCCATAATATACATGAGTCGACACCTGTCTATGAGCTTCTAAAGAAACATAAGTGCTCAAACATTGCCGGAACAGGGCCCCGAAATACCCATAACGACTATAACAAAAATACATACAAAGACCACGGCAAGTCCGTAGAAGGGATCTGGCCAATAACCGCTGAACTGCGCAGCCTACTATGATGGGGGAGCTTCGCCTACCTGTCTATCAGGACCTACAGCACGACATGTAGCGTCCACAAATAAAAGGACGTCAGTACGAATAAAGTACTGGGTATGTAAGGCGGGAAAGCATAAGTAAGAACAATAATGTAAATAGGGATAGAGAATATACAACCTGTAACATCTAGGTGCCTCTGAGGGCTACTGACATGAATGCATGATACACACACATATATATATCCTACCTGGCCATAATAGGCTCGGTAAAAAATGTACCCGGCCATCATATGGCTCGGTAGAATCGTACTCGGCCATGTGGAGCTCGGTAAAACCCAGCTGATCAGTCGTTGCACAATAGGTGCCGTACCCGGCCGACTATAGCGCGGATCGGTAGAATAAATTAGATACATATATATGATGTGTGCTGGACTCATTGGAATCACATTTTGAACTTTTCAGAGTGACGTAAGCTCGGTATCCTTCGTACATGTTATTAAGACTAAATCCTCATCAAGAATCTTATAAGAATTAGGAAGTAACAACAGCATTGATAACATAAGAAAAAGAGAAGAAACATCAACATCAATCGTTCCATAACAAGGGAAACAGTGTAAGTACTGCCAGTCTCTAAGAATGGAGTATCTTTCGAAGCTCTTTCATTACATTACGCACCATCGAAGTCGTGCAAAAGAAGGAAAGGGATAGCCTCAAATACCTCGTATATACTTCCCAATCTCAAGCTATGAAAATTCCACGACTCCTTAGTCTACAATAAGAGAAATGACACTATCGTTATCGTTTAAGCGTCATAACTATTATGTATCAACCGTAACCTATTTTACGATGAAACGGACAGCACCTCCCCTATTTATATGACTTCCCACAAGTTAACACAATCACCAAACAGCCCAAACAACATCAACAATAATCATATTGAGCCTCCCAAAATAGTCCACCAACCAACAACATTACTAGCAAGCCTTTCGACATATATCTCACAAGTTCTAGCTTCAACGATTAAGCCATAACTTGGATAATCTTAAATACATGTAAGGTATGAGGTTATTTACCTTTAAACAGAAATAACAACTCCAATTTGACCTCAATTGACCACGAGATATCCCTCCAATGCTGCCACAAGAACAAGGAAGCGAAGCTAGCAATCAATTAGGATTTTTCGGCACTAGAATCACTTTAGAAGACTTGAAATCACCTAGGGATGATATTAAAACTTGAGGGAGTATTTTAATGAACACAAACAACTTAAAACAACCTCCCACATGAGCTGGAACAACACAAAAATCAGTAACAACAAGAACAAGAAACTTACTAGTGCCACGGGATTCCCGACACTTGATTTGTGTTGTTTGCCCTTTGTTTTAGTCTTGAGAGAACCTTGAGAGGGTGTTCTTAGAGTTCTAAGGTCTGCATATACTGAAAACAAATGACTTAAAATGGGGTTGAGGCGTGTTATATACATCTATATGTCTTAACCGCCTATGTTGACCCCATAGAGAGCTGCTTGGCGCACTCTCGCGAATACGCAAATATCTCTCCACTAGGAGATCGTATCGACAAATAGTTTAATGGGTTAGAAACTAGAATCATAGACCTTGAATTTAGTGGGCAGATACACTCATAATTCTAAGTAATATGGGAGAAAAGCTTAGTGACATTTGACCTAAAGTATAAGTAAAATTATGGACGTAAGTTACGATAACTTTTGTCGACTTTTGGTTCATAAATCGTTTGACTTCAAGACTTATGAAACGGATATTATCTGATTCAAATACCTTAAAACACGACCTCTTGGTAATATTAATCACCTCTAGATTTACCCGAAATACTCTTTACAACATCCTTGATTCGTTTAACTTCTAGTACTTGTTAACCACTCTTATACACCCTTGTATCATTTAAGACCAATAGGACTAAATTCTTATCATCTCAAAGATAATCTCTTCTCGGACCTACGTAGACTAACTTACAGCGTAATCTAACGTATGCAAATATGGGTTGTAACAATAACACATCCCATATTATCAGCCCAAAATGCATACTCAACCTCATGATTGTGGCGCCATCTTTCTCAAGCGAACTAGACACACATTGTAGTACGTGCATCCCATTGGATAGAAGTTAGAACTCTTGATAGGAACTTCACCAGAAATCATGCAACCCCTAACCTTCTCACTGGAGATATATCACTTGTGTAACCTCATATCGGCATCCTTGATCTACATTGGCATAGTTATAACCACTATGAAATTAGTTAATCCCCCTGAGTCTGCACTCGCTCACCAACTGTAAGAATCCATTCACTCCATCGACATCAACTAAAAGTCCGATTACACGTCAAAACTCGAGACTGTATTGCACCCCATGATGATATTCAAGCATTCATTCCTCTGCATTCCAAACAAACTCGTTCCGTTGCATTCGAACTTCTTAATTATACACAGACATATTTATCCACCATGACCCAAATCACACAAACCTTTCTCGAAGCATGTGGCTACCTAACCACAAAATCCATACGATATTCTCCCACTTCCACTCCTTTTTTCCATCTTCCAAAGCAACTACTCAATCTCTGCTGCTCATACTTGACCTGCTAAGAATTCAACCACCACGAGACATATCTCACCATGTACTTTCTTATCCTCCGCCATCGATCATGCTGCCCTAAATCATGATCCATCTCCATAGCTCCCGAACAAATAGAATGTCATCAACTCTATGCCTCCTCAAGGATCATCTCCCTTGAACCATCGACACTAGAAACACAAGTTCGACCCTACTGTTGCAGCACGCCGACATCTCTAATAATCGCCTCTTAGGTACCACTGCACAACACTGTCCCCCCAAATACAAATAAATGAAGAGTGGAGTATCTTGATGAGCCTTAATATGCTCAAAAAGGATGACAACACAACAACACATATGGAAATTCCACCAAGTTTGAAAATACCCAATCACACAACTTCATCGGTCAAAGCCTGAACATTCATAGCCCAATGCCTCTCATGCGCTAAAGTCAAATACCGAACTTCCAATCATGAACCGAGTTATCCTCCTCCTAAAGTATTCACTGCCGTAACACTGGACTGAAATGACTGAACACCCCTCCAAAGGCGACGATAGTATTCTGCCCACATACGTAGGGAAAAAGATCCTGTACCACATCTATAACATCACCACAACTCGTCGCTGTCCAACTGATACCAAATGCTCGACATTGCATACGAACGAGTAGGAAGGAGTTGAACACTTAAGCTTCAACTGAAATCAAATTGCACGACAAGTAATTAAGAAATGGAAGTTCTTCTAACAGCCATGTAGCCTCCCAAAGATAACTACATATGTCTCAATATCGAACCGCAAGACTCTATTAGACTTGCTCATGACTCGTGAGACCTAAGTGAACCAAGTGCTCTGATACTAAGCTATCACAACCCAATTCTCACCATTGACCGTGATGGCGCCAAACATTATCGTTAGGCAAGCCAACAATTTAGCAACACAAAAATTGACAGTGCATAACAAATTTTAACATAATGGTGAAACAATAAAGTGGAATTCTCTATTTTTATAGAAAATAACTAAGATAATCTTCAAAACTAAAATACAATCAAAACACAAATATCGAATAACGTAACAAAATATACCCAAGAAAAATAGTCTAAATCGCAAAAACCCGGTGTTACAAGTGCATGAGTATCTATTAGAAAATACAATACTACTACAAAACCTATCTAGAAGGAAAAAAAGACAACATATAGTAAATTAATAGGACAGGATTACCCTGATGCACGCCCACATCCCGTCAACTAGCATGTGTGTCACCCAACACATCATAAAAAACATAGTTCCCAAGGATAATAACCCCCAAATCTAAGTTTAGAAATGTTACTTAGCTCAGAATGCTCAAATCAATACTCCAAAAAACCTTTGGCTCGCGAACGGCCTCCGAGCGACTCGTATTTAGTCATAGCAACTTAATAGCATCAATAGTAGCCATAGGAAACAATCCCAAATGATAAATTTAAAATCTTGAATCAAATATGCAAAGTCAACCCAAAAATTCAACCCCGGGCTCGCATTTCAGAACCGGACAAAATTTATATATTTTTGATACCCATTCAATAACGAGTCCAACCATATAAATTTCATCCAATTCCATCCACAAACTGAACCCCAAATCACCAAATCTCACTCACCAACAACATCGTCTAGAATCCCAAATTTCATTGTAAATTTACATAAACTAGGTGCACTAATCAATGGGTAATCAATATACAACATCAAAAGTGATCAAACTTCACTTACCTCTTCAATTGTAGCAAAAAGTCTCCAAAAATCGCCCTTAGCGAGCTCCACAAATCCAAAATGAGAAAAATAACTAAAACCCTCATTTTATGTTCTACCCAACGATTCTCGCACCTGCGACTCAATCCATCGCACCTGCGACGTTAGTTTTTTGGTCAAATTTCCGCATCTGCAGAACCCACTAAAGTCCAGGCCAAGCGCACCTGCGGGATCGCTTTTGCGCTCCAAAGTCTGCATCTGCGGACACCCAGCCTCCGTCCATTCTTCGCTTCTGCGCTCACTTGCCCACATCTGGGGCTCGCAGATGCAGAAAATACCTTGCACTTACGCTCCTTGCAGCTCTAGCCAAACACCGCTCCTGCGGATCCATACTAGCAAAAGCGCGTCCGCTTCTGCGAAAACCCTCGCGCATCTGCCACCATTCCCCCAGCCAAGCCAACCTTGCATCTGGCCTTAAGAGGCCGCACTTGCAGTTTTGAATCTTTGGCCAATCCCACCGCAGGTGCAAAAAACTAGAAGATAGATTTTGTCATCCAATTCTTCTAAGTCCAAATATGATCCGCAACTCATCTAAATGACACTCCAGGCACCCGGGACCCCATCCAAAGACACCAACAAGTCCTAAAATAAGATGACTGAGCTACAACATAAGAAAATGAGGATCATCAAACTGGCAAACCTTTATAAGCTCCAACAATGATGTCTGAGCTACATCACAAGCAAGAACACGGCCAAGCTCCGAAACATCCAATCTCACAAACTGATTGGCCAAAGCAAGAATATCCATGGCTAGTTGTAAGGCCTTGTAACATTTTACCAAGAACTCGAGGTTTATGGCGCCGAGGTAGGCTAATGTGTAAGGCCCTGAGAATTTCTAATTCTAATTCGAGCAATTTCGAGCTTAGCAATACAACTTAATTTAGACCCAAACCACAAGAAAATTACTGGAGTGGATAGAGTTATTTAGATACTTGGGAATAATTATTTTATTAATCTTTGAGTATTGTAATAATGGAAAACCCTTGGATTTTAATTTAAAAGCAATAAGACTAAAGGAAATACAGTGAGCCATCTCCCTATAGCGCAGCTATAGCACCGGAGGGTAGCTGAAAATTTTAGCAAACCAGTGAGCTAAAGCCTTATAGCATAGGGATAGCACAAGTGGAAAAATACTGTATCCCATTTTAGAAAACCAGTGAGCTAAAGCCTTATAGCACAGGTATAGCACCAGCGGAAAAATACAGTAGCTGGGCATATTAATACCTGAGCGGGGAGCGAGAAAAATAAAAGGATTTCAAGACGAGGGCTTTTCTCTCCATCACCCATCCGGTCAAGGCTTCTAATACACACTTAAGGTGAGTTCTTATGTGTGTTTTTATGATGATTCCACTTCTCAATCACTAGTTACAACAAGGTTTTGTATTGGATTTCATAGGATATCTTCAAAATCTCAAGAACACCCCAAAAGTTAACTTTCAAGATTTGGTCTAAAAGAAGTAATCTTTCACCCTTAAACCTACATGCATGGATTGTTAGTGAATATATGAGCAGTAAATAAGTACTAACCTTTATGATATGGTGATTGGAAGCCATTAACACTTAAACTAGATTATTGAGTGTTGTAGAGATTTTGCAATGAGTTAATTAGTGAAATTTGGTGGATGTGAGTTCATTGATGATTATAATGGTGCTAAGAATGTAGTTAGTTGAAAGAGGATGTTGTAGTATCTCTTGTTGGTGGTAAGGAGGGATTTTTGGATGAAGAAACACCATTACTAGAGGTAATTGAATGCTACGCACTCTAGGCGTTTGATAAAATGCCAAAACGATCAAAAACCTAGAAAGTTTTACTAATATTGGTCCAATTCAATTATGTTGATATAGATTGAAGTTGTAAGAGTAGTAGGTGGTCTTAGTAGCACTAAAGAGCTGCATCAAGGTATGTTGGCTAAACTTCTCTCCTAGGATTGAATCCCCTGATGTTCATGTAAGTCCCGAGGTATACATTATAAATTGACTATTCCGAATAAGCTTTGTGTCAAAAGGTATATGTTCAAATGTGTTCTGAACGCTCTTTTCATATTATGATATCATACGAGAATGTGTTCGAGTATAGGGTGTGTTCTATTTTTTGACTTCAAATCGTGTTTCGAATGAAGGCTATTATGCCAAATTGAGTGAGAAATCTCGATGTGCTTAAGACTCTTAATTACTCATGTGTGTAATGAAAGTCGTAATTAGAGATGTTTTGTTGTTGATAATCTATAGAGATGCTTGAAAGTGTAAGGAGAGGATTGGGGATATAAAGTGTGGCCACCGTGCCAAAATAAAAGTTATTCTTGTGGTCAATAGTGCCAATGAAATGAAATGATGTGTGAAATATTATGACATGAGCCTTGATTCAACTGTTCCAAATTGACTCCAAAAATAGAATTGTCCAAAAGCTTATGTACTTAAGTCATGTCCAAATGTGGTTGCTCTAAGTAATGCTATGCTCGGCAGGTATTTCCAATATGTTTCGAGCTCTTACATACTCATGAGTTGAAATTGTGTATTGCCCTTTTGGGAAAAGGTATTTCAAGAATAAATGGTGTGTTACTCATTCATGATTTTAAATTGTGCTTCGATTGCCAATCCTCTTACTCAATTTCTTGGAAAGAAATCCATTGTGTTTAAAGGCTTCATTACTAATGAACCTAAAGTTGTGATATTCGGAATATTCTATTTGTTGATATTTATGATGATAATCTAGGAAATGAATGAAATAAGAGTGTGGAATTAGAAATACGATCATTGTGCCATGAACGAAGAATTAAATGTATGGTCAAGAGAGCCAATGAAACAATGATGTTGTAAGTGGTTGAACGTGCCAATGAGGCTATAAATGTTGTGAAAGGTTATGAGGTTAATGCAAATGTATTTCTGTTTCCGTTTTACGAAAATCAAAAATATTATTTGGGGAGTATCGTTAGTCACCGAGAAAAGGTAGGTTGACATAACCTAACCCAGAATACACCTCCACCCGCGTACATTGGGGTGAGGCAGCAGGGCCTCTTTGTGTAGAGATTGTGATTGTGAATACACCTCCACCCGCATACATTAGGGTGAGGCAGCAGAGCCGCTTTGTGTAGGGACTGTGATTGTGATACACCTCCACACACATACATTGGGTGAGGCGGTAGGGCCGCTTATGTGTACGGATTGGGGTATTGAAATTACACCTCCACTTACACACATTAGGTGAGGCGGCAGGGCCGCTTTGTGTAGGGAATGTGGTATTTAAATTACACCTCCACTCGCACACATTGGGTTGAGGCGGCAGAGCCGCTCTATGTGGAGGTTGTTACAAGGAATCTCCCAACCAAAAATAATACAAACTTCGTATTTTGGAAATTAGTATGTTTTAACTTGGAATTTGGAAATCATTGATTGTTGATTGTTGTTTCCATGGTTTTCCCATTCTTATATTGGCATTCTATTTTGAAAGAGGACAGTTAACTTTACATACTAGTAGTAATCCATATGTAGTGACGTTCATTTCTCCAGGGGCACTGCATCTTAAATGGATGCAGGTGGTTCATCAGCCGGCAGCTTTGGTCCTCAGCACTCACTCTCTATTCAGTGAGTTTTGGTGAGCCCTACTCTATTTCGGGCCTGATGTCAATGATGTTGTACTGTGTTTAGAGGTATAGCTAGGACCTTGTTGCTGGCACTTCCATACTACTCTTCTGATGAACTTAGAGGCTCTGCAGACAGGTTGTGGGTGGTGTTTGATGTTTGGAATTGAACTAGAAGTGTTGGTATTTGGAAAACATATTTTTCATTATATCTATAAACATGTAATATATTTAGAAACTATAAATGAAGCGGCTAATGGCAATGAAACGGGTGTTGTTTATGAAATCCTTTCAATGTTTAATTAATGTAGTACATATCCACTCTATTCATGGGTAAGTCCAAGTAGGAGGCATTGTACAGTTTTGCTTGACTGGGGTATCTCGGTTGAGCGTCGGTCGCACTCCGCGAGGTCGGGGTATGACAAACTTGGTATTAGAGCCTAAGGTTTTAAAGTGTCCTAGGATGTCTCGGAGTCGTATCTAGTAGAGTCCTTCTTATCGGTGTGTTGTCGACCACCTCTATAATTAGGAGGCTACTTGGGAATTTAGGAATTTCACCCTTCTTTGATACTCCAGATCGTGTGATAGAGCTCAAGCGAGGAGAGATTGAAAGAACCAGTTGCTAGGGGAACTATCCTTGTTCCTATCAATGTATTGCTCCACCAGATCATGTGGTTAGGGAACCTAAGAAATGAAAGAGGATTGTTGGCATCAATAAGCCGGAATGTTTGATATGTAAGAAGCACCACTTCGGCTTATGTTGGATGACTCTTGAAATATGTTATGGTTGTGGAAAGAGGGACATAAGAAGAACAAATGCCCTAGGTTGGGTACACCCATCCTGATATGCAAGAAGGAACATTTGGCGTCGTGTTGTGAGTATGCTCAGGAACGTGTTACGGGTGGCAGGTTTGGGCAATTCCAAAGGCCCACACAACAAGCCGGTACAGAGATTGTTACTCCCGCCTTGAAGGCTGGAGGAAGGATAATAGGAATGCTTATGATGTATGCAAAAAGGGTAAATATCAGGTTAGTGGGGCGAGTCAGTTTAGCGAACCCCATCCTTGTTGTGTGAAGTGTATGAGATGTTATTCGGGCATATGTCACTGTGGTTCTAATGTATGTTTTGGATTTGGAGTAGAGGGGCATCAATTAAGGTACTGCCCTGTCAATTTAAAATCACCAAGTAAGTCACTCCTTGCCACATCATTATGAACATTGCATAATTTTCCTTGTTGTATATGTACATTTGCATTGAAGAGCCTGCATAAATATGGTCTTAACGAAATGGTGAATCATAAAACATTGCATGTACTTACTCTTTGAACGAGACGCCTAATTCTTGAAGCCCTTTATCACAAATTATCTTCTTTACACCCTCTTGAGGAATTCAGTTCTATACTGATTTATTTGAATTTAGTTATAACCCGAGGCTGATACTTTCCACTCGCTTTCCTAATTTCTCAACAAAGGACTTTAACTGATGAATTTCTTATTGAACCTTCTGATTCAAATGGATAACGTTTGCTCACTTGTGTTTATGCATGCACTGTCATAAAGTTTACCTATGTGGTATCAAATCTAATGTAAAGTAGCCTAGTAATGAGATCCTTCTTGAGCCACTCTCTCTCTCTCTTGTGCATGTGACTCATATAGGTTGAACAGTCACTTTACTCCCTTTGTGAGCATTTTCATAACCCGTTTCATTGTCTGGTAACATGAGAGCATATCTCACCACCTATCATATGTGTGCATGTCAAATGAAATGGTCACTGGTCCTCATAAAATCTCTCTGAAATTTGAGATTGCACTAGTCTGCCAACACCTGTTGGATAACCATGAGAGATTGCGTCCGTCTATATGCCATTGTCATGTGCGGAGAGTTTACTGTGTTTAACATTTCCGCCTCCTTAGGTGGATAGGGGTCTATCATTTGCCATTCTCCCTGGAGCATCACATTAACCCTTAGAACCTCTCTAACTCATGCATGATTTCATCCCAATAATAGGATGTCCTAGCTACATGGTTTTACTCGTGTTGAGTAGCCCTACCGCGGCCTTTTCCTCCCCACTTCAGGTGGATGTTTTAGATTTTGGCACATATCATGAGCATATTGACCTGAAAGACAAGTTTGTCGTATCTCTAGTCCTCTCATATAGGATCAACTATTATGAAGGGTTAAGCTGTCAGACTGATAATAATCTCACAAGTGTTCAACTTCTTTTTCATCCTATTGGACTTGTGGCATATCTATTCCTTGTGTTAGTTAATGTTAAGACCGTAATGCAACTACATGTATTTTTAAACCCATATCACATTCAGGGTGCCAGAATATTCTCATTTCGATTTAAACTAATTTTCCCTACATTCCAAGAGGCGACTGGTGTCATGTACTTGGCTATTTCTCCTTGAGGCTTACTATTGCTGAACAAGGCACATAGGAATGAAAAAAATTTTATTTTCCTTTTCATGACTCATAGTCTTCCGACCATGCATCCCATATGTCAAATGTCTAAAATGACTCATTTCTTTTAAATCTCAAAATCATGAACATGGCCCCTACATTAGCAATGCCTACTAGGCAACTTTATGCCTCATTTTTTGAATCAATGATGTCATCACAATGATTAACCATGTCAGCACTATTGGTAGCAACTTCCATGTCCCTTAGGATATAACCTCCTGAAATGCCCTGCTCAGCACATTTATGGATTCTTTAAAACTTCCACCCCAATCTCGGACCTCATGTTCCTATCTATAGTAACCTATGGGGGTTGAAGGTTGAAACATGTCCAAGAAGAAGCATCACCGCGTGATCAAATACATTGGATATGAAGTTTTATGGTAATATTAAAGCTAGCACATCTTAGAGTAATTGTTGGAGGTCGCCAAAGGTTTAGTTTGGGTGTTCGGCATAGGGATTTAGAGTTGAAGGAAGTGAACGGGTTATTCTCAAGATTTTCTCTGTGAATATACTGGGTGAATTATTAAGGAATGTAAAGTATGTGTAGTCACATTAGGTCTTATGGAATATTGAAGGAAACAAGCCAAACTATGAGTATGATGTTTTCCCATCGTTGTCTTCCTTGCACCCGATGCATCATGTATCTAGGTTCCAGAAGGTTGTTGGAAATCCTTTTCCTATCGTTCCGGTGGAAACTATTGAAGGTGAAGTTAATGGGTAATTGTCTTATAAGAGGTACCTAGTTGTCATCCCTGTTAGATATGTCCGAAAATTGAGATCTACCTCCGTCAAAGTAAAGGAAGTATTCTCACTTGCCTATATAACCAAATGGTTGTGGTTCAAAAAGGTACATTTTATGTGTTATGATTTAAATATATGCAACTCATGTCTAGATACCACTTCTGTTAATGTAATGCCCTTAATCTTGAGATTAGTGTTGTTGATATATAATGTGATACTTTGTTGAGTTATAGATATGTTGTTAGGGTCGTTTTGGTGATTCTCTGGCAGGAGGACAGTTCCAATAACATAGGAGACCCTTACCGAATTTTTTGGAAAATTTGGGATTTAGTCCAATTTGGGGGATTGCGATGTGTGAAAGGAGGAGATGAACTATGTTGGGTGTTTTGTGCGGGCTCTAATTCTCATTCAAGAACAAATGATCCTAAGTGGGGTAGAATTTAAGGCCCCGTAAAATTTTACGAAGAATTCGAGGTTTGTGGTGCCGAGGTAGGTTAATATGTAAGGCCCCGTGAATTTCTATTTCTAATTTGAGCAATTTCGAGATTAGGAATACAATTTAATTTAGACCTGAACCACATGGGAATTACTGGAGTGGATAAAGTTATTTGGATACTTGGCGATAATTATTATCTTAATATTTGAGTGTTGTGATAATGGGGAACCCTTGGATAGCACCAGTGGCTAAAGCCTTATAGCACAGAGATAGCACCAATGAAAAAATACCGTATCCTATTTTAGCAAACCAGTGAGCTAAAAGCCTTGTAGCATAGGGATAGCACCAATGGAAAAATATTGTACCTTGGCCTATTAATACCTGAGCGGGGAGAGAGAAAAGTAAAAGGATTTCAAGACTAGGGCTTTTGTCTCCATCACTCATCCGGTCAACGCTTCCAATACATACTTAAGGTGAGTTTTTAAGTGTGTTTGTATGATGATTCCACTTCTCAATCACTAGTTACAACAAGATTTTGTATTGGATTTCATAGGATTTCTTCAAAATCTCAAGAACACCCCAAAAGTTGACTTTCAAGATTTGGTCTACAAGAAGTAATCTTTCACCTTTAAACCTACATGCATGGATTGTTAGTGAATATATGAGCAGTAAATAAGTACTAGCCTTTATGAGATAGTGATTGGAAGACATTAATACATAAACTAGATTATTGGGTGTTGTAGAGATTTTGTAATTAGTTAATTAGTGAAATTTGGTGGATGTGAGTTCATTGATGATTATAATGGTGCTAAGAATGTAGTTAGTTGAAAAGGGATGTTGTTGTATCTCTTGTTGGTGGTAAGGAGGGATTTTTGGATGAAGAAACACCATTACTAGAGGTAATTGAATGCTACGCACTCTAGGCGTTGGATAAAATGCCAAAACGACCAAAAACCTAGAAATTTTTACTAATATTGGTCCAATTCAATTATGTTGATGTAGATTGAAGTTGTAAGAGTAGTGGGTGGTTCTAGTAGCACTAAAGAGCTGCATCAAGGTATGTTGGCTAAACTTCTCTCCTAAAATAGAATCCCATGAGGTTCTTGTAAGTCCCGAGTTATGCATTATAAATTGACTATTCCGAATAAGCTTTGTGTCAAAAGGTATATGTTGAAATGTGTTCTGAATGCTCTTTTCATATTATGATATCATACGAGAATGTGTTCAAATATAGGTTGTGTGTTAAGATGTTATGACTTCAAGTCGTGTTTCGATCGAAGGCTATTATGCCAGATTGAGTGAGAAATCTCGATGTGCTTAAGACTCTTAATTACTCATGTGTGTAATGAAAGTCGTAATTAGAGATGTTCTGTTGTTGATAATCTATAGTGATGCTTGAAGGTGTAAGGAGAGGATTGGGAATATAAAGTGTGGCCACCGTGCCAAAATAAAAGTTATACTTGTGGCCAATAGTGCCAATGAAATGAAATGATGTGTGAAATATTACGAAATGAGCCTTGATTCAACTGCTCCAAATTGACTCCGAAAATAAAATTTTCAAAAGCTTATGAACTCAAGTCATGTCCAAATGTGGTTGCTCTAACTAATGCTATGCTCGGTAGGTATTTCCAATATGTTTCGAGCACTTACACAATCATGAGTAGAAATTGTGTATTGCCCTTTTGGGGAAAGGTATTTCAAGAATAAATGATGTGTTACTTGTTTATGATTTTAACTTGTGCTTCGATTTCCAATCATTTTACTCTATTTCTTGAAAAGAAATACATTGTGTTTAAAGTCTTCATTACTAATGAACATAAAGTTGTGATTTCCGGAATATTCTATTTGTTGATATTTATGATGATGATCCATGAAAAGAAAGCAATGAAAGTGGAATATGAAATACGGCCATTGTGCCTTGAATGAAGAATCATATGTATGGCCAAGAGAGCCAATGAAACGATGATGTTGTAAGTGGTTGAAAGTGCCAATGAGGCTATAAATGTTGTGAAAGGTTATGAGGTTAATGCAATTGTCTTTCTGTTTCTCTTTTATGAAAATCAAAAATGTTCTATTTGGGAGTATCGTTAGTCACTGAGGAAGGGTAGGTTGATATAACCGAACCCCGGTGTACACCTCCACCCGCGCACATTGGGATGAGGCGGCAGAGCCTCTTTCTGTAGGTACCGTGATTGTGAATTCACCTCTACCCACATACATTGGGGCGAGGCAACAGGGCCGCTTTGTGTAGGGATTGGGGTATTGAAATTACACCTCCACCAGCAAATTTTGGGGTGAGGCGACAAGGTCGCTTTGTGTAGAGAATGGGGTATTTAAATTACACCTCCACCCGCACACATTGGGGTGAGACGGCGGGGCCGCTTTGTGTAGAGGTTGTTACAAGGGATCTCCCAACCAAAAATAATATAATCTTCGTATTTTGGAAAATATTATGTTTTAACTTGGAATTTGGATATCATTTATTGTTGATTGTTGTTTTCATGGTTTTCCCTTTCTTACATTGGCATTCTATTTTGAAAGAGGACAGTTAGCTTTACATACTAGTACTATTCTATATGTATTAACGTCCCTTTTTCCTGGGGCACTACATCTTCAATGGATGCAGGTGGTTCATCAGCGGGCAGCTTTGGTTATCGTTAGCACTCGCTCTCTATTCAGCAGGTTTTGGTGAGCCCTACTCTGTTCTGGGCGTGATGTCAATAATGTTGTACATTGTGTTTTTACTTATAGTCAGGGCCTTGTTACCAGCACTTCCATACTACTCTTCTGTTGAACTTAGAGGCTCCGTAAATAGGTCGTGGGTGGTGTTTGATGTTGGGAATTGAACTAGAAGAGTTGGTATTTGGCAAACATGTTTTTCATTATATCTATAAACTTGTAATAATTTTGAAATTATAAATGAAATGGCTAATGCTAATGAAATGGGTGTTGTTTATGAAATCCTTTAAATGTTTAGTTAATTGAGACATCCCCACTCTATTCATGAGTAAGTCCGAGTAAAAGGCATTGTACAGGCTTGCTTGACTGGGGTATCTCGAATGAGTGTCGGTCGCGCTCCCCTAGATCGGGGTGTGACACTAGTGGGCTCTCTGCTATCGGTAAATATGCCAAACTGCCCATGCTCTCAGCCTTCTTACTAAATGCATCAACCGCCACATTGGCCTTCCCCAAATGATATAATATGGTGATATCATAGTCTTTCAGCAACTCTAACTATCTCTGCTGCCGTAAATTAAGGTTCTTCTGCTTGAACAGGTACTGGAGACTCCGATGGTCGGTATTGACCTCACATGGAACCCCGTACAGATAGTGTCTCCAAATTTTTAACGCATGAACTATGGCTGCCAACTCTAAGTCATGCAAATGGTAATTCTTCTTATGAACCTTCTAATGCCGAGACGCGTAGTCAATCACCCTACAGTCCTGCATCAATACTGCACCAAGCCCAATACGCGATGCATCACAATACAGGAGGTAAGATCCCAAACCCATAAGCAACACTAACAGTAAGGTTGTGATGAATGTAGTCTTGAGCTTCTGAAAGCTCACTTCACACTTGTCGGACCATCTGAATGGAGCACCATTATGGGTCAATCCTTATTCTTCTTCGGATCCACCTTGATCCCCTCACTAGACACCACGCGGTGAAGAACGCCACTGAATAAAGCCAAAACTCACACTTGGAGAATTTAGCATATAGCTTATTCTCCCTCAAAGTCTGAAGTACGATCCTCAGATGTTGCTCATGATCCTCCTAGCTGCATGAGTACACCAATTTATCATCAATGAATACTATGAAGAAAGAATCAAGATATGGCTGGAACGCACTATTCATCGAGTGCATAAAGGTTGTTGGGGCATTGGTCAGCCAAAAAGACATCACCAGAAACTTATAGTGACCATAGCGGGTCATCAAAGTCATCTTCAGAAAGCCTGAATCCCGGATCTTCAACTGATAATACCCTGACCTCAATTCAATCTTGGAGAATACTTTAGCACCATGAAGCTGATCAAATAACTCATAAATGTGTGGTACTAGGTACTTGTTCTTAATTGTAATGTTGTTCAGCTGCCTGTAGTCAATACACATCCTCATAGTACAATCTTTCTTCTTCACAAATAGAATTAGTGCACTCCAAGGTGACACACTAGGCCTGATGAAGCCCTTATTAAGTAGCTCCTGCAACTACTCTTTCAAGTCCTTCAACTCGATAGATGCATGCGATACGATGAAATAGAGATGGGCTGAGCGTTCGGTACCACGTCAATACCAAAATCAATCATCCTATCTGGTGGAATGCTTCGCAGGTCTATTAGAAATACATCTGGGAAATCTCTCACTACCAAAATTGACTCAATAGTAGGAGTATCAGCACTAACATCCCTCATGAATGTCAAATATGCCAAACATCCCTTCTCAACCATCTGTTGAGCCTTCAAATGTGAAATCCCTACTAGGAACATAATCTAGGAAGCCTCTCCACTCCAACCTCGGCATCGCCAACGTCATGGTCTTAGCGTGATAATCAAGAATAGCATGACATGGTGACAACCAGTCCATGCCCAAAATCACGTCAAAATTAACCATGCTCAACAGTAAAAGATCAACTCTGGTCTCATAGCCCCTAATAGTATCCACACACGACCGATATACGCAGTCCAATTGTTGCAAAAAGAGATTAAACTTCACTTACCTCTTCAATTGTTGTAAAAAGTTTCCAAAAAATCGTCCTTAGCCAAGCTCCACAAATCCAAAATGAGAAAAATAACCAAAACCCTCATTTTTATGTTCTGCCTAGCGATTCTCGCACCTGCAGCTCAAACCGTCGCACCTGCGATGCCGCTTTTGCAGTCAAAATTCTGCATCTACAGAACCCACTAAAATCTCGACCAAGTGCACATGCAGTCCCATCTCCGCACCTGCGGGACCACTTTTGAGCTCCAAAGTCTGCATCTGTGAACACTCAGCCTTCGTCCATTCTTTGGTACTGTGTTCACTTGCCCGCATCTGCGAGCTTGCAGATGCAGAAAATACCTTGCACTTACGCTCCTGCCAAACTTTGCTCCTACGGACCCTCACTCGCAGGGCATCCGCTTCTGCAGAAACCCTCGATTCTGCAACCATTACCCCAGCCAAGCCAACCTCGCATTTGCGCGTAAGAGGCCACAGCTGCGGCTTCGCATCTAAGGCCAATCCCACCTCAAGTGTGAAAACACAAGAAGACAGATTTCTTTAGCCAATTCTTCTAAGTCCAAACATGATCCGTAGCTCATCTGAATCACACCCGAGGCCTCCGGGACCCTATCCAAACATACCAACAAGTCCAAAAATTGATACGAACTTGCTCGAAGCCTCACATAACATCAAACAACACCAAAATTACGAATCGCACCCCAATTCAAGCCTAATGAAACTAATGAACTTTAAAATTCTAAAACTCATGCTGAACCATATCAAATCAACTCTGACTAATCTCAAATTTTGCACATTAGTCTGAAATGACACAACATACTTATTCTAGCTCCTAGAACCAAAATCTGAACCCGGTATCAATGAAGTCAACTCTCGATCACACCTCTCAACCTTTCGTACCTTCAACTTTTCAACTTTTGCCAAAAAGCATCAAATCAACCTACGAACCTCCAAATCAACATCCTGACATACACCTAAGTCCAAAGTCACCATATGAAGCTATTGGAATCACCAAATATCATTCCAAAATCGTCTACACAAAAGCCAAACTTCGATCAACTCTTTTAACTTAAGCTTTCAATATTGGGACTAAGTGTACCAATTCACTCTGAAAGCTCCTCGAAACCGATCAAACTATTCGGCAACTCACGTAACCATAAATGAACACAAAAAAGGCAATAAATAGGAGAACGATGCTGCGATACCCAAGACGATCGGCCGTGTCATTAGAGAACGGCTCGAATCTAGTCACAAACAACTTAATATCATCAAAAATATCGTAGGGAACAACCCCAAGCAATAAAGCTTCGATCTTTATCAAAATCAAAAAGTCAACCCGGGCCCGCACCCTGCAACCTGATAAAACTGACAAATTTCGAATACAAATTCGAATACGTATCCAACCATACCAATTGTTCCAATTCCGACTCAGGATTGTGTTCAAGTCCTTAAACTACATATTAGAAATGATTTTACTAAACCCCCAATTTATTCACTTAAATTCATCAATTAAATTCTAAAAATAAGGATGGAATCATGGATAATGGACAAATTCGAGTCAAAATCACTTACCCCAATCCAAATCGTGAAACGTCCCTCCAAGATCGCCCAAATCTGAGCTTTATAGCTCAAAATGTGATAAAATAACCAAAACCTTCGAAACAGAGTACTTAATATTATGCCCAGGTATATGAATTGCGATCGTGGGACCCTCCTCACGATCGTGAAGAACAAAATTCCAGCTCAACCAAAAGACCCTACGCGAAAGTGGCCTCAGGCTCGCGATTGCAACTCACTAGCTGCCAAGCCTATGCGAATGCCCGTCGAGATCGCGAAGGCTAAAACCTTACACGCCCCTACCAGCCTTCCCTTCTACAAGAATGCGACACCCTATACGTGAACGCAGAGATCTTAGCTCCTCAAGCTCCATGATAGGGATTCCTCCATCGCGAACACGAAGAGAAAAACACCCCTGCCCCCAAATGCACTTTGTTATCGCGACCCTCCTTCTGCGATCTCGATGAACACTCGAATACCAAAAGACAACTGATGCATAACAAGGAAAAATGGTCTAAAACCACCTCGAAACACACCCAAGGCTCCCGGGACCCCATCCAATTATACCAACCAATCCTAAAACATAACATGGACCTGCTCGAGGCCTCAAATCACATAAGAAAACATCTAAACCATGAATCACACCTCGATTCAAGCCTAAGAAACTAATGAACTTTCAACTTCCAAAACGCATGCCGAACTATATTAAATCAACTCGGAATGACCTCAAATTTTGCATGCAGGTCCCAAATGACACAACAAACCTATTTCAACTCCGAAACCAAAATCTGAACCTGATATCAACTAAGTCAACTCCCAGTCAAACCTATCAACCTTCTAAACCTTCAACTTTCAAACTTTTGCCAATTCAAGCCAAAACGACCTAGGAACCTCCAAATCTAAATTCGGACATACGCCTACGTCCAAAATCACCATACAAAGCTATTGGAACCATCAAAATACATTCCGGGATTGTCTACGCAAAAGTCAAACTTTGGTCAACTCTTACAATTTAAACTTTCAACCTTGAGACTAAGTGTCCCAATTAAATAAAAAACCTCCTCGAGACCAAACCAACCACCCCGATAAGTCACGTAACCACAAATGCACTTAAGCAAAGCATTAAATATGGGAAATAGGACCAAAAGATACAAAACGACTGGCCAGGCCATTACAGAAATTCGATAACCGGCTCCAACGCCTCTCTAACACCTCCTGCCAATGCAAAACGATCCTAGAACTCAATGACTCATAATTTAATCAATTAGAAACACTTCCCAACTCCACATGAAGAGATAACAAAGTCAACCCCTAGGTCCACATTCCCTAATTTAGAAAATTCTCGAAGATAATTAGTACTCATAGCACCACGAACTCAGATATACGATTTATTCCCCATTCCATATCCAATTTTATGGTCAAAACTCAAAATCCATTTATAGGATTTCCTCCAAAATCCCACAATTTTTACCAATTTTTATTGGCAAACCCATATGTAATCCATGTATTTAGGTCACAATGAATGGAAACCACATACCTTGTGATGGATGGAGAAAATGCCTCTCCAAAATTGCCCATATATCGCCTTCAACGAGAGAAATGAGATAAAAACGAGCTAAGCCCCGATTTGCAATCTTATACACTGGCTAGACGTCCCTCTTCAGACTAAACTTATTTAGTTTCTTTTAGCTAACGAAGATTCTTTCGCTTGGTCCCATCTCGACATAACAGGGATACCACCGGAGATCATGACTCACAAACTGAGCATCGATCCAAAATTCCGGCCGGTCAAGCAAAAGAGGAGGCCTCAATCCGAAGTCAAACTAGTGTTCATCAAGGATGAGGTAACTATGCTTTTAATATAGGGTCCATTCGGTAAGTTAAATACCCAGAATGGTTAGCCAACGTCATTGTAGTTCTTAAAAAGGGAAATAAGTTAAGAATGTGTACAGATCATAAAGATTTAAACAAGGCATGCCCTAAAGATTCTTTTCCCTTACCCAATATCGATCGCATGATCGATGCCACCGCTGGCCACGAGACCCTTAGCTTTCTCGATGCCTACTCTGGCTATAACCAAATACGAATGGACAAGGGTGATCAAGAAAAGACATCCTTCATCACTAAGTATGGTACATACTGTTATAACGTGATGCCATTCGGGTTTAAGAATGCAGGGGCTACTTATCAACGCCTAGTAAACAAAATGTTCGAAGAACAATTAGGAAAAACAATGGAAGTTTACACTGATGATATGTTAGTTAAGTCCCTGTGAGCATAGGACCATTTGAGCCATTTACATTAGACGTCCGATGTGCTGAAACGGTACAACATGAAGTCGAACCCGGAGAAGTGCGCATTTGGAGTGGGTTCGGGAAAATTCCTCGGTTTCATGGTGTTGGATCGAGGAATATATTTATCCCCGAAAAGATCAAAGCCATCGAAGACATTACAATTGTAGACAGTGTAAAAGCTATACAAAAGCTAACAGGTCGGATAGCCGCTCTAGGCCGATTCATCTTGAGATCATCCGACAAGAGTCACCGATTTTTCAACTTGCTGAAAAAGAAGAACGATTTCTCGTGGAATCCGGAATGTCAGCGCGCGTTAGAAGAACGTAAGAGGTATCTCTCTAGCCCACCTTTGCTGCATTCACCAAAAACAGGTGAGCGACTACACCTCTACCTTGCCATCTCAGAAATAGTGGTAAGTGGGGTCCTGGTCCGAGAAGAACAAGGTACGCAGTTTCCTATTTATTACGTCAGTACAAGCTTAGGTGAGGCCGAAACTACATACCCGCATTTAGAAAAATGAGCACTCACTTTATCGAGTACCTCCAGGAAACTAAAACCCTACTTCCAATGCCATCCCATATGTGTAGTAACGACTTATCCCCTGAGAAATATAATGCAAAAGCCCGAGCAATCCGGCCGATTGGCCAAGTGGGCCATCGAAATAAATGGGTAAGATATCAGAATATCGGCCCTGAACCTCGATCAAATCACAAGTATTGGCGGATTTCGTCGCCCATTTTGCGCCATCACTAATACCCGAGGTCGAGAAAGAATTAATGATCGAATTGGGGACTCCTTCGGGAGTGTGGACTCTGTTCACAGACGGCGCCTCGAACTCGAAAGGATCAGGGCTTGGTATACGGTGCTGAAGCATTAATACCAGTCGAAGTAGGCGAATCGAGTATCAGGTTCCGATACACAACCGAAGAGTCGAATCGCAAAGTTATGAACACCAATTTAGAATTTTTGATGAAAGAAGGGAAGCAGCCCTTTTTCTAATGGCGGCCTAAAAACAAAAGATCGAAAGGTACTACAACCGGAGAGCGCATCTTCGACACTTCAAAATCGGAGACCTGGTGCTCAGAAGAATCACACCCAATACTCGAGACCGAACGAAGGGAAGTTAGGACCGAACTGGGAAGGGCCCTACACCGTCTTAGAGGTCACCGGAAAGGGATCTTACTGGCTTGGAACCATGGATGACAAACAGCTGCCGAACAATTGGAACATAAGCCATTTGAAACGATACTATTGTTGAGGTATGAAATTTCATTCTTCGTCTGTTTGTTTTATGTTACTAACATCTGCAGGTATTAAATGAAGTAACCTCAAGCCAGGAAGCACAGGACATTAGGACTGAAAGCACGCGTTGCACTCTTTTTCCCTTCGACCGATTTTGTCCCAAATTTGGTTTTACGGCAAGGTTTTTAATGAGGCAACCAGGAATCGTGCTAACTTAGATCGGTCGCATATCGAAAGGCAATAATATTCGGTGCACAACTTCGATCGACCTTGATTATCAAAAGACTGCTTATCTACTTCAATTCACTTCTTAGCTACTTCAATTCGGGGGAACTTCTCATAGATCATTTGGAATCAATGTAAGGGTCAAACGGTCAAAAGTACCGTGCCCAAGTAGATTGATCTACCCCCTAAGAAAATTTTACAAGCACTTGAATGCTAATAAAAGTTCTTTGGCACCGATATCTTGTTTCCGAGCCCAAGGGCCATTTCGATTTTTTGCACGATCGAAAACTAACATTGCTCAAAGCTTGACTCGAAAATCAAAGGGGGGATAAGACCTACTAAGGCAAACCCCAATTTATAAAAGGCTAAGGCCGAATCAAGTTAAACTCGAGGGTGACTAAGACCTATTAAGGCAAACCCCAATTTCTCAAAGGCTAAGGTCGTACCGAGTTAACAAAGTTCGAAGGGGATTAAGACCTGCTAAGGTAGAACCCCGATTTCTTAAAAGGCTAAGGCCGAATCGAGTCAATAAAACTCAAAAGGGAACAAGACCTGCTAAGGCAGAACCCCGATTTCTTAAAAGGCCAAGGCCGCATCGAGCTAATGAAACTCGAAGGGAAATAAGACCTATTAAGGTGAACCTCGGATCCCTTTCGAGGCTTAGGCCTTACCAAATCGGCCGAGGAAAGGGAAAATCTGCCAAGGCATATCTTGAAATTGGCTATGTCTTAACTAAGCCTGAAGGGCAGAAAATTCTACAAGTTGAATTATCAGTTTTAAGAACAAAGAATAAAAATAGACCAAACAAGAAAGGAAATAGAAGAAGATCTTTCATATATATGAGCAAAAGTATGTTACAGAAATGGGGATTCTAAAAGGCATATTATACAACAGATGTCTTTATTCAGAATTATCGGAGTCTTCTTCCTATTTTTCTGGGAAGGCCCACTTTCTGGCTTCGGCTTCGATCTTTTTTGCATCGTCGACCTCGGTAGATAGATCAAAGCCCCAACCTTGTAACTCTTCGAGAACAGAAAGGCGGGTTTGGCATTTGGTGTATTCGACCAGAATCTTCGACTGTTCCTAAGCAGCCTTGGTATCGGCCCTATGTTGGGCTATCAACTTGGATGTAGCAACCTCTGATTTTGCCGATTGAAGCTCGTTGACCAAAATATCGCGATCCAAGGTGAGCGTCTCGGCCTGGGATTGAAGTGTAATGGTACTCCTAGCCAGAGTCCCGATTTTCTCTTGTGCCTCCGAAACTTATTCTTCCAAAGAAACCATTTGAGCTTGGAGGGTTTCTTTTTCCGAGGTCAGCAGATTGGCCTTGGCTCTCCATTCGTTAGTCTCTGCTTTGGCCTCACTCAACGTGGATCGGAATTGGTTTATTTGGTCAAGTTGCTACCCCATCTGGTCGAGTATACCAGTATTTTCCTTGCGCACAAAGTCTAGTTCAGCCCGAAGGGTCGACATCTCCCCTTCAAGCCGCTCAAAACGTGCCTTTTCTTCCCTTAGTCGAAGAAAAGCCTCATGATGAAGCACCGAGGCCTACGAGTACAAAAGAAAATAAGAAAGTTAGTCCAAAATTGAAATATAAAATGGCAAACACCGAACAAGGCTTATAGGAAGTTTTACCTTATTTGATGCTTGTTGAGCTTCATTGAACAAGCAGGCCTCATCCACCTCATCTATTGCGGCCTGATCTTCTTCGGTCACCAAGCACCGAAGATAACTAGCCACCCCCACAGGCGTAGAAAGGGCCCTAGAATCTTCGGAAATGGCAAAATTTATTATTCTTTTTCGATCAGAGTTGGAACTCGGAGCAGGAAATCTATCGACCACCTTTGGACGAAAGGACGCCTTGCTCGTCTCGGTGGAGGGACTTTTCCTCGGCACTTCGGTCCCAAAGGTATCAGCCGATGGCACACCGTCGAAGAAATCTTGAAAAGGCCCTTCCGGTACATGGCCTTTGGTCGGTGAATGTGCTTTTGCAGCTCGGGCTTCATTAAGAGTTGACTCCGAGAAAGAATGGAAGTCCATTGCTTCTGGGGGGCCCGAGATTCCCTGCGTCGCCTCCCCTGCATCGGCGGAAGCCCCGGTTCTCACCCCCGCATCGAGGTCCTCTACTCGATGAATATGAGTTTCATCGACCCTTGGCTCGGGGATTGCCCGAGATAGCTCGCTGCCCAAAATCTCGAGACCTTCGTCTTCCTCGGACTCATCGTCCAATCGATAAGCTATGTCCAAAATTCTGAGCATATGAGCTATACTTTTCTTCAGTTTCTTCTTCTCGGGCCAAGAAGAACCGGGGACTTCCTTCCTCTTTTTCTCCCCTTCCTGCTCCGAGGCAGAGGGAGGGCAGGGAACCTCTCTACCAGGGGACGCTGGTCTCAATTCAACGTCCTTCGATAGACCTGCAAAGGAAGGAACGAAGTAAGTTATAGAGCAACAGCATCATCGATAACATAAGATGTGGAATAAAAATATTACCGATCTCACCAAAGTTCTCACCATGATTTTTGGCCTCCATCGGCCCTTCGATATCTCACGCCAGGAACGCTCTTAATAGGTCCTTTGAGATACCACCTTCTCGACCCATTCTTTCAGATGCTGAATCGCGGTCGGCATTCGAGAAACAGCTACACCATGCGAGATATGTTAGTAAGATAACAAAGGGAAGACACCGAATGAATTGAAATAGGAAGATAGCACTTACGGCTCATGTTCCACTTTTTCGGAAATGACATGTTTTCGGCAGGGATCAGGTCCTATGTCTTTATTCGAATAAATTGGCTCATCCAGCCTCGGTCCTTATCCTCATTGATGCTCGAAAAGGGAGCTTTGCTAGCCCGGCGAGCGAGTTTTATTAGTCCCCCTCGAAAGATTCGGGGACTGTATAGTCGTAGGAGATGATCGAGGGTGAAGGGGTGCCCTTAGATCTTACTCACAAAAAAACGGAAGAGAATGACTATTCTCCAAACATAGCGATGAATCTGACCTAGTGTTACATCGCATCTTTTGCAAAATTCGACGATGATGGGGTCCAAAGGGCCCAGCGTGAAGGAATAAGTGTAAACACTCAAGTAGCCCTCCACGTGAGTGGTGATTGCTTCTTCTGGTGAAGGAACCACCAAATCCTTACCAACCCAGTTGTAATCCTGCTTCACCCTCTCGATGTTTTTGTTCGTAATCGAACAAATGTATCTAGTGACCGACTCACCCCGGCCCGGTAGAGAAGAATCCTTCTCTACCTTAAAGTCGAAAACGGTTGAGCATCCAACCGGTACGAACGCTTTTATTGGGGGCTCGGTCGAAGTCCCCTCAACAACGACAGGCTCAGTTTCTTCAGCGGGTTGAGAGGAAGAAGGGTTTTATTTCTGAGGAACAGATTTGGATGTCTTTGCCATTGGAAATAAAGAGTTAGAGAAGCAAGTAGACGCAAGCGTGAGGCAAAAATAAAGGGGGAAATCACTTGAGATCAAACTTAGAAAACTTGAAGAATATGGTGCTCAAACAACGCAAACTCTAAAACTAAATAACAAGAGGGCTATTTATACCCTCTTAAAGGTGGCGGTTCGAGTCCCAAAGTGAGGAAGCATTAATTAGCGCTTGCAGGCGTGACAGGTTTTTTCTTCAGTTGGTCTAGGAAAAGACATTTTTGATACTTACCACGTGCGTCATCATGCTACCATCATTTAACGAAATGACGTTTTGCGTCTTTTAACATGACACTCAGAATTGCATGTCGCACGCCATAAGTATGTCTCCATTTGACCTAATCTCGAAAGCAGCGGCTCATATCGTTTTTTATCATTATTCTCCAAAAAACGAGGGGACTATCTGTATGGGGTTGAATTCGATCGCTTGTATAGGGGATGTCGGTTTTGGGATTCGACGATCAGCGTCGATTGGAGTCGCTACTCGATAGGCCGACATCAGGACATCGAAAGGAGAAGTCAAAGACCGGATTCCACCAGGAGGAAGCTCGAAGCCAAGGCATTCGAAACGAGATCGTCGAGGCCGATTAGGGTAAAAAACCCTATGGTAAAATTATCAGATTTGCGTGACCGAAGGACTGGAAATCCCGTGATATGTAAATATCTCGGCGGGAATAACGGATGAAATCAATAAAGACGTTGAAGCAATTAATTCTAGGGATATCTTAACTTGTAGATAGGTTTTTTTTACCTTGTATAGGATTCTTTTCCCTCCCTATATAAACAGGCAGCACTATTGTAAATGGCACGAAACAATCTATGAACAATATACACAAAGCTATATTCTATTCTACTTACTTTTTCAATCTATCTGCTTCATATCTTATCTTAGAGGATTCTATCACAGTAAAGCTACTCAGTACTTGTGGTTTGCTTCCTCCGTTATTCTCTGAATTTAGTCTCTATATTCGTTCGTTCTTTAGTTGTATCAAACCAAGTCATGTATCCTTAAAACCACGTACAAATTTAATTGTTATCCGTAGCCTAGGGTAAACAATACCCAAATTTGGAGATTATTAACCTTATAAAGTGAAAGGCTAGCTTAATTATATTTACCTCTTGCCCGATGAGATTTTAATTATCCTATGATCCTCTTCTAAACAACCACAATAAAGGTAAAATCACATAATACAAGTGTTATTTCCATAATACAACATATACAGAAATAGGTTAATAGTGGTAGCGATATAAAGTAAATGAAGGGAACTGGATTCAGTGATGGACTAACAATTAGTCAGACCTAATTTAAATTCAAACAACAACAGGCTTTAGCAGGTAATTGATGCGACAGGGAGAGGCCGCCCAGTTCATTGTACGTGGGCTAGAGTTCTTAACGAACTCCTCAGGCCTAGTGTGCTCATTACAAAAAAAAGAAGGGAAATTTAATTAGTACTTACGTATAGGAAGTAAAAGCAGAAACATAAAAATGAACATAAGTATAATCCAGAGTAAATAAAGCAAGTCAAATTTATTTCTGATAACCCTCTAGAGATTAATCAAGGTCAACAAAAATTAGTTAGAGTGAACCACATTTACATATAAGGTTTTCCAATGAATCCCTGGCACTTCAGGGTTCACACGGGTCTCTTGGGCTCCAAGCAGTGCTTGTGCCGGGGAGGGATTCCTTGACTGTGAGATTAGGTCCAAATCAAAGGCCACTAGTAACCAAATCTTATTCTTCCATAGAGGTTTGAAACACAAATCTTGACTTGTAACTCTAGACAAACAAACTGGTTAAGGAGACCCAAATAGTCAACATGAACAAGCATTAAAAAACACAGAAGGATTAGTGCAATGCCTCAACTCATGTAAACATGACATGTTTCATGAACTCAGTCAACTGAAGGCACAAACAGTTTCAAAACAACACTAGACTTATTAACAAACAATAATTTTGGTAATTGAAACAATCACTTAGGTAAGATGATGACATAAACAATCAGGACAGTAACACATGCTTCAAATTTGAAGTATCCTTAGTAAGTTAATCACTTTAAAAGTATATGGTGCATAACTATATCATCACACATGGTCATAGGATCTCAAAAGTTTTTAAAGAGACTTCAAGGCACATAAGGCAACTCACAATCATTTTTTATGTAATAACATATATAACTTCACGATTTCAAACAAGGCATAGTCAAATGAGAGCCTTTAAACAAATAAAAGTTGTTAACATAAAACCCCTAATGGCATAATTGCTATGACTTGAAGCCTAGAATGTCATTCTAAGCTATTTAAGATAATTACTCAAACATGTGTTCATATTAGGTTTTAACAAAAGGCCTAGTACCTCACAATGGTTAGGCAAGAACACAACAATAACAAAAAATTCTTTTACACTTAGTGAGATTAAATTATCCGGAGCTAGAACTACAGGAGATTAGACCAGCATTAGGATAGTTACTTAAAGACAAACAGACACATAATCTGTCACGACCCCGAATTCTCATATTAGGATGTCGTGATGCCACCTAGTATCTAGTAATAAGTAAGCCTAACATTCATTAATATCTTAACTAAAATAACAAACTAGACTAATAAAATATACCGATAAAACTCATAATAACTCCAAAATGGAACATCAACAATATAATCCCAAAAATCGGTGGAACTAAGTCATAAGCTCTACAGGAAGCTCTAAAATCTCTAATACAACACTGTTTGATAAAAAGATAAACAGTAATGAGAAGATAATAGAAGGTGACTCTGAGGCCTGCGAACGTCGAGCAGGTATACCTTGAAATCTCCAAAAATAGTTAAATGATCACTAGCATCTGGCACGGGCAGATGTACCTGGATCTGCACAAAAATGTGCATAACCGTAGTATGAGTACACCACATTAGTACCTAGTAAGTATCAAACCTAACCTCGGTAGAGTAGTAACGAGGCCAGGTCAGGAAACCTACTAGGACAAGATAAACTGGATAGAGTATAATAAAGACCAGTAATGGAGAATGAGGAAATGAATGATAGCAAAGCAATACAATAGTGTAGGCTAATAACAGAATTTAAGGCATGAAAGGCAACGAGAAGTGAACACAAGATGAAAACAACAGGTAATCAATTACGGATAATACAAGTAAGACAATGAAGAAAACAACAAGGACTGTTCAACCAACGAGCCTTTTTAGCATGGAATGCACAACAAGAATCCAACCAAGGTATCAAGCCTCATATTAACATTTTACAATTTCAATCACAATCTTTCCTTATATCGCCGTATGAGCCTCACATTTAGATAATTTTGAAAATATTTTCCTGAAATAGCTACACGTGCTTTAGCCACCTTATGTCGCCACGGGGCTTTAAGTAATTCCCTTACTAGCAACACGCATATGAATTCCACCTCATGTCGCCGCATCCACATCAACCTCTATCATTATACTGCCGTGACAACTCGCACCACATGTGACCATATGTGTCACGACCCCAAAATCCTACCTAATGCAGTCGTTATGGCACCTACTCTCTAGTAAAGACTAGGTAAACCTAACATTCATATGTAACTTAACAGAATTAACAACTAAGATAAAGATGATCCTATAAAACCCATAATAACTTCCAAAATAGAACATTTGTAACAAAATTCCCAAAGACCTGCGAAACAAGGTTATAAGCTCTACAAAAATAATCTAAAAATCTCTAATACAATGCAATCTGAGTAGAAGATAAACAGTAGTAAAAGGAATAACTAAAGGTTACTCAGAGGCCTGCGAGCACCAAGCAGGTATGCCTTGAAGTCTCCGGAATGTGTAGCCATATCACTGATGCCTAGCCTGAGATTAAGTACCCGGATCTGCACAAAAACGTGTAGAAGCATATTATGAGTACACCATAATGGTACCCAATAAGTATCAAGCCTAACCTCGGTAGAGTAGTGACGAGGTCAAGTCAAGACACCTACTAGGATAAGAGAAACAAAACAAGATATAGCATAAACAAATAATGGGAGACGAAGAGATAAATGGCTATGTAAAGCAGTTCAATAATATAAGTTAACAATGAAATTTAAAACAATAAAGGCAACTATAAGTGAACACATGATAAGAACACCAAGAAATCAATACTGAATAAATACAAGTAAGGCAAATAAGAGATAACAAAATTGTTTAACCAACAAGCCTCTTTAACATAGAATGTATAACAAGAATATCAACCGAGGTACCACCTTGTATCCATATTTCAATTCGATTTCACAACTTTTCTTTATATCGCCGCGTGAGTCTTGCGTAGAGATATTTTTGAAAATATTTTATCCCGAAATAGCTATACGCACTTTAACCCCCTTATGTCACCATATGGCTTCAAGAAATTCTCTTACTAACAACACGCACATAATTTCCCAACCTCATGCCGCCGCATGCACATTAACCCCTATCCTTATACTGTCACATGCGCATCAATATTACAGCACAATAATAACCCGCATGACAACTGCCCGTATGCCACAACCTACCAAAAATCGACAATATCAAAGTTACCACAATATATAGCCTACGACTCAATCACAATGTGAACAAGAATCTCCATTATAACAAAATGAATGAGGATTTCTCAACGAGGAATGATATCTCAAGAACTAACAACTTCAAATAAGAATAACCCAGAAAAAAGGTAATACGACAATAAGAGAGTTAACAAAGGCAATTAGGGCATACAAGAACATGTTTGACAATAAGGGATAGAGCATGTGATAGTAACATCAGCTAATCATGTAAAGAGCAATTTAACAATGAATGATATAACATGATATTACAATTTCTAATTAAATGCATGAAACAGTCTAAGATTCTAAACCAGTCAAAATACCACATATAAGCTCGTGTACATACTTGTCACCTTATGTACATGTCTTTCACATAATCCAAACAACACAAATCAACCCAAGTCCTAAGAAGTAGTTCCCTCACACAAAGTTAGATAAGATACTTACCCTAAACAAGCTAAATCAACCCACTCGTACTCCTCTTCCACAAAAATCCATCTCTGCACGGCTCGAATCTAACAAAAATCACTTAATACCATAAATACAAACCATAGGAAATGATTCTGGATAATAAAGTTACAATCAAAAAGTCAACTCAAATAGTCGACCCCAGGCCCGCACCTCGGAACCCGACCAAACTTACAAAATCAAAACATCCATTCTAATACGAGTCCAACCATATTAAAGTTATCCAATCCCGACCTCAAATCGACCTTCAAATTCTCAATTAACAATGCAGGAATGTTTTCACAAAATCCCAATTTCAACAACTCAAAACCATTATAAAATGATAAAAATAGTGATGGAATCAAGAATAATAAGAAAATCCGAGTAAAAAACACTTACCCCGATCCAATCTTTGAAAATCCATCAAAAATTGCCCAAAATCGAGCTCTCTAACTCAAAATGTGGAAAATGAAATAAACCCTCGATTTCAACCTTCTTCTACCCAGCCTTTTCGCACATGTGGCCTCTCTGTCTCATTTTTTGAAAAACCATCTTTGATGCGGCTTCCACTTAAGCCCAGATGAAATCGCTTCTACGGCCATATATGTGCACATGTGTGTACACTTCTGCAGAGAATCCACTACACCTGCGGTCCGTCGCAAAAGTACGGATTCCGCTTCTGCGGAGTTTTCCCCCCATCTGCACGCCAAATTTTGCTCCTACGGAGCCAGTCCCCAAGCCCAAACTTGCTTTTGTGGCCAAGAAGCAACTTCTAGAGCCCAATTGTGCTAGTGCGAATACACCAGATTTCCGCAGCCACCAAAATCCTCCAAGTCCAAAATAAATTCCGGATTCGATCGGAATCACACCCGGGGACCTCGTGACCCCATCCGAATATAGCATCAACTCTCAAAATACTACAGGAACCTACTCGAGGCCCTAATCACATCAAACAACATCAAATCTATTAATTGCACCCTAGTCCAAGCCTATTAAATTAATGAACATTCAACTTCGAAAACTAATGTCGAATCATGTCGAATGAAATCAGAATAAGCTCAAATTTCTCATGCAAGTCCCAAATGACACAAAGAACCTATACCAACTCTTAGAATCACAATCTGAGCCCGATATCAATAAAGTCAGCCCTCGGTCAAACATATTATCCTTCCAAACCTTCAACTTTCTAACTTTCGCCAAAAAGCCTGAAACCAACCTGCGGACCTCCAAATGAATATTCGGACATACGCCTAAGTCCAAAATAACCATAAGAATCTATCACAACCATCAAAAGTATGTTCTAGAGTAGTCTACACAAAAGTCAAACACTGGTCAACCCTTTCAACTTAAGCTTCCAACTTTAGGTCTAAGTGTTCAATTCACTTCGAAACTCACCCGAAACAAAATCAACCACCCTGGCAAATCACATAGCCACAATTGATCATAGAGGAGGATATAAATAGGGTAACGGGGCTAAAATACTCAAAAGAACAGGCGGGGTCGTTAGAATATGCCACAACTACCAAAATAATAATACCAGTGTTACACACAATATACAGCCCATGACTTAACTACAATGTGTACAAGAATCTCAATAATGACAAAATTAATTGAGAAATAATCAACAAGGATAGATATCTCAATAATTAACAACTTCAACCTCAATGTGATAATGGCTTACGCAACTTCAACATCAATAACCCAACAAGAAGATATTCCTCGAAATAATAACTTTAAGTAAGAGTAATTCCACGATAAAGGTGTAACAAGACAACAAGAGAGATAGCAGCTACAACAACAAAGGATATAACAAATTTTATCAACGTTAATTAGAGCATGCGAGAGGAAATTTAACAATGAAAGATGTAACATCTTGTAACAAATTCAATTAAATGCATGGAAGAAATCTAAAAGTCTAAAATGGACAAAATACCACATATAACCCATGTACACACTCGCCACCTTGTGTACACGTCTTCCAGTTGTTACAATTAACACAAACAATCCAAATCTTAAGGGGTAGTTTCTCCCACAAACAGTTAGGCAAGATACTTACCTCAACCAGGCTAAATCACCCCTCGAAAATAGTTTTTCCCCTAAAACTCGCCTCCACATGGCTCAAATCTAACCAAAAATAACTTATATAATCAAACAATGCCAGGGAAAACCCAATTACGATAGATAAAGCTATAATCTTTACACAATTTTCCACAAGTCAAGCCCGGGCCCCGGTCAAAACCTGAGTCCAAGGGTAGATTCCGACTCTCTATAACCCCACAAGTCCACATATATGTTTTGCTTTCAAATCCGAGTCCAAATCGACTCTCGAAACCTAATATCTCATGTTTCAAAACTTTGACAAAAATCCCCCAAAATTCTTATTTGATTCTCATGAATTTGATGTTAAATATAAGAAATAATCATGAAATATAGTTGGAAATTGATTAGAATCACTAACCCAATGATTGTAGATGAAAATCCCCTCTCCAAGTCGCCTTCTACCAAGTCTAGGGTGTCTAAAATATGAGAAAATGAGATGAAATCCTTATTTTTTTGATCAGTTGCAGACGTTGCAATTGCGACACTGGGTTTATAATTACGAACCCTCGCAATTGCAAAAAAATCTTGCAAATGAAGCTACTGACAACCTAAGGGGAACTTCACAAATGCAACAATGGGTTCGCAATTGCGAACCCTGTCCTCATCGCAAATGCGACAAAATATATGGCAAATGTGATCCTACCCGGACTAGCCTATCATCGCAATTGCGAGGGAGGCATCAAAATTGCAATACCTGACCCTCACCTGTTCACTTTGCAATTGCAAGGCTGGTGCTCGCAATTGCGACATCAGAGACACCAACGCACCAGCAACTTGTTTTTCAGTCCAAAACTTTTTGAAGCTCATCCGAGCCCTTAGGGCTCCAAACAAAATATCCACACAAGTCTAAAAACATCATACGAACTCGCTCAAACAATAAAAATATAAAAATAACATCTAGAACTATGAATCAGACATCAAAATGCACGATAAAAATTTCAAAGAAAAGTTCAAGAACCTTTAGAAATGCACCCAAGCGTCCGAATCATATCAAATCAACTCCAAATGACACCAGATTTTGCAGACAAATTCCAAATAGCACTAAGGACCTAGTCCAAGTCCCAAAATCAAATTCCATGGCCGATAGCAAAAAGTCAACCTATGATCAAACTTGAGAAATCTTCTAAACCTCAAATTGCCAACTTTATATAAAGAAGTCAAATCAACCTAGGGACCTACGAATTCGATTTCGGGCATATGCCCAGGTCCAAAATCACGATAAGAAACTATCTGAGCCATCAAAACATTGTTCCAGGGTCGTTTTTACAAAAGGCAAACTTTGATCAACATTTCTAACTTAAGCTTCTAAGTCAAGAACCAAAAGGTCCAAATCAACCCAAAACCATCCCGGAATGAAACTAACCAACCCCGCAAGTCATATAACCACAAATACGCATGTGTGAAGCATAAAAAGGGTAAACAGGGCGCAAATACATAGAACAATAGTTGGGTACTTACATTATCCCTTTCTTAAAACAAACGTTCATCCTCGAACATGCATATAGACATACCTGAAGTTATGAAAAAGTGAGGATAGCGACTCCACATGTCGTCCTCAGTCTCCCAGGTCGCCTTCTCGACCGGATTACATTGAACCTTCACTGAAGCAAAGTTCTTTGATCTCAACTTCCAGACCTGTCTGTCCAAGATAGCCACTGGATCCTCAACATAAGTGAAATCATTGTCCAATTGGGCTGAGCTGAATTTTAATACATGGGATGGATCACCGTAGTACTTTCAGAGCATGAAAACATGGTGTTACACCCCATGTTTTCGTACGTAAGAGTATGTCGTAAGTCAATTGATGTAAGCTCAACAATAAAATCATCTATGAAAAGTTTACAAAGTTAGTTAATCATGTTAACGTGGAGGTTACAAGAATTTAAGATTATCAATGAAAAGTACCATGAGAGTTTGAAGGCTTAGAAGCTAAACGAGTTGAAGAAAATAAGTTTCGTCAAAAGTTGACAAGTTGAGAATGTTATAACATGTACTTTTGGGGTGAGACTAGGGTGCTTGACATTATAAGGAGGTTATGTTATGAGTTATTTTAGTCGTATGATAGTCGTGCATTATGTTTTGAAGTCAAGCGAGTTGTGGAACAAAAGTTGTAAAAGGTCATCACAAGTTGCATTCACAAATGTGTTGAAACTTATGTTAAATCTAGCTGATTGTTTCTCCCAATATACATAGAATTAGGGGATGATGCACCCACCAAATTTAATACCTACGAGTCTAGCTTCTAACGCACTAAACCATTCATCGATACGACATTTGAGTAAAGATATATTCGCGTTTTTACGAGACCGCGCAAGCAGCTCTAAGTGGAACCCACTTAGGCGGTGGACGACCCTTAAACATTTTAAAAGGCATGGATACCAAGGACAGTTCCAAAAATCTCTCAACATCTCTCTAACAGTTCTAATGGGTTCCAAGTCGAAGCCAGTGGTGTTTTACCTAAACCTAACCTCAAAAGTTAGCCTAAGTGAAGAAGAGAGTCTCTATGGTGTTGTTATGTGGTTAATGGTGCTTATAAGCTAGGGAAGCGTTGGTTCGAGTTTTTCCTGATTATTTAAGGTATATATAACACCCCATTTCCTGGGATTGATCTTATTTATGTGTTGGTTAAGTTATTTGGATGAAGAATCATAAGCTAGAACTTGAAGTTGTAGAAGAAATTGTTGTCTCTAATTGAACTATTTCGGAGTTGTATATATGACTTCATATGGCTTGAAATCATGGGGAATAACTTGGTTGTAATGTTCTTATTGTTGTTATGCTTTTCAATATTTTGATTATGTTGATGATGTTGTAAATAGGAGAAGAAGCAACCACACAATACCTAGAACTTGTTCATGTCGTTGTTTTATCATGTGGGGCTGTTCGATGTTACTTATATGATGGATATAATGTCGGAACGTCATGTCAATATAAATGTTTATATTATGGACCTATTGTTGGTGATTTAATTATAGGGGAAATGAGAAAAAGAGTTGGGGTTTGGTTCCAATCCAAGCTTGCCGCTCGTCGTGTTAAATAGCAGTTTTGTGTGCGACGTTTGTGCACTTGTTGTTGTGTAGATCTATTGGTGTTGTTGAGCTGTTATTATATGGTATTTGAGAAGTCCCTTGTTACAGGAGAGATGCTGCGCAATTTACATAAACGAGCTACTAGCTTAAGTTACGGACTTAGCCTTTACTCAGCACCGATTTTGAATCTCCTTGTGCTATGGTAGACTGAGTTGAGTTGTTTGAAGAGTTGCTTGGAAGCTTTTAAGGACTCAACGAGGTTAAGGTGTGTTAAGCCTAAACCTTTCCTTAATTTTGGCATGATCTCGTACCTACATGTGTTTGATAACGAGACATAAAGAGATGTTCGTAATCCTTAATTTATTCATATTATCCTAGTCTCATAAGCTACAGTACTCTCCCTTATTGGGACATTCCATTTAGTTAAGTTTTGTCTTGTTTCATCCAAAAGAGCAGAGAGTGTGTGTGTGTGTATATATATATATATATATATATATATATATATATATATATATATATATATATATATATACAGTATTACAATATTTTCACCACCACCGAGCTATAATCGGTGGGCAGGCCCCTATTGGGCAACCTCAGATCAGATGGTAAGTTTTATACCGGTTGTGGCCGAGCGCCTATGAGCAAGCCTAGAATGGCCGTGATATGGAGCCTAGTGTGGTCGAGCGCCTATGAGCGAGCCTACTACGGCAGAGTAGTTATATGTACCGAGCCTTATGGGGCCGAACAGCTATTTTATTTACTAAATTGAGAGAGTTGAGTCAGTATCAATAAGTAAGCATATCTTTATGTCATCTTTAATCCCAATTACTTTCAGTTATTATATTATCAGTCCAGTTTCAGCTTTCAGTTATTTTTTTCCTTACGTACTCGGTATATTATTTTGTACTGACGTCCCTTTTTGCTGGGGATGCTGCATTTCATGCCTGCAGGACCTGATAGACAGGCTGATAGACCTTCCCAGTAGACAGAGTCAAACATCAGCTTGGTTGGTAAGCTCCACTCCCTCGGAGTTATCATGTCTAGACTTTGGATTCCATTTTATATATACAGGTTTGATGGGTAGGTCGAGGTCCTTTCCCAACCATGGTACAGCTTAGTTATCTCTAGAGGCTTGTAGACGAGTTCTCTATATTTTGATGGCGGCCTCATCAGCTTGCACGGTTATATATATATATATATTTTCATATAAATGAGCTTTTGGGTATGTTTACCCCTCATATGAGAAAGACGATATTTCCAGATGATTCGGAATATGGCCTCATCTGCCTAAGTTACCCCTCCAGAGTTCACAGTTATAGAGTGGTACGCTCGGGCCAAATATGGCACTGGTGCAGCCACACCTCCCCAGGTTTGGGGCGTGACAAACATGGTATTAGAGCAGTTCTACAAGGCATTTAGGAGTTTGTTACCCTTCTTTCAAATCCAAATCGTGATGTAGAGCTGAGTCATAAGAGTTCGAGCCAAGACTTGTGTTTGATAATGATATAGATATGCTTTCAATTAGAAAAAAAAATTACAGCTAGCTAGAGGGCTAATATAGCAACAAGTACGGGCACTAATAGAGAGAGAGAGTTCTTGACAATGTTGCCTAGTTTGGGGCCCTATCAGATCGTCCATACCAGATGTGCAAATATCCAGCTAAACACCTTATGATGGGATTATCAAATACACCCCATGAATAGCAGGCCATGAGAGTATCATAAGGTAAAAGTTTAAGTTTCAAAATGTAATTGAAGCAAGGTGAAGAGGGTACGAGTTGCACTGTTAGTGAAGATTATCAATATTTACAATTCAGGCAGAGAAATACAAGTACTCTGAGCTTACTTTAAACAATAATTGAGGTATGCACAGTTGGCCATACCCATCTTAGTTATGCCCAATGGAAGCTAACAAACATAGTTTAAGAGAATTATGGGATATCAGGATCCATCTAGGTTAGAGTAGCCCAAGATGGTGGATGAGCCAGGGGAGCTAAAGTGAAGCAAGGTTTTGTTGAAGTTTTCAGATACATGCTGATATGATATGAGTGCCACCCAACGAACTCAATGCAACGAGTTCGCCCTAGCCTTTCTCTGCTTTGGGTATGGATGTCATCAGACCAATCGAACTCACTACTTCAAATGGACATATGTTCATTCTGGTGGCTATAGACTACTTCACAAAATGGGTTGAATCTACATCTTATAAAGTTGTAACCAAGAACGTTGTAGCAGATTTTATTCAGGATTAATCATTTGTCGATTTGGAGTACCAGAGTCGATCATTACTGACAATGCCGCCAATCACAAAAGTGACTTGATGAAAGCCATGTTGAAACATTCAAGATCAAGCATCGGAACTTTACAGCATATAGGCCGCAAATGAACGAAGCCGTAGAAGCCGCCAACAAGAACATCAAGAAGATATTAAGGAAAATGGTAGACAATTACAAATGATGGCACAAGAAGCTACTGTTTTCTTTACTCGGGTATCGTAACATAGTTTGTACGTCAACTGGGGCAACTCCCTATCTACTGGTTTATGGTTTTGAATTCGTTATTCCCGCCGAAGTGGAAATCCCCTCTTTAAGAATCATACAAGAAGCTGAGCTCAGCGATGCAGAATGGATACGGAGCCGGTATGAACAACTAGCTCTCATTGATGGGAAAAGAATTAGAGCGGTATGTCACGGTCAACTATACAAGAATAGAATGGCAAGAGCTTTCAACAAAAAGGTCAGGTCGAGATAATTCATGCCGGGGCAGCTGGTACTAAAGCGAATCTTCCCACATCAGGATGAAGCAAAGGGGAAAATCTCACCCAACTGGCAAGGCCTTACATGGTTCACCGGGTATTGACAGGAGGAGCACTTATAGTCGCAGAGATGGATGGAGAGATTTGGCCAAAACCCATCAATTCGGATGCAGTCAAGAGATACTATATTTAACATTAGGTTTGCACTTTCTATTTGATGTAACTGAACTACGCTTGACTTGATTCCCGATTAAGAGGGGATACGTAGGCAGCCCTGTGGGTTCGGTAATATCATAGTAAAATCTTCATTCCCCCTATGGTCAAAAACAGGGGTAAGAAATCGATTTTGCCCGATCTCATCATGTTTGGAACCACCAAGGAATGTATCGCCGGAAGTAAGAATTTAAACAGGGGCAGGCACAATGAACATAACAGGAATATCTACAAATACATACACACAGCAAGATCGATATCTTCACACCAACAAGAATCGCCAAACTCAAATACATCAAGCTAAGAAATGCTTTACTCTCTCATAGTTAGTCATTGCTTTTCCTACATAGGGCTAAGCTTTATCCTCATCATTGCTTAAGGCCAAGCATTACCTTTCCTTGTATGAGATTAAGCATTGCCTCCATTACTGCATAAGGCTAAGCACTGCCTTCCTTTGCGTGAGACTAAGCATTGTCTCCATACCTTGCATAAGGCTAAGCACTGCCTTCCTTCACATGAGACTAAGCATTGTCTCCATACCTTGCATGAGGCTAAGCACTGCCTCCATTATTGCATAAGGCTAATCACTGCCTTCCTTTGCGTGAGAATAAGCATTGTCTCCATACCTTGCATGAGGCTAAGCACGGCTTCTATTAGGACATACGGCCAAGCATTGCTTTATTTGCATGAGACTAAGCATTGTCTCCATTCTTTGCATGAGACTAAGCACTGTCTCCACATTGCATAAGGCTAAGTACTACCTTTCTTTGGATGAGACTAAGCACTATCTCCACATTGAATAAACCTAAGCATTGCCTTTCTTTGCATGAGACTAAAAACCGTCTCCATTCCTTTCATGAGGCAATGCATTGCCTCCATTATTGCATGAGGCTAAGCATTGTCCTCCCTCGCATGAGACTAAAATCTATCTCCATCCTTGCATGAGGCTAAGCACTGCCTCCATTATTGCATGGGGCTAAGCATTTTCCTTCCTCGCATGATACTAAACACTGTCTCCGCTATACTGCATAAGACTAAGCACTGTCTCCCTTCTTCGCATAGGGCCAAGCACTGCCCTCATCTCATACAAGACTAAGCCTTTTCTTTTCTCATCCTCGTATAAGACTATGCATCACATGTTTTCTCTATCAAATGATCGATATTGCCACATCTTTGCATTTCATGGGCTCAAACATCACCACATTGTCCGAAGGTGTCATAGTCCAAAGGAACACTAATAGCCTGAGACACCATTCCATGGCCTGAGGATCTCTCGAAATTGCACATCATTATTCAAAGGCATCATAGTCCATAGGCATCATCCTCATAGCCCAAGGACACCATTTCATGGCCTGCGAATCCCTTATAATACGCTTCATGGCCCAAGACGTCAGAGTCTAAGGACATCATCTTCATCATCCGAAAACTACTTCATTGTCCGAAGGGAATTTGCATCATGTTTAAACTTTAAATAATCTATATATTCGTGTGCATCGTGTTTTAAGTTTTTTCAGGTAACTCGGAAGGTAACCGTTCTACAAACAGGAGCAATTTTTGCTCTGGTTACCGTTCACAACGTTCACATCCCTGATCATCTCAAACGTAACCGACGACCATTAATTGATTGCCCTTTTGTCCCATAACCGCTCAAACACTCGCTTTATATCCATAACGTTCAAAATTGCACCCATAGCTCCACCTAAAATCATAAGTTACTCAATATCACAACCTAAAGTTTTTGAAACATAAAACCACTCCTATAAAAACCCCATCGTTTTCGTTCGTCGTTGGAGCCAGAACTACACACGGATTGATTCCCGTAGCACCAGGGATATGTAGGCAACTTAAGAACCAGGGTTCAGCACCCATTTTTCAAAAGTACATCGTTGCCCACTCACTTTGGACAAACTTGGTCATCATTTTCTTTACCCCGATAACTCTTTCATCCTTCCCGGGTAAAGAGGGCCAGCTGTTGATACTCAATTTTACCCTCATATTTTTATAGCATATATACTTTCAAAATATTATTTTGCATTATTACTTAATTTACTAGAGCTACACAATTATTTTTTATAATTTTTTATGCTTTAAAATTAACTTTCTTGCATTTAAATCGTTCAAATATTTATTAATTACCCCTTTAATTTATTTTGTGATACCTTAATCATCCAAATTTATTATATGTATCCAAAAATAGGTTTCATAATTTTATATAGATATATCTGTATTTTTAGGCTATTTACACAATTTTGAAATATTAGCTTACATGCTATGCATAATTATATTTTTTCACATCATTTGTGCCAAATAGCATTTTATATTTTTATAATGTTGAAACTATTATTTTAAAACATTTTACTACATAAATAATATAATATTATTTTTTAATTACTTCTTATAAATTATTTTTTTGATAAATTTCTGTATATTTAAATTTTGGCCTAGCTTTAATATGATTTTCAGGCCAAAAGCAGGCCCAAGACATTTGGCCCACTTCATTTTGCCTTCAGCAGCCCAAACCAAAGACCCTTGTTACTCCAACCGGACGTGACCCGACTAACCCGCCCCATCTCTCTCTTTCAAAGCACAGCCGTTGATCTCTCAAGATCAACGACACACAACACCTCCCTCTTCTCTCCTTATAACTGCACAACCCCAAACCCTAACCCATTTTTTCCAACCGGCCGCCCCTATACTCTCATAACCTCCCCTCACCTCACAAACCCTAGTTGCTACCCCAATTCTTCTCGAAAACCAACTCATCCATGGATTCTTACAATGATTTACTTACCTTTTTCGGATTATATGGCTATTACTTGTGTAAATATGGTGTTACTTAGTACTTGCCCATTTTTGGCAAGTATCAGTCTCTGAATCAAAGGAAATCGGTTTTACTCTCCATTATTTAGATAATATTCCGGTCGTATACGCTCATAGCAAGGCTATGAGGATTCGATTCACTAAGATCTCTGTCCAATTTTCGGTGCTAGTCAAACTAGGGTTTACCTGGTTTCTTCTCCTAATCCGATTGTAAATTGATTTTTGCCATTAAGCCAGCAGGAACCCTGTCACGACCCAACCCGGAGGGGCGGCCGGGCACCCGGACCCTACTCGCCGAGTGCCGGCATACCTGCTATCTTACTTTCTTTGTAATCTATAAGGCCGAATGAATGCACGTATGAATAACAACATTAATCATAATTAGTTCAAACCTTCTGCTAACAACACATTTCGTACATATCAACAGGAATACCGTACCATGGCGTGAACATACATACATATATAATATACCATGGCCGACACAGCCGTCATGCAAAACTATACAACAAAAGATACATTTGCCGACAAGGCAATCCAACTGTACATAAGTCAACCCACTGTCTATTGTCTATACATAACCCAACACTTGTCTATGAGCCTCTACAAGAACATACATAATGCAACCTGTGTCGGAACAGGCCCCCGACATGCCCATAATGCCTATAGCAAAATGCATACCAAGACTGTGGCAAGTCTGAAGGATGGATCTCGCCAATATCCGCTAAACTGGATAGCCTATTGTGGTGGGGGAGCCTCGTCTATCTGTCTGCCCGAACCTGCAGCACGACATGCAGCGTCCAAAAATAAAGGACGTCAGTACGGATAATGTACTGAGTATGTAAGACAGGAAACATAATATAAGAACAATAATGAGCATCAGGATAAGAAACATACAACCTGTACCATCTGAATGCCTCTGAGGGTGACTAACCATGTCATGCGTGACGTGCATATGCATATACATATATATACATCCTTTTGAAAATCATCATATACATATATACGCCTATGTGGGCCTCATCATCATATACATACGCCTCTGCGGCCTCCTCATCATCATACCCAACTGATCAGTGGTTGCACAATAGGTGTCTGCCCGGCCGACTATAGCGCAGCGCGGTAAAGTAAAATAGTTGTCGTCTATAGCGCGACTAAATAGAGTAAAACATATATTTGCACAATAGGTGCCTGCCCGACCGACTATAGCACGGCGCGGTAAAGTAAAATAGATAATGCATGCTGGACTCATACAAATCATACTATCATGGTGATGTAAGGTAGAAGAAATAATAACATATCAATCCTCCCATGAGAGGGGAAAACAACATAAGCACTCCTATCTTCTAAGAGTAGAGTATCTTTTGGGGGCTTGTTCATTGCATCGTATCTAATTGGAGTCGTGCAAAAAGAAAGAAAGGGACGATCTTACAGACCTGGTATTTACTGCACCAGTTCTCAAGCTACGCCACTGTTACAATTCCTTATTCCTTAGTCTACAATTAAAGAACAATTCAATTGTTACTCTCTAAGCGTTATAGCTATTGTTAATCACAACCTCAATTCTACATGGTGTTTCCCCCTCACCCTTCTTCCTCCAAACTCCACAAGGATAGTAATAGCACATGCAGCTTAAGAAAATCCCAAAACAATCATAACCCAGTCCATTACCACTAGTTAACTTGAACTCATGGCTCCCAATTACCATCCCATGAGTTCTTACATGCATAGAATGGAATACCATGAATTCCCAAGAGAAAGAATGCATGAAGAGAGTAGTAACTTACCTTGCATGTTGGATATCTCAACCCTCTTCCTTAGTTCTTCAACTTCTAGGTCTTACTCTCAATTAGGGCTTGCAGAAGGAGGAAAATCAGCTAGGGCTTTTCTCCAATTCTTCAATTTCTAGATTCTTTCTCCAATTTAGAACTTGAAAGGAGAAGAAATTGGTTGAAGTTGTGTGGGACTTGAGAAAGGGTCGCAGGGGGTCTTCTTCTGTGTTTGAGTTTCAGAAAATGAAGAAAGAACTGGGTTGGACCCCCTTTTATAGGTCAGTCAATAAGTGACACACGTGTCTGACGCCTACAGGTTTGTTATAGCATTTTCGTCGCATAATCAATATGCGGTTCGCATTTTGGGCGCGAAACACAACCCAGAAATCTGTCACACTCTACGACACAGAAGGACAGATTTGCGTCTCGCATTTTCAGTATGCGGTCGCGTACTGGCCGCATTTCTGACACAGATTTCAGCCCAGAAATCTGTTCTAGTTTGCAGTGCATTATGTAAAATATGCGGTCCGCATATCATAAATGCGATAGCATAGTCGACCGCATTTCTGACATAAGTCCTAGCCCAAGACTCTGCCTTGTTCAGCGATCTCAGCATGAAAAATACGGCTCGCATGTGGGTTATGCGATAGCATTCCATACTTTGCGACACCTGTTGTCCTTTTTCTTGTCTTTTTAACTCTGTTCCGGTTCTTAGGCTCTTATATGTAAACTATCTTACCACGAAATCTAACATGCGAACTTACGGGTTGTAAACCCCCCCCCCCCAACATGTCTGTTGAGTTTTGCAGGGGCAGGACATAGCACCAATTCACTGCTGCAGCCACAATGACAGCCACTCGCATACATGGTGCCACAATATCTGTAGCTGCAGCAACCCTCTTTTCTTCACTGTTTGCTAATTTTGCTAAGAAATTGGCTTATTCAGTGTACTACTAGAGTCAGCCACCACAGTAGTAGCCTTCCAGTAAAAGCAACAAACAGACAATCATCTCATCAGCAATCACAAACCACAGTACCAGATAACATACAACCCTTCAGTGGATGCAACAACAGCAGCAAAAAACAACCACCACCTCAGAAGCAGATACAATTCATAGGAACACAGCAGGGGCCAGTCATGCTGCTGAAGTTGCTGCATTCCCTGAGGTCTACCTGTGGTTGTGTGTGCTGCTCTTGCTGATTGCTTTGTGTTTCTGAGACTAGTGGCTTCTGTTGGAATGATAAGAATGTATCCATCTTGCTACTGTTGATGCTGTTGCTGCTGGTGCTGGTGCTGCTACTGTTGATGCTGCAACTGTTATTACTACTGCTGTTGATGTTGTTCTGTTGAAATGAGGAATATTTGTCATTCTTGTTACTGCTGCAGATGTTGCTGCTGTTGCTGATGTTGAAACTACTGGAGTTGTCTTTGCTGCTGTTGTTAGTGTTGTTGCTGTGGAGCTTCTGGTGGGATGTTGATTGTCTGTGTGTCTTGCTGGTGTTCCTACTATTGCTGTTGCTTTTGTTGCTGCTGTTGTAGGAATCATTGCTGCTACTTTTGCTGTTGCTTCTTATGCTGCTGCTGCTGTGCTGTATATTACCTGCCTTATGATTGTGAGGAGGTTGCACTGTGTTGTTCCTGTAAGCAATGGTGTGGGAGAAGGGCCTTGGTAATTGCTGCGATTGCATTAGAATGAGCACTAAGAGTGCTAATACCACACAATGCAATTGTAGCAATTGCCTGGGCCTATGTGAACTGCTGTTTCTGTAAGAGTGATTGAGACGTTGGCTAATTGCTGCTTCTGTGTGATCTGCTGCCTCTGTGTGATCTGCTGCTTCTGTGTGGTTTGCTTTTTGGTTTTCTGCAGTTGGCTTTTGCTGTGCTTCTGTTATTTTTGGCTGCTGCTGAACTGATGGCTGTCTTCTGCTGGTGCTGTTGCTGCTACTGGAGGGCTGGTATTGTCTGCCTGGTGCTTGTGAGGGGGCTGCACAAGGCTGAGTCCATCCAAGTTGTCTGTTCTGCTTCTGTAATTTGTGGTTGCTGCTGAGATGGCAATTGTCCTCTGCTGTTGCTGCTGGTGCTCCTGGAGGTCATAACTATTACCAATGTAATGATATGTTGATCATTATCATACATTGCACCTTTAGTAGCACATTGGATAAGCCAGTCTTTCTGCAAAATTAACAAACAAATTATGGGAGAAAGGGGCCATGGAGGTTGCTGCAATTGTAGAGATTGTGACACCATATCTGTTAGTTTCAGCCCTTGCAGTTGTAGCACTGCTAGACAGTGCTCTTGAGCTTGTTGTCAAGCAGTCTGAGGCAGCACACCAGTACCATTGATTTGCTGCCCTGCTGTGGAAGGATGGGCAAGTTGATCCTTATTTTTTCGATGCGATTCTTGTGCTTTTGCTTGATGATTAGTTTCCTTATGTATCTGAGAAGGTTGAGGAACAACATGGTTGCCTAATTGAGCTGCTACAATGGCTTTAGCAGTTCGTAGAACATCTGGTGTGCGCGACACTGCTAAATTCTCTTTTTGCAATGTTATGGAGGTTGGTTTAAACAGAACTGAGATTGGGGGATGGGAAATGATCTCCTGAACACCAGGAGTCATTTCACATTGGTCTTGAGCCAATTGGTTTAGCAAAACATCAATCTCGACCAGCTGGTTTGGCTTGTACTTGTGAGGATGCTGCACTGCCTTGGGCTTCCCTGCAATACTGGACTCATATGTGTTTGTGTACTACTTTTGCTGGTTACTTTGTGTTTCTGTGGCTTGTGGCTTTTGCTGAGCTATTGAGAGTCTGTTCCTCTTGCTATTGTTTTTGCTGTTACTGCTGATGGTGTTGTTACTACTGCAGCTGTCATTGTTGCTGCTGTTGTTGCTGCTGTTGTGAAGCTGCATGTCAGCTGCCTGGTGCCTATGTGAATGTTGCACTGTGTTGATCCTATGAGCAGTAGTAGTGGAAGGGATCCATAGTAGTTGTTGCAACTGCAATAGAATGAGCAATAGAATTGCTAATATCACACATTGCAGCTGTAACAATAACCTGGACCCTTCCAAACTTTCTGCCTTTTGTGTTCCAGTCAATTACACATTAGTGACAATCAACTCAGCTGCATTTACCTATGCAGCAGCAGGCATCAACGAAAGTCACCAGAGCAGGAAGACAATAGGAAAGCAAACTTACCTTCCCTGAACTCCCTGTAGATCAGCAACAAAAACAACAGCATCAGCAACACCAGGAGCAGCAGCAATTCATCACCTCAGCAACAGTTACAAAAGCATCAAACAACATAACACAAACAGCAGGACTTCAGCACAAGCACATAGATACACATGAGAACTCCAGTGCATACATCAGTAGCAGACAACACAGCAGCAACAGCAGACATCAGCAGCATCAGCAGAACACTCCTCAGCATACTAGTAACAGCAGACACAGCCAATACTGTTGTCCAGATACAGGGCCACATTTTTCTATCTAGGCATACCTGGTTGTCAAGTTTGGATGACCAAGGATGTACATCTTTTTTATAGGGAGGTAAGGCTTATGTCCCCCTCCATCTCTATACTCTATTATATATATATATATATATATATATATATACATATATATATATATATATATA
>MCJB01045347.1:733-15037 GCA_002018475.1 Nicotiana obtusifolia | reverse complement strand
ATATATATATATATATATATATATATATATATATATTTATAAAAAAAAAACTAACACTAGGCATGCTGCCTAGTGGATTAATTAAAAAAAATTGATTTTTGTATGTTCTTCTTTCCTTGTTTATGTTCGATCGACTGTATTTCCTTAGTTATGTGTTGATTTTTATTACTATATAAACCCATCTCCTAACTCCCCTAAGGGAGACTTTTGAATCGCAAAAACTACTACTTTTCTCTTATTCTTTCTTATCCTATACTATTCTGAGGCTTAATTGTTTGGCCGGCTGAAAGCCAAGGCCACAGAAATTCAATTCTCGAACCTTTCTCAGTGTGAGCACTGCTCGGGGTTCATTCGAAACCCTTGGAAGCTCTGACGCACTAAAATTCCTGGGTTTTACTGCTCATTTTGCTATTGACATTCGAGGTGCTGCTGAAATTACTCCCCGTGTTTACTTGTTCATCTGTAACTGGTAATGTAGTTATGACTCTTGAAATTCATTTTTTTTCTTCTCGTTTGACATCCCACTCTGTATATCTATGCCTCTAAGATTTTATGAACCAACGTGCTATTGTCTTCTTTGAAGTTATTCTTTGAGGCTCTATGCCTTCTAGTAATCAAACTTGCCTAATTGCTACCTTGGTTCTGTTTCTTCTTAAGTTTGTTGGCTCTAACGTGTGTGCTCGAATATTTATCACTATTGTTTGGTTTGAGTGTAGAATCTTGCCTTGTTTGTTCTCTTAGGATGAGTTGAGTCGTGCCCAGGGCCTATTCTGATTCCTGTTAAGGCATTTATGTGCAATTTCATAATGTTCTATAGTCAACTCCTGATTATGTTATTAGCCTAAGCATGCTTTCCTTGCTACTTGTGGATTAATGTGTGTCCCCTGTCATGTCCTATGCCTTTGAGATAAATCCATGCATGTGTTTCATACCTAGTTAAGTCGTTCCTGTCCAACCTGCTGAATTCCTGATGTTATACTGGTTACCTCAAACCTGTATTCATGCCATTTAAGCTCTAATATATCTTTGGAACTTATGTAATCCTGTGCTTTTTCAACATTGTCTGGGACCTTAGTAAACCTCATAACTAGTCTTTCCTCTCCTATATGACCAACTAGTATCAGGTTCAATACTAGCCTATCTTGATTCTGAAGATTGACATGCCCTTTGTATTATGATTAGTGTTCAGCATGCTAAGATTTCCCTGTTCCATTAAGCAGTCACTTGATCATGAGTTTTTCTCTATTAAGTTGTTCTTTTCATTGGTTTTCTATGATGAACAACATTTTATATGTTGGCTGTACTTTGTTTGCTTCTTACCTGAATCTGCTAGACCTTCATCTAAAGTTCCCTAGATTGACTCTGAATCAAGCTTCCTTATAGAAACTCTTTAGAATGGTTTACTATCCTATTAGTCAAATAGGTCACTCTCAAACTTGTCACTTGAACTATGAGCACAAAGTTTCCTTATATGTGTCTTGTATGCCTTCCAACTTAGCATGATTTTGTTTATATACCTTGACCGGAGTTGCTGCTAGTTTCACTTTTAAGAACTGAGTGTTTAAGTTGTTCAATTAATTCTATGAGTCGTTTGTTACTCGTTTTGTCAAGTTTGGCATCCATTTGGGTAAGTAAGTTATTTTTTGGGCCTGGAAGGGGGCTATATGTGTTGTTGGACTTGGTCATAGGATTCAGGGGCACTCTAGTTATTTTCTTGTGAGCCTGTTGTTTGGGCCAGCTGCTTTGTCCGGGAGTAAGGCTATTGAAGGCCCGAGATATCTCCGGGTTACTTTGTATTGGGACTGTGATTGCTTCGGGCTAGTACTTGTTTTAGTCTATAGTTTGTCATCTTTAAGTATGCATTATTTCGTTCTGTGCCTGTAATGATTTGTAAACTGAATGAAGGGGAGATTAATAAAAAGGGGGATGGGGTATTCTAATGCTTGCATAAAAGGGTAAAAAACATACCTATAGGGTCTTTGTCTTCTATTTGCTATTCTGTTCAGCATGCCTTATATGTTATTTAGTGTATTGCTCACTAGTAGAATCATGCCTATAGGAATCACGCACACACTTCACTTAACTTGTCAAACATGTTGGCTCAAGTAATTGCTACGCTTGTTTCCATGTGCACTACTAAACTCTTTAGATAGCATGCCAATAGGATACAATAACCCATGTTTTGCTAATGCCCATCAAGATACCATGTTTATAGGGTTTCAATTAATAAATCAATCAACGGCTTCTATTGCTCTTAGTACGCTACCCCTTTAGATATCATGACTATAGGATTACTTTGTTACTTCATTGCATTGCCATACTTAGACGACGCACCTATAGGGATAAAATATATAAAGTCAGTTTCAGTTGTTAACTACTAGAAATCCTGCCTATAGGACACTGTCACATGCCCAAAAAACATGTCTCTAAAAGTCGGTACTGGTAATTCAGAGTTCTGAGATCGTCTCACTGCCTCATTACGCAGGTAACTAGAGATCATGCCTATAGTTTTGTAATGCCTTCAATATGCAAATCTGTTAGCCTAAAGTTGCAACGCTGCTTGTACACTACTGGAAATCAGAATCGCCTAGAAATTATGCTTATAGAATTTAGCAGGCCTTAACATACCAAACCTGCTTATCTATAGCTGTCCGTTTAAATAACCTGAACATCACTGTCATAAGCTATAACTGTCTACCTAATTGACGGCATGCATTCGTGTCTATATGAGGAGGTAAACTTGGGCCTTTGGTGTTGATTATATGTGGTCCTATGTGTTTTTTAGTGCACGCCTAGATTTCTAATTTTGAGCAACCTAAGGAAGGTCTAGAACTACCATACTAGCAGGTCCAAAGCCTCCTGGACCATAGGCATGGGACAGGTGAAGCACGCATAGGGTACGATTTAGAATTGAATTAGAGCGCTTTAGGAAACAACTTTAACATAGTAATTGGATAGTAGGAGATGATAGTTTGTGTCCGCTGAATAATATGAGCAACCTCTACCTCAAGGGAGTTGCGAAGTATTATTTATGTTGCACGGGTGATCCTTTAGGCTAAAAAGCTTAGGACCCCTCCCTCCTTTCTTTATGAACTCGTTATTTACACTTAGTCACTTTAACATAGATCAATGTAGTTGTATCCTTGAGTCATTAAGATTTTGTATCAATTCTCATGAGTTATAATAAAACTTTCGGACTTCTAAATTTTCCTTTATTTATTTGATCGCCTAGTCTTATTACATAATCCACATAGTTTTAGATTCGGCCGGGACTCACAGTTGTGGACCTCGAAGTGTGTCTTTTAGGTAATTTGAGCCCTTACCCGATCTTTGGTGACACGGACTAGTCAAACAGAGTTACTTGCAAATAGATGCCCTAACGCACCTCGAAATCGTTAAGTGGCGACTCTTCTCTTTTAACACCCTCTTTTTAAAAGAGTTGTCACTTGTTGAAGCCCGCTTTCACGAGAAAATGGGGCGCAACAGCATGGCGACTCTGCTGGGGTTTTTAGTCTCTTACCATAATGAAGGAATTGATCATTGCCGAAGGAACAACGTACAACAAGAAACCACCTGTATAACTAACACGCCAAAGGAACTGATCATTGCCACAATCATGCTGATTCAAACCATTACTAAGCGACCCAGCTTCTTCTAATTTACTCTTGACTTGTCTTAGAAATAATAATAGCTCCATTCAAAAACATAACGAACTCAATCAGCACTCATCTCCAGTGACCCGAATCACGAGACCACATCATCTCGATACCCATAAACCATCGAATACCCTCCTCATGCGCACAATAACATCTCCAACTGGTACACCCAAGCTGAAGGAACTTACATGAATCCGAAAATGTTTCTTCCATTTATCCAATACTGCTCCACAGACCCGATGATAACATAGAAAATTCCCCAAGTATTCTTCACATTCTACTATAAAATCCTGGTCTTCAGCCACACAACGAACCGAAAATCCTTAGACACTGTGCTTACATCCTTGAACTCATTAGAACCACTATTAAGAGTCACCCACTCTAACTTGGTCCCGAATATAATCAAACTCCATCGCTCTATTATCATATGAACACTCCCAAAAAGCAAAAACTCTGAGTGTCCCGAAAACCTGCACATGAATCGATAAGGCAAAATATAGCACACTTTCATCAGTTTCTTTGCCCGAATTACCCCTGATGTTTCCTTTTCTTAGTCGTAAATAATCCATCAATGCACCGATAACCAGAAACCGCACAAGCAGACAACCACGCGATCCAATAGGAGACGGTGAGCTCCCCCACTTAGCTTTAAGTCACCATTCAAAATAAAATCTGTAGACCTAGTCGTTGTCCACCATCATCCCCAAGTCGCTCTAAAATTTTCTCAAGGCATGTGGCTATCCTATCACAGAATCCATATGCTGCTCTACTACTCCCACTTCGGTTAAACCATCTCCTTTAAGCAATTTCTCGACATCTACTTATCATATTTGAACTGCTAGCAATTCAACCACCGCGAGACACCTCCTACCATGTCCTTACTCATCCTTCGCTGCCCAAATGCTGCCACAAATCAAAACCTATCTTTGTAGCACCTGAACTAATAAATTTTTACCAACTCTAAGCCTCCCGAAGATCATCTTTCTCGAGCCATCAGCATTAGAAACACCAATTCAATTTTAAAACCGCTACACACCGCCATCTTTGACAACCGCTTCTCAGGTACCATTTCACAACACCCTGCCCCGAAGGCAAATCAAAAAAGACCATAACACCGACGAATCTAAATGCGTTCGAACAAGGACGACGACACCATATCACAAATGATCTCCACCATGCTTGAAAATATTAAGTCTCGTTACTCAATCAACTAAAGCTTGAACATTCATAGTCCGATTGCCTTTCCTCTGCTGGAATTAAATGCCGAACCTCTAAATCGTGCACTGAGACATCCTCCTTTCGAGTCATTCACTGCCTTGGCATATAATAAGCACCCTACTATTACACCAGCATTGTAGGATAATAATGCATGAACATCATGATAGTCTATGCATAGCCTCAAAACCATAGGAAATACAGATGTTGGGCTGAAATGATAGAATACCCTTCCGCAAGGCGACAATAATAGCCTGCCTAAAATACACAGGGAGAAACATCCTGCACCATGCCTGCAATACCACTACAACTTCTCGATGCCCAATTGATAACAAGCGCTCCATGTCACATAAGATTGAGTAGGAAGAAAATAAAGACATAAGCTCCAATGGAATCAAACTGCAAGAACAGGAATCAAGACGGGAAGTGCTCCTAACAGCCCTGTAGCCTCTCAAAGATAAGTGCAGACGTCTCCGTACTGATTGCAAGACTCTACTAAACTTGCTCATGACTCGTGAGACCCAAGTGAACCTAACGCTCTGATACCAAGTTGTCACGGCCCAAAACTCACTATAGACCGTGATGGCGCCTATCGTCACTGTTAGGCAAGCCAACAGGGAACTACCAACTTGATTAGGCATTTTATTATTTTCAAAATCATGAATCTTATTAGATACAGAAATGAACAAATTACAATTGTGGAAACTTACACTTTAAATAGAATAGATAATAAGAGTGTATAAATGCTATGCAAAATCACCAACGACATCTAGAACATCCCAAAACCAGGTGTCACAAGTGCATGAGCATTTACTAAGGAGTGCGATAATAATACAGCATTTGTCCGGAATGTAAATAAGACAAGATAGAGTGAATAATACGATGGAGACTCTATGGGCTGCGATCCGTAGCTTGGAGTGCAACTCACCATAAACTTTCCTCAGCACCTGCGCCGATGTGCCAAGATAGCCACTAATTGAACCTATCAGATCCTACACATTTAGTGCAGAAGTGCAGCATGAGTACATAAATTAACGAGTACCCGGTATGTATCTGGTCTAACCCCGGAGAAGTAGTGACGAGGGGTCGACATCGACATTTACTAGAGGTCCACTAAAGCAATATAATAAATCATAAGCAGATATGAAGCACATAGCAATAATGGGGTAAATCTGTAAGATACATAATCTTCAAAAAATTTCTTTTAAAGATATGAATTGCTCAGTCTTGTATTCTACCTCAACAGCTCAGATGTATCAAGTGCCAGTATCAAACGGATAAGGAATACCATATAAAATTCTAGGCATCAGTGGAACGATAATCTCGTGAATATTTGGACTGCCAGCGAATAACGCACGATTATGCTGAGAGTGTTCGGCCTGATCTTGAATTATGCGTACACTGCCGAAGGTGAAGTGCCACGAACCATAAATGCATCTATTATACTGCCGAGGCGTTCGGCCCGCTACACAAGAAAGAAAGGGAATTATAAAATTACGAGACACATGCTTACAATACAGTACACGAGCACAAAGTGTAACCTTTACCGTTTCTCAAATATTTCTAAATCAACTTCAATTACAAATTCAATTAATTAAGCCAGCAGAGTGAGCTCATAACAATTCAACGCCTAGGGTTTTCCCCTTCACACCTAAGTCTACCCGGACATAAACATGCTTTAGCTACATACAGACTCTCGTCACCTCGTGCGTACGTAGCTTCCACAACTAGTAGCACATAACAATTACATCGCCTAGGGTGTAGTTTCCCATTCACAAGGTTAGACAGGAGACTTACCTCGCTCTGAAGGTCCATAACCGGCTCCAACGCCTCTCTAACACCTCAACTCAAAGCCAAACGTTCCGAAACTAGTCAAACAACGTGCACGTCAATCAAAATATACTCCAATGCTTACAATTTAACAATTTATAATGATTTTCAACTCCGCTCGAAAAGTCAACAAACTCAACCCTTGAGCCCACATGCCCGGATTTCGAAAATTTTTGATGATAAACATTACCCATAATACCACGAACTCAAATATATAATTTATTCCTAATTTCATGTCCAATTTTGTAGTCTAAATCTAAATATACCATTTCTAGGTTTTATTCCAAAAATTCCATATTTCTATCAAATTTTCATGTTAAAATCCATATATAACCCATGTATTTAACTCAAAACAAGTAAGAATAACTTGCCTTATTATATATGGCGAAAACGATCTTCAAGAATCACCCCAAATCGCCCACCGTTAGCCCCAAGAACTTAATAGTGATAAAATGAGCTCAAAATCCCGAAATTAGATGTTTAATACACCTTCCAAGCCTCCTTCTTCGCGATCGCAGTCATTATCCATGTGATCGCAATTAACAAAAGTTACAGCATCATTTTCCTTCATCGTGATTGCGGCCAAAACCTCGCGATCGCAATGTACAAATTTTGTTTCCTCTTCACAGACACCCTTCGGTATAGTAGGCATATTATTTTTTCACAAAATTCCAAATGACAAATGGTTTGACTCTCTGAAAAGTAGATTCAAAGGGCTACAGCTTTTATTTTTGGATCATCCACAAATTCCTTATAGATTGCAAGATATTTCCTGAAGTCAGACCACTGACAGTAGAAAATCCTTTTACGCGTTCGCGAATTGCCTTCCGCGATCGCGATTCACAAGGCCTGGAACAATACTTTGCTCTTCATGATCACGGATCTTTCCTAGCGATCGCGAAGAAGGATGCACCAAATTTTAAAAATAGCATCTCAACCATGGCGAAATAACCCATAGCCCATCTGAAACACACCCGAGGCCCCCGGGACCCCGTCCAATCATACCAACCATTCCCAAAACATGATGCTGCTCGAGGCCTCAAATCACACCAAACAACATCAAAACTATGATTCGACGATCAGAACACCTATTTCAACTTTCAAACTTTCAAACTTCGCTGAACGTGTTCGAATTACGCTTAAATATTCTGGAATGACGCCAAACTTTACGTGCAAGTCACAAATCACGATACGAACCTATTCCAAGGCTCGGAATCCCAAACGGCAATTTCACTTCAAATTAATCTTAGAAAATTCTAAAACCTTCAAAATGCTATCTTTCCACAATAAGCGCTGAAATGCATCCGGACCACCCAATACTCAACTCGAATATACGCCCAAGTCCAAAATCATCATACAAACCTATTGGAACCTTTAAATCTCGATTTCGAGGTTGTTTACTCAAAAGTCAAACCTTGGTCAACTCTTCCAACTTAAAGCTTCCGAATAAAGAATTTTTCATCCGAATCAACTCCGAACTTCCGAAATTTGATTCCAACTACGCGTACAAGTCATAAAACATGAAGTGAAGCTACTCAAGGCTTCAAATCGCCGAACCACGCGCTAGAACTCAAAACGACCTGTCGGGTCATTACAACAATAATACTTGATAATTATCTTTAGATATAAAAAATAAAAAATATAATATATATATATATATATATATATATATATATATATTATAACAATTTGTGATAAAGATGCTTTAACTTGGGCATAAAATATTAATGATTTGGTCATTATAATTGCAAACAATATGATTTAGAGTTGCCCATATTTGGCACGTAAAATATTTAAAGTATGGGATATTAGACTTATGATTAAAAGTCAGTGTTGAACTTAGCGGCTAATATTATTTTGAAAAAGTAGAAGTTAAACAAGATTAATGAAAACCTAAAATAGATTATTTGTTTTATAAATTTCTTGATGGCACTACAGTTTTCTCAATTATAGCTTAAAGTGGAGTGATAGAGTTGTTGTGGACACTCTGGATGAGATTATCTATACGTGTAATAAAGTGAGAGGCCGCTTTAAATGAATTTAATAGTGAATCAAAATATACTTGCTAAAACATGATAGAGTACCAGTCCCATATTAAACGACGCCTTCATTATAGAACAAGAATTTAGGCACAATATGAATATGAATCTTTCATTCCAAAGTTTCAAGGCTTGGTTAGCTACCTTTAATTATATATTATACAAATACTCAATTACTTTCTTTTTTTATTTGATCCAGTATATTAATTATTATTAAATAATAAGTGGTTAATTGTTATATAGTATATAATAATATTTATAAACATATTATTTAATTATGATAAAAATACTTAAAAGGAAGGTGTCTTTTCTAAGGGTTGTGATGCCTCTGCTTGTAACCAATCTTTTAATATTTTTCTTTAACCATTGGCTACCTTTATAATCAAAAGACACATAATACAAAGGCTTTTTCCTCTATTAAGCTAACAGCAAGAAAAGTCATTCTCTAAGCTACTATAATGCAACGACCTGACCGGTCGTTTTGCTTTCTAAATCCTCATTCCCCTAATTAATACTCCCTGTATGTGCTTTTACTATTTTATGACTTGTGGAGATGGTTGATTTGGGTTTGGAAGGGTTAATTGTGAAATCGGAACACTTAGTTCCTTAATAGTTGCCTAAGATGGCCAAGTTTGACTTGAGTCAACATTTTTAGTAAACGACTTCGGTACTGAGATTTGATAGTTCCAATAGGTTTGTATGATGAGTTTGGACTTGGGCGTGTGTTAGTATAGATTTTGGGAGATTCGAGAGTGCTTTGGCGTTTAATGTTGAAAGTTGACGCATTGAAGATTTTCAAGTTCTTTGAATTTGGTTTGAAGTAGACTTAAGTGTAATCGAGGTCTATTTGGGATTTTGTGCCTAGGAATAGGTGCGTATGGTGATTTATAACATGTACGTAAAATTTGGCGTCACTCCGAGTTGTTTATGTAAGATTCAACGCGTTCGGAGCTAGTTGAAAAGTTTGAAGTTCATAAGTTGATTTGATTTGGTTTTGGGGTGCGATTCTTAGTTTCAATATTGTTTTACGTATTTCAAGGGTTCGAGCAGATCTGTAGTATGTTTATGGATATGTTGGTGCAATTGGACAGGGTCTCGGGTGACTCGGTTGAATTTCGAACAACCCTGAGCTAAGTCTGAAATTCTACTATTGCTGGTTCTGGTTTCCTTCTTTGCAAACGCGGAGGGGGAGTCGTGTTTGCGTAGAAGGAATAGGGGGACTGGAAATTATGCTCTTCGTGTTCGCGATCCGCAAGTCGCATTCGCAAAGTTCTGGGACCTTTGCCTTCGCGTTCGTGGGAGGGAGCCCGCATTGGCGGAGAGGAAAGGAGCCTAGGAGGGTCAGCACCCATTACCCTTCGCATTCGCGAAGGTATCATCGTGTTCGCGATGCTCAGTCGGGGCAAGCCTTCACGATCGCCATACCTCCCTTGCATTCACGATGAAGGTTTTCAGGGCCTGGGCAAGCTTTCTGCGATCGCGAAACTCCTTTCGCGATCGCGAAGAAGGGTCAACTAATCGGAACTTAAGCTCATTTTATCTCATTTCAATTTGGGTTTGCCGATTTTAGAGCTCTATGAAAGAGATTGTTCGCCTATCATTGTAAGGTATGTAATTACTACTTAATGTGAGTTTTAATAGACGGATTATGGGTAGATTTTAACATATAAATTATGAAAATTATCGGATTTTATTGAAAAACCATGATTTTGATAAAAATGGAATTAAACCACGAAAATGATAATAGAATTGGGTAGAAGTTTTATATATATATATACATATATATATATATATGTGTGTGTGTGTGTGTGTGTGTGTGTGTGTGTGTGTTCGTGTGGTTATGGGTAATATATATTAATGAAAATTTACGGAATTCGGGCACGTGGACACCGGGGCAAATTTTAGGAATCTTCCAATTTGGGTTGGGTAATTACTGTAATAGTTAAATTATAGACTTTTGAGCGTATATTGATTAGTTTGTACATCCTTAGGCTAGTTTCGGATTGCTCGGCACCTATTTGAGGCTATTAGTGTGAATTGTGGACTGGGCAGAGGACTTGAAAATGAGGTAAGTCTCTTGCCTAACCTTGTAAGAGGGAATTATCATCATAGGTGTTTCAAATGTTTATTTTCTAATAATTGTGGGTGATACGTGCGCAGGATGTGACGAGAGTCTGTACGTACCTAAAATCATGCTTATGTCCAGGTAGATTTAAGACCCTACCATGTATTACTTGTATTGTTTGCACCCAACTTGTTAGTTTAGTTACCTAAATTTATAATTGAAATTAGATATAGGATTTTAAAGGACTTAGATTTTTTACTTAAATTTTTGGCAGAATACTTGACTGTTAGTGGAAATTATGCCTTCTTTGAGTAATAATGCTATTTAGTAGTCGACTTATCGGAGTTTGTGGAGTTTCCTTTATTCCTATGGATCGGGTATAACGCATCGTTAGTATATTAGATGCATATATGATATGCGTCGGTCGAACCTCGGCAGTGTACACACTATTCTGGATCAGACCATACGACCTCGGCATAAATCGTGTGTGATATTACTCGGAGTCCGATTATACTTGATATTTATTCTTGGTCTGAGACTAGAAAATTACTTGGGTGTTGTTATGTGTTAAATACTTGGCATATGATAGTTGAGACTTTAAATTATAAATTATTGTTTCTTATCTAACTATTATTGTTGTATTTCATGCCTACTTATGATTTCTATATTTTATTTATTGACCCTTTGTAAGTGTCGATGTCGACCTCTCATCACTACTTCTTTGAGATTAGACTAGATACTTACTGGGTACATGTTGTGTATGTACTCATGCTACACTTTTGCACTAATCGTGTAAGATCTAAGGCATCTGCATTTAGTGGCCACTTAGGCGCGTATCCTCGCTACTCGGAGACTTAGTGGTGAGTTGCTCCCTATGCTCCATTCTGCAGCACCCGGAGTCTCTTCCTTGTTGTATTAAATTTTCTATCTATCATACTCCAGACAATAGTATAGGAGGTTTTGTATATTTTACTAGTTTGCTCGTTCACAGGTGACACCTGGTTTTGGAAAATTCTAGTTGATATTTGATGTGCCGAGTAATTTTGGCACATTTTGATACTATTTGTTTAGAGTTTAACTTGTTATACTTGTTAATTATCACGATACTTACATAATTTTAGTGTAATTTCAGTTTATTGAGTGAAGAGATCCAGAAGCATGAAAAGAAGTCCAAAAAAGGCAGCCAAAGGCAAGAAAAGAGGTCAGGAGCATCGCAGGTTCAATTCTGCGATCGCAAAACAGCTATGCGAGTCGCAAAATTCGCAAGAAGATCGCAGATGCAGACAGAACTATAAGCCAACTTTCAAGTTGAGAATGCGGTCGCAAATGTGACCGCAAAACAGAAATGCGAACCGCATTCCCATCGCCAACACGAACAGAGTCTGGGTGAAAAATAGAGTGAAGATTGCGATCACATTCTGCGATCGCAAAGTCAATATGCGAACCGCAATTTCAGATGCAACGAGAGGGAAGCTGACTGGTGTGATCTGCGATGGAACATGAAGATTTGCGAACCGCATTCCTGTTCTGCGACAGGAATGCGACCGCATACGTGCAACTAGGTCAAACTTGACTGCTGCTCGCCTCGGATTTTGTGCCTCTATAAATAGCTTTTCTAGGGTTGTGTGAAGGGAGACTGGTCAGAATTCAGAGTGAAAAGTATAGCTTTTGATTTTTTTCGAATTGAGAGAAGTTTTTGGGTGATCAAAACTGAGAATTCTATATTTTTGTAAGATGAATTCAATTCTTCTTCTTTGTTCTTTAGTTATCAATATGTGTAGCTAAACTCTAATACTGAGGTTGTGAACCCTAGATGGGTAGAAAGTTATTGAGAGTTTGATATTGATTCCATATTCGATAGAAGCTTCATATTTATTTATTTCTTGTTCTTAAATTAATCGTTAGTGGTTGCAAACATTAACGAGTGCCAATTTACGCTATCGTATCTTGGAAAAGTGAGATAGAGTTTGGTAGGAATAAATAACAATAATTCAAGGCCTTAAACCTTGTTTAACGAAATCACTTAGGAATAAGTAGATTTTAAGTTGGCGAATGATTGGGTGTTTCTTAAGTTTGACTCTTTTGTATTCGGAAGAATCATAAGAGGATACATTATCCAAGTATTGGGAAATATTGGATAATAAGTTAATAAGAACCAATTGCATATCGAGAACGGGTTTCAATATCAATATCAAGAACATTCTACTACATTTGGGGGAACACAACCTTAGTATCTTAAATTCATATTTTTATGTTCAAAGTATTCTCAAACTGCAGTTCTTAGTTTACTTTTCTTAACATATTCAACACCAATTTATTCAATTTGGTTACTTGATAGAATTACGACTAAGTAAAGTATTGCATTAATTGGATAATTGTTTCACGCCTATTCCCTGTGGGATCCGACCCCAACCTCGTTGGATTACTATATTTGACATCGATCGCTTACACTATTGTTCAGGTGTAATTTGAGTGAATCAAATTTTGGCGCCGTTGCCGGGGAATACGGTTTTGAAATTTCTGATTAGTGTATACTTTACTATAAGTCTAATTCCACTTGATTGCACGTTGTTTGTTTTGGTGGTTGTAGGCAGGAAGATATGGCGGAACATATAGATGAGGTGGATGTGGAGCAAGAAGAGAATCCGTTTGCCAACATTGAAGAATATATTGAAGATACCAATGCTATAGTACCTCCAGCTATAGGTGCGGCTACGTTCAAAGTAGAACATGGGCTGATTTTGATGCTGAAAGCTGAAGGATACTTCAGAAATTCTAGTGATGACGATCCGACGCAGCACCTCAGGAACTTTTTGGGTGTTTGTGCGACGCACAAGCAAAATAACGTCTCTGACGATGCATTAAGGCTCAGATGCTTTAAGTACTCGTTGGCTGGAGATGCGAGGAAATGGCTTCAAAACCTTCCTCCAAATTCCATCCGTTCATGGCCTGAGCTGGTCCGAGCATTCTTGTCAAAGTGGTTTCCACAAAGCAAGAAATCTGAGCTCCGAGACAAGATATTTTTCTTCAAACAACTACTGGGTGAACAGCTGCACGAAGCATGGGAGAGGTTCAAATTGTATTTGGTGAGGTCGCCAAACCGTGATTTTCCAGACTCCATTTTGCTGGAAAAGTTCTACATGGGTTTGGACCCTATGAACCAATCGATAGCGAAGAATGCTGCTGCTGGTTCGTTCATGGATAAGACCTTCGCTAGAGTCACGCAGATTTTGGACAAGATGGCTAAACATAATCAAGATTGGCATTCTGAGGATACTACAGGTGGCATTACAATTGGGTCTCCTTCTATGAATAACTTGATCAAAGAAAACCAAGAAAGGGACCAAGTGATTGCTGAACTGGCTACTAATGTCAATGTCTTGACAAAGTTATTCACAGAAAATTAGAAGAAGAAAGTCAATGTAGTGGAGAATGTGCAACCAATGCAAAGTGAAGATTATGAAGAGGCGAATTTTGTCAATAATACTCATGGGGGTTA
>MCJB01045336.1:0-49059 GCA_002018475.1 Nicotiana obtusifolia | reverse complement strand
AAGCTCGCCGGAATACTTGAACTAAACTAGTGACCGACGAACAAAGCTTAACTGAATCATAAAATAAAAAAATGGTACTATCTTTGTCAGAAAAAGTGGGCTGTTTTCAAGCTATCTTAGTTGTTTTCAGCTGATTTTTTTGCTACATATTTGTGGCTATTTTAGCTGAGTTTTGGGGAGGTTTTGGAGCTGATTTTGGACTGATTTTTGGCTGGGTTTTGGGGAGATTTTGGTGCTGTTTTTGCGCTGATTTCAGCTGAGTTTGGGGAATTTTCTGGCTGTTTTTGCAGCTGATTTCAGCTGAGTTTTTGGAGGATTTTCTGGTTGTTTTTGCAGCTGATTTCCTTCATTTTCGTCGTCGTTCTTGCTGGAATGAAAGGGCTGCTATGAACGTTTTTAAAACAGAAAAAAACCGGATCTCCTCATTCCAGAAGAATTGGATTTTTATCTCCCTTTTTCAAATCTTCTTTTTTGTTTTTATCCCCGATTTCTTGTGCTCCTTTTCCAATTCTGTTATGAAGATCCCCCCCTCTCCATTGTGAGTGGAGTGAGCCTGCTTTATGCGTGAGTCCTCCCTCTCCTTTTCCCCTCGTTCCCCTTTCCCGTTTCTCCCTCTCACGCCCTCCTGTTCCTCTCCTTTCTTTTTCTTTTTTAAAAGCCAGCCCCTTTAGGGTTAGGTTAGGTTGGGCTTAATAGGAATTGGGCTTGGTCTGGTTGGGTTTAATGATTTGGGCCAATTTGATTTCCTCTCAAAACACTAGTCCAGTCCGTTTTTGCTTCTAATTAATTCCCTAACTCCCTTTAATTTTTAGAAAACAAAAGTTCTAGTAATTAAAAATCCTAATTTTATCAAAAATGTGAAACTAAACTAAATTAGCTATTTATAAAGTAACACAATGATAGATTCTATGAATTAAACATTAAAACTAGAAAAATATAAAGATGCACTATTTGTATGATTTTCAATTTTATAAAACAACCAATTACTAACTTAATCCTAAAAATGTGAAATAAATCCTAAATGCGATGCATGATATTTTTTTGAGTATTTTCATGGATTAATTAATTAACAAAATGGTCAATACCTAATTAAAACTATTTATTGATTTTTATATAGGAGTATTTCGGACAGGGCAAAAATCACGTGCTCACAACTGATTATCCATAATGATAAATTCTTGAATTCTTCTTCCATTTGCAGCATATGTTGAAGGGCCTCCGTTAATCACAATAGCAAAGACATCTTGCATTAAAAAAATAACAAATAAGTTAATACATCATGAAACATATTGTGTCATAATAATAATAATAAAAAGATTATTTAAAAAGGTATAATGAAGGAATTTTATACACAAACATAGACAATTAAATCTTTAAATACTAAATTCAGTTTCTTTGGCTTGATACTCGAAGGTGTCAAATGCAGTAAGAGTTAGCCGCGTTGGCGGCGGTAATGGATCCTCTGAAGGAGCGACCTTTTCAATTGGTTCAACAATGGTGCTTCTATCAAATGTCCAAGTGAATGTGTTAATTGGATTTCCATAGAAATAAGATGACTCCTTCACTTGTGCAACTGACACCAAGTAAGTGCGGAAAGGATCAAATAGATCTACAAAATGTGTTATATCAGCATTGAACATGATTGTTTGTACTTGATTTTCCTGTAAGAAAATAAGATACAGTTAATATTATTATATTCAAACAAAATTGGCAGAAATTATAGCAGCAGAGCAAACAAAATTTAAATGTTAGAAAGCTCTCATATATGAGCTAACTATGATTTAATTTGGTTATTGTTGGGAGAATTATGAATTTAATAAAGAATACCTCTTCATCCTGTAAAGTCATGAGTTGATATTTTTTGGTTTTCTCTTTGTTGTCTTTGGGACGACCTTTATCAACGACTTGGATCTTACAGGTCCATTCTTCTGTTTTGGGAGTCATTGCATTGATAGTTAACCTTTCACCCATATTGAAATTAATATGCAATTGCAACATGTTAATATTAGTAAAACAATATACATTAACAATAAAGATAGAAAGAGTTAAATATAAAATGAAAGAATACAGAAAAAAACAAGTTATAGTTAGATTTACCATAAGAAATTATAGCAAGAGGTCAAGAAAAAGCTTTTTTAATAATTTCATCATAGACTATATTATACATAGAGTGGTCATCATCGTCGTCAGCAGTAGGTGGTCTAATTAATGCTTTCACACAATTAGAACTTTTTGCTCTTGTAAAGCAACATACAATTGACCATGAGAAAAGACAGGTTCCCGCAAATAGATACCCACAAAATCTAATATTTGACCTTGTGTTTTATTTATTGTCATGAGCGAAACATAATCATACTGGAAATTGCGTTCGTTTAAAAGGGCGAGGTGATTTCTCATCTTCTGATGTCATGAGTAGTATTCGCGGAATAAATACATGTGTATTTTTAAAATCGCCGCTAAATATCGTTGCACTGATAACATGAGTTTTAAAATCATCAGAAATTAACCGTGTTTCATTGCATAAACCTTCACTGGAATTCAAATTTCTTAATAAATATAATGGGGCAATTTTTCTTCAAGGATAATTTATAAGGAGGTAGACCAGCAGGATTTAAAGTGTGCAAAAAATCTTCGTACTCACTTTGATTTTTTGGATCAATTGTCTCATCAGTAGCAATGCAGACTTTTTCAATAGTTGGACATTGAGCAAGCAGCATGTCATTTATTTCATCATCAAAATCATTTTTGATTGTTAGAATAGCATGAGAAGTAATAAAGGAAGCATTTGAATGACATTTGTATAAATCAGGATAAGTAACTCGGAAAAGCAGATTCAAGAATTCTTTTTCAAAAGTATAAGGAATAATGAGGAATGAGGAATGAGGAATTTCCCATGGTTATTTTGTTATATTCACAGAAGGCAGGATATGTTTTAGCACGCATGTTCTCAGATAGTTGTAATTTTTCAAGTTGATTCTAAATTTCAGAGTACAAAAAACTTTTATGAATAAAATATTTTTTTTTGCCACTACGAACTACAGGAAGATTTGTCTAAAATCACCACTAAAGACACCTACCTTTCCACCAAATAGTATATTTGTTTCCATTAGATCTCTTAAAAGCAAACCAAATGCTTCCACCGTATGCTTTTTGGTCATTAAAATTTCATCCCATACAATTAGTTTTTGCATCTCGTATTAAAAACGCTAATGAGCTTTCTTTATTAATATTGCAACTGAAGTTCTCATTGTCATCAATGGGAATTTTAAAGTGGGAATGAGCAGTTCGACCTCCAGGAAGAAGTGAAGCTGCAACACCGAAACTTGCGGTTGCTAAAGCTATAAATTCTTTGCGTTTCACACTAGCTAATAAAGCACGATATAAAAAGCTTTTACCAGTCCCACCGAGACCATCAATAAAGAATACCCCTGGTCTATTTGAAAATATTCTATCGAGAATCATATTGTAAGCTCTTCTTTGTTCAATATTTAATTTGTTTTTAATAGTAAATCTTCATCACTAACAATGATATTTCTCTCAAAATGAACGTCTTTAGCTTCTTTTGCTATGGTAGTTGGCTTTATCACTTCTAAAATTAGTTCAAATTCATTGATATCACTGCCCATTGAATGAAGAATATAATTAATATGACGTAACACTATGTAACGGATTTCCCTTGCATCTATATTCAAATTTTTTTTTGAAATCTTCAGACATTGGGCTTTCAAATTTTCCCCATAATTCTCTTGCATTAGTTGGATTACAATAAATCAATAACATAGCATATAATTGTCTTAAACTGGATGCATTTGATAACTTACAACTTCAGACATGCATTCTACCAAATTATTATCACAAAGTAGTAATTCTCCTCTTTCTGCAGCTTCTCTAAATGTTGTACAACATACTCCATTTACACTTCGCAAATCTTTCAAATGATTTTGGTCCTCTTACATTCATTAGAAGTAGTCTTAAATAGTATTTTTCTCCTTTTGTTGGATTACATGTCAATGCAACCAATAGCATTTCCTCGTTGACGATGTGTCCATATTTTATCTGTTGATGACCATACAAGTATTCTGAAATTCTCGATATAATAAATTCAGGTTCTTAGCATTTTTTTTTCTCTTCATTGAAAAGAACTCGATTAACATTATTTTCTTAGCCATAGGAATGTTCACAATTTTACTAATATTGTCTATACTCTTGAGGAAACAAGTTGTCCATCAAGATGTAGCTGAAAAAGATATACATTTGAAAACATTTTACTAATAGAGAAAGTAAATATACGCCATGTAGCCTCAGGTTGTTACGACCCAATTTCTCATATAGGCCGTGATGGCGCCCAACGTTACTACTAGGCAAGTCAATAGTGAACTAACTATTGAACATGATTGATTTTTAGTTATTGAACAAATAGGACATAAAAAATTTCATGAAAGTGAGAAATAGAAAACTAAATGAGAGGAAAATTAATAATCAAAATCAATATGTGTCTACTAGCATAATTTTCAAAAGATTTGGTGTCACAAGTGTATAGGCTACTAGTAGAATATACAAAATATACTACGCTACTGTCTGAAATGAAATAGACAAGAAGTAAATGCAAAAGAAAGACTTCAGGTGCTGCAGAACAGACTCGAAAGGAAGCTCCCACAAAGTCTCGTAGTATCAAGAGTGCGTGCCAGGATGATAACCGATGCACCTGCCTCAGATCCTGCACGGTTAGTGCAGAAGTGTAGGATGAGTACATAAACAACATGTACCCAGTAAGTATCTAGTCTAACCTCGAAGAAGTAGTAATGAGGGATCGACTTCGACACTTACTATGAACTAACAGTAAAATATCAAAATTTTAATTAAGCATGGGCGACATAAATGAAACTGAAACTCAATAACCAAAAATAAAGAAACAGCTCTTCCACTAATAGGAAATTCCAAATTAATCCCCATCATTTAATAATTTAATCTTTCAAGCCAATGAAATAATATCAAGTATAATGGGGCTCCAAGTATTATTACGCACCAATTATGCCGAGGTCGTACGGCCCGATCCAAAATACATATACATATACTGTGTGCACAACCGAGGGTCGACAACACGAACTATAAATGCATCTATTAACCTGCCGAGGGGAACAGCCCGCTCCCATGAGAGTAGTGAAATTTACCTCGTTCGTGAAAATACTTACGACGCGAGTGAACATAGATTTCTCAAAGTCATTATATAATTATTCAGTTCTTTCCAAAAATAAAGAGTCTAAACAGGAAAATTTAAATCTTGAAATCCTCTATCTCAGCTCTATTCAAGATAATTAATAAGCATAATCAAATAACGGCATCAACAAAACATGATGCAAACCTAAGACTACCCGGACATCATATGAAATATAGCTATGCACGGACTCTCGTCACATAGTGCGTACGTAGCTCCCCACACAAGTAATCTACAACAAAACACACCTACGGAGATGAGTTCCCTTTTACAAGGTTAGAAAAGAAACTTACCTCCTCGTTTTCCGGCTATAAATTCGCTCTAAAGCCTCAATTCGGTGCCGAACAATCTGAAACTAGCAAATGTTATATAAATTTATCAATACATGTTCAAAAGTTCATAACTTAACAATTTAAGTAATTACCCAACCCAAATTGGAAGATTCTTAAAATTCAACCCCATGCCCGGATTCTGAAATTTTTTGAAGAAAGTCGTTACCCATAATCTTACGAACTCAAATATATGATTTTTATCCAAATCCATAACAAATTTCGTGGTTAAATTCTATTTTTAACAAAACTTAAGTTTTTCATCTAATCCCATAATTTTCACGTTAAAATCTACCTATAAACTATGTATTTAACTCACATTAGATAGAAATTGCTTACCTCAAATAGCTATTGAAAATCCCTCTCTAACCAACTCTAAAATCACCCCAAGTGCAATAAATGAACCCCAAATGCTCAACCCCGACTTAAATGAAGTTCCGTCCTCAGCGTTTTTAGCACCTTCAGTGCCTCTATCGCATTTGCGGTGATAGGTCCACTTATGCGGACTTCCTCAAGCCCAGCGAGGGCAGCTTTTGCGGATAGCATTTCCGCTTTTGCAGCGAGCGTGCTGCTTCTGCGGCTTGAGCCGCTTCTGCGTCCTCCCCAATCGCACCTGCGCATTCGTAGGTGCGCACGAAAACCAGCATCTGCGGTCCATGGACAAACGTTCCAAAGCCGCTTTTGTGACCCAACCCACGCACCTGCGGGCTCGCACTTGCGGCCCAAAGCTCGTAGGTGCAAGCACACCAGAACTAGTGCACCAGCAGCCCTTTTGAGTTTGAACTCACTCCGCGTATTGTCCGAATGGCATCCGAGGCCCCCGAGGCCCTGTCCAAACGTACCAACAAGTTTGAAAACATAAAACAAACTCGCTCGAACCCTTGGAACGCATAAAACAACATCAAAACTAAGAGTCACACCTCAAACCAAATTACATCAACTTAGGAACTTCAAGTTCTTCAACTTACTCTGAGCGCGCCGAAACATACTTAAACTACTCGGAATGACACCAAATTTTGCGTGCAAGTCTTAAATCACCATACATAACTATTCCCGGGCTCGAAAATTCCAAATGGACCTCAATAAAATCAAAACCTACTCCAAACCAATTTTAAAGGACTTAAAAACCTTTAATGAGCCAAGTTTCACTATTAAGCATCGAAACGCTTCCGGGTCATCCAAAATCTGATCCGAACATACGCTCAAGTTCGAAATTATTATACAAACCTATTGGAACCGTCAAATTCCGGTTCCGAGGTCGTTTACTCAAAATATTGACCGAAGTCAAACTCAGCCTTTTAAGCCAAACTAAGGAACCAAGTGCTCCAATTCAACCCGAAGCCTTCCAAATCCCAAACTAACCATCCACGCAAGTCATAAAACAGTAAGAGCACATACGGGGAGTCTTATTTAGGGGAACGAGTAAGAGCACATACGGGAACTCTTATTTAGGGGAACGAGTAAGAACACATACGGGGAAACGAGAATCTATAAGGTAAAACGACCGGTCGGGTCGTTACATTCTCCACCTTTAAAACAAATGTTCATCCTCAAACGGGTCTAGAATCATACCTGGAGTGCTGAACAAGTGTGGATATCTGCTCCGCATGTCCTCCTCGGCCTCCCAAATCGCCTCCTCGACTGGTTGGCCCCTCCATTAAACCTTTACCGTAGAAATCTTCTTAAACCTCAACTGGCAAACCTTCCTGTCAACAATGGCGACTAATTCCTCATAACCCAAGCTCTCATCTAGCTGAACCGTGTTGAAGTCTAACACATGCGACCTGTCGGCATAATACCTCCGGAGCATAGACACGTGGAAAACAGGATGAACTCCCGATAGACTGGGAGGTAAAGCAAGCTCATAAGCAACCTCCCAACTTGTCTCAACACCTCAAATGGGTGAGGGAATTCCGCAGAAGCGAGTCCGCAGGTGCGGGTAATTGGCCGCAGATGCGAAATGCCTGAGCAGAACATATATAAGCGAGGGTTCCGAGATTTTCACCATTTCTAACATTTTGAACACGAAATTTGGGCAATTGTCGAGAGGGATTTCGAAGGGATTCTTGAGGTAAGTCACTTGTGGTTAAATTTCTTCAATAATTATGTTTCCCCAGTGATTTTCCCACCTAGTAAGTGTGTTTTTGAGGTGTAATTTGGGGATTTGAGGCTAGGAATTTGGAGAGTTGATTTGAGGGATTTGGGTGTCGATTCGGTGTCAGATTTTGATAAATTTGGCATGGTTAGACTCGTGGTTGAATGGACTTTCGGGTTTTATGATCTTCGTTGGATTCCGAGACGCAGGCCCGGAGGCCGACTTTGAGTCGATTCCAGATTTTGATCAAAACTTCGTATTTTTCTTATGGAATCGACTCCTTACCCCGTATTGATTGCATTGTATTGTTTGTGGCTAGATTTGAAACGTTCGGAAGCTGATTTGCGAGGCAAAGGCATATTAACCCCGTATTACATGTCCTATGTTTGATTTTGAGGTGACGCACATGCTAAATGAAGGGCATGTGGGCGTGCATCGTAGGAATTGCGACTTGGTCAAATTCCGTAGAATTGTGTAGTTGTATAATATGTTGTTATCTGTTCTACAAATCTTGTTTAGACTACGTGTTGACATTATAAGGACCCACAAAAGTCGTATACATGTTGAATTATCTGCTAAATTGTTGTTTGTACTCAGTTACAATTTATTTATATATTACATCTCAGTCTCTACTGTTCATTTTTGATACATCATACCATTGCTGTCTGGCTGCTTATTATGATTTCTGAGAGCTCGAGGGACTGGAGATGTTGATGACTGAGTGAGGCCGAGGGCCTGATTGTGAGATATTATACTGTAGCACGTGAGTTGTTCGTGCAACACGTGAGTTGTCTGTGCGAATCCAGATATTATACTATAGCATGTGAGTTGTCTGTGCGGATCTAGATATTATATTATGGCACGTAGTTGTCCGTTCAGCATATGAGTTTTCCGTGCGGATTATAGCGCTTGGGCTGAAGGAGGCCCTCCGGAGTCTGCACATACCCCCAGTGAGTGCAGGTACCTACTGAGTGCAAGTGCCTAGTGATGAGTGCTGAGTGAATAGAAGGGCTGAATGATGGTGGCCATGAGAGGATGCATATGATTTCATACTTGTTGCGCTTAGCTGTCATGTATCACTGTCTTGATAATTTTTGAAGGACATTACACTCTGTTTCAGTTGAACTTGACATGAATTTACTATTTTGGCTTTAGATGTTGAACTTGAAAGCTTGCCTACCTTCCATGTTAAAGTCACTGTAAAACTCGTCACTACTTTCAGTTCTTTATTTAGTGTTGTTACTTGCTGGGTTGATTGTACTCATGCTACACCCTGCACTTCGTGTGCAGATCTAGGTGTTCCCGGACACAGTGGGTGTCAATTTTCGCGCCCAGTTGATCTTCTGAAGATTTCGAGGTAGCTGCCGACGTTTCGAAGAACTTGTTTCTCCTTCCCGATCTTTTCACTTATTGTATTTGGTTTCAGATTTTTCCTAGACAGTGTTTTCCGAACTTGTGATATATAAATGCTCATGTACTCAGTGACACCCGATGTTGGAAATTTCCGCAATATATTTTTGGATTTTCTATCCTATTCATGAGAAGTTATTATCATTTAAACTGTTTTAAATCTATTTTCTGTTAAGTGTTGAAGTTAATTTCATAAATGTCGGCTTGCCTAGTACCTTGATAGGCGCTATCACGCAGGTTAGGACTTCGGATTGTGACAACGGGGTAATGAGAAAATAAATTAGTGTATAGGTATGGACTCATCAGATGTAGCCAACAGCTTTTGTTCAAAGAAGTCATAGCAACAATTAGCCGATGAATACGTTAAAGAATTACCAACAACTAATCAACAATAACTTTCTTAAGCCAGCCATTTTCTGATGAACTAATACTTACAAATAAACTTGAATATATTACAAATAAACTTGAATATATTGCATGTGGTCTTTTCCTTATTCCGTATGATTGATTTTCTTTCCTTATTCTGCATGATTGGTCTTCTTTCCATTTTTGTTTACCTATTTTACTACTATATAAACCCCCCATCCTTGTTCCTCCTCTAGGACTTAACAACTATTACTTAACTACTGTTACCACTACTGTTCTCTCAACTCTCATTCTCTTATTCTTTCTGCACTCTTGGCTCTTGGCCGGCTGAAAGCAAGGCCACCGGAATCCTCTCTATCAACCTCCCTAGTGCGAGTACTGCTCGGGGCTCATTTGAAGCTCTTGAACCCTGCACACTAGGATTTGGTTCTTTTGGTTGTTCTCTTTGCTGCTAATATTCAAGATGTTACTAGCACTTAGTCTTCTCTTCTATTTTGTTTGTTGAATCTACAAACTAGTGAGTATCTCGACTCTTGCAATTCTCTCTTCTTTTGCTTGTGTTCAGTGCTCTGCATATCCATGTCGTTTGAATTTTTTGACTTCAACTTTGTGTTATTTTCATTGGTAATTTTACTTGCTTTGAAGCTATTTTGCAGTTATGAATCTTCTAGTGTCAAAACCAGTCTAGATTTTTAAACTCCAATATATGTTCAGCTTGAATGATTTTTTTTCTTCAAGTCTGCTTTTTTGTTCTGCTGTTTATTGTGAGTTTTTCTCATGCCTTGTTTTGGAATCTCGCACTGAGATTCCTAGGGAATCATCTCCTACCTAGAACTTACCTTAGTGAACTTCTACTAATATTTTCTTTATGTGGGCTTTAGTTTTACCTGCTTACATGAACTATATTTGTTGTCGCAATGTTTTAACCAAACCTGTTGCTTTGTTTTGGTGTTTGGTCAATCCTGCATTCTTTGGTATTGCTTATGCTTCAAGTTGAATCCAGATACATTTAGTTCCCATGATCATGCATAGTCGATTGGATTAAGTTCTGAGTCTGCCTGTTCTATTTAACCTTAAGATAATATGTCTTCCTGCCATGACACCTTTGGACTTTGAGATCTTTGTGTTATACTCAGCATGATTAGGCTTCTTATAGTTTTCTTGCTTGCTTGTTTGTTATGTGTAATTGTCATTCCTTAACCATGACTCTGTCTGACCTTCATGACTTAGACTCCTAGGTTTAAAATCCTTTTTAGGCTAATTATGGATCATGCTCTATTCTGAACTTATTTAGTATGTGCATCTTGTATGTGTCTAATATGTTATCGTGTTAACCCCAAATGGCATGTTTACCTAGCTCTCCTAGTGTTATTCCTATCTTTAACATGCTAGCACCCGCTTAATGATTTAACCTATGTTGCCATTTACCATGTTGGAATTAAGTCTACTGATTCTCGTATTTCCTGTTCTTTGCTTAATCAATCCTATCACTCTTGCTTTTGAAATGTTAATGTGCTTATGAATCCTGCTAAATGTCATACAATCCTGTCTCTATGAATTTTTGCTTTAGGGTTGTTTAGTTGAGTTCCATGTGTGGTCCATTAACTTATTTGGTTAAGTGGTTAATATTGTAATTGTTGGGCTTGATATGAGTCCATGTGTGGTTTTGGGTTGTGCAAATGGACATACTCTCCTATTTTGAGATGCGTTTGGATCTACGCCTGCTATTCGAGTGAAAGGGTCTGTTGAAGGCCTAGTCAGTACTGGGTTACTTTCCTTTGGGCCTCTTCTGGGGCCTGCAGTGGTTCCTTGTGTTATATTCGTACTTGTATTTGTTATCTGGGCCTACAATAATTTGTAAACAAACGATTGGTGTGTTAGTGAAATGGGAGAAGGGAGTATATTTTCACCTAAATGGGTAGAAAACTTGCCATAGGATTTATTTGCTTCGCCTACTATTTGTTTGATGTGCTTTAACTCTGTACACACATAGAAACTATGCCTATAGGAAATCACACACTTCACTTAACTTGTCTAATACCTGTACACTATTCAAAGCATATTGGTTGGAGTAAATGTTGTAATTGTTTCCATGTCCGTTGCTGTTGCTATTAGACAACATGTCTATAGGAACTAATGCCAATAACTACTTGTTTAATTATTAGACAGCATTCCTAGAGGATGCAATAATAATAGATGCCTTTGCTAATGCTCATCTAGATATCATGACTATAGGGCTCCAATTAATTAACTAATAAACTACTTTTTTGTTTTATTACATTGCCACCTAGATAACATGACTATAGGAATAAGTATGATAAAATCAAGTTCAAATACCAACTCTTAGAAATCCTGCCTATAAGATACTGTTATTCGCCTAGAAAGCATGTCTATAAAATCAACGCTAGTAATTCTGAGCTTTGAAACGGGTTTGCTGCCTCATTGCGCAAACAATTTAGAGATCATGCCTATAGGGTTTGTAATACCTATAATCTGCCAATTTGTTAGTCTAAAACAGCATCACTACCTGTACGACACTTGAAATCAGAATCACATAGAAGCCATGCCTATAGGACTTAATGACTCTAATTCGTCTTAATTCTGAAACTGTCTACTGCCTAATGTAAGAATCTGCCCGCGTGAATTTGTTGCTTATGTGTGAAGGCTAACTTGAGCCATTTATTGTCTTTATTTGTAGTCCTATATATTTTGATTATGCGCCTAGTTTTATCATTTTTGAGCACCCTTAGTAAAGTCTAAAACCACCTAAATAGTAGCTCCAAAGCCTCCTGGACCATAGACATGGGACGAGTAGTGCACGCATAGGAAACGATTTAGAATTGAATTAGAGTGCTTTAAGTAAACAACTTTAATGTAGTAATTGGGTAGCAGGAGATGATAGTTTGTGCCCGCTGAATAATATGAGCAACCCCTACCCTAAGGGAGTTGCAAAGTATTATTTATGTTGCACACGATGATCCTTTAGGCTAAAAGACTTAGGACCCCCCTCTCCTTTATATGTTGTTCGCACAGTGTCTCTTGAACTTAGAATAATAAAGTTGTATCTTGCAGCCTCTAAAGACTTGTACTAATAGTTTAATTCTTGTCTGATTTTTTTTACACTTGTTTACATTGTAGTAGAACTTTTAAATTCCTTGTCTTCCCTCACTTACATGATCACGTAGAACAACTATAATCCAATAATCCCACATAGCGTAAATTTCTGCTGGGACCCATAGTTGTGGACCTCGAAGAGTGTCTAACTCCTTCTCTTTGAGGTAATTTGAGCCTTTACCTGATATTTGGCAACACGAACCAGTTAAACAGAGTTATTCGCAAATAGGTGCTCTACAGCACCTTAAAAATCGTTAGGTGGTAACTCTTCTCTTTTAATACCCATTTAAAAGAGTTGTCACATGTCGAAACCCGCTTTCGAGAGAAAAAGGGGAGCGACAGCATGGCGACTCTGCTAGAGATATACTTAGGCTATTACCATAAAGAAGTTGACTTATGTGGATTAATGGATTATTTGATGACATCCCCTTATTTGTTTAAATTGCTATGACATGTACATCCCCTCCCTATTTCCCGTACTTGCTTAAACTGCTATGACATGTACATCCACTCTTTATTTCCTTTGTTTGCTTGAACTGCTATGACATGTACATCCCCTTTCCGTTTCCTTCATCTTGTTTAAGAGTGCTATATCATGTCTCTCCCGTTCCTATCCCCTGTTTGCTTCATTTAATTACGTTCTCGCACATTTTCATGAGTTAAACTGACTTGTCTCTTGTCTTTCCTTTTTTCTATTCTTTCTCCCATTCATATTATTTACTTACGCACTTTCATCATGCAAATATCTAGCAACATGTTACTATTTTTGCATAAAACATGCTTCCAGTATCATAACCCACTCGTGCTTATTATCAATATAGTGGCGCTTGATGAGTGTCTGCACTTTCCTAAAAACAACCATTTCAAACCGGAAAGGATTATTAGCGTTAGACCAGTCAATCAGCGGTGCAGTAAGACGGTCCCATGCCTTTCCCTCTCAGGTTATCCACTTGAGAGTACTAGTCTAGATCCTTCTAGAAACCATACTCTGTTTTGAAATGTACATGCATCATGCTAAACCTAGTATGGATTGAGACGTTATCGACGCATCGACCGTTTAGATAAACCTTGTCCAAAGTCCAACGAGATTTCCATAATCCTAAAGAACACCACCATATTATGTGCATTACTTGGAGAAAAAGTGCCAACATTTTGATCATTATTGTGTAAATAGTCGAATCTAGAGGGGGAAATGGCTAACTTTTATTTGTTTGTAGAAAATGAAGCACGAAATCTCCAGGTTTGGTATTGTCCAAAATATCCCGCCTTTGTTAATCGACTGGTGGAACGACCTTGCACCACGTGACAAAATCATGTGAGGAGAGTACTTGGTAAATTACCATCTTTGCTGAATATTCAACCTAACAGGGGATTAATGGAGGCAGCCACCATGTTCTGGGATGAAAAGAGAGTTGTTTTTATAGAAATGACTACTCTCCTAGAAGAAATAGGGGGCTTCGCCAAGTTACCTCGGTATAGTCTGGGTCTTTGGTGCTAGAAAATAGCACCCCACTCAGTTTTCTAAAGATGTTGGGCTTTAAGAAGAACGACGAATTGGTCTGCCTGAAGAAATTATACATCCCCTTTGAATTTCTCTGTGAGCGGTATGGGCATAGCAAATCATATTTCCTGCATCACGAGGAGCTAGCTATCACTTCTTTGGGATAGGTACATCGCCAGGTCTATGTACTTCATGGTCTACTTCTTGGGTTTATTGATATTCCAATGCAAGGGAGAATGATTCACACTCGCTTAGTCATGGTCGCCAGGACCTTAATGAAGGGTATCGAGGGGCAGAAATACACTATCATCCCGATGATCTTAGCTGAGATGTATCGTGCTCTGGATCGCTGCAAGCATGGGTTTGGACACTTTGAGGGTTGTAATCTATTGCTACAAGTTTGGCTAGGGGAACATTTTAAAAGGGGTGATTATTGCCAGGAGCTTCTACAAGACCGCTGAATGACTACATAGCCAGTCATCATCCAAAGAAGATGACATTCATTCCAAACAGGTTTGCAAAGCCTGGAAATGCTATAGGCTAGGTGAGTCTCTTTAGTAATTTGATAGACGAGCAAGTGCATTAGATGTTTAAGTGGTTTCCGAGTAGCGAGTTCATCATCAGGTCCAAAGGAACCACTCACTTAGTATTGATCAGGATGCTAGGAATCTACCCTTACGCTCCTATAAGGGTAATGAGGCAGGTTGGGAGGAAACAAGTCATACCTCAGGTTTCTAACATGGTTCAGTATAAAGAAGATTTCAAAGGAGATGTCATCCCATTCAAGTTTGAATCTCAACACATGTGGAACCAAATGATTATAGTGGAGGGAGAGACTATTGAGCCAGATAGGTATCGCGCCGGTTCTATGTATTACTATCTCTCATTGTTGGAAGACGACATAGCCGGGGATGTCAAGCCAGGGGTCAATATGAAATATAGGATCATAGATGAGGTGGCTGAGGCACAGGTGAAGTACAAGAGGCTACGTAAAAGAGTGTTCGAATTTGAAGCTAAGCATCTAGCAGAACATAAGGTGGATATGGAGGTGATCAAGGAATGGAAGGAGATTGCAAATAAGTCGACAGAGAGGTTAGAGCATCTAGAGCAAGGATTGATGGAGCTAGAGGGGAAGATGAGAAAGAGGCTTTGGGATTGTCAAGGCATGGACCATGATGAAGGCGGGAAGATGGGAATGGCTTACTTGCTACTCGACATGTGCGATCTAGGAAATGTGATTGATGGAATCAAGGGAGCCAATCATGGAGAAAGTCCTTCAGGAACCAAGTAGACTAGGAGATAATGTTCCTTACTGCTTTCTATATTAGATTTTGTTAGATGTCCATTTAATAAGGCTTAATGCCATTAGTGACTTTATAATTATTATTTTGATTTAGTGAAAGATTGATTTGGCTTATCTTCGCATTAATGGAATGAGGCAACGTTGGTATGAATTTTCTCCAAGTCTATGTGTCGCTTAGGCCTACCTCAGGCACAATGACGTCCCCAAATTAGGACGCGAATTATTGCATGACCTTACGTGATACCTTCTTAAATATTGCAAATACTCTTTTACTTCGTCTTATTCACTTGGTTACCTTTTATTTTTCTTTTTTTTAGATTACTGCCATCCCCAAAGGTTGGTTCGTGCATTCTGGCATCATCAGCATACCACACCAGATCCAGAGGTCCTCCACCTCCTCCTCTACCTAGCGACCCGAAAACAAAAGGGAAGATGGATGATCTAAGTGGTAATAAAAAAGACAACGCTACCATGGCAAAAAATGTTGAAACCTCAGATGGAAGAAGTACGCCAGGACAGAATGAGTTGGTCCTACGGTTGGAACAGAAAATCCTGGAGCTACAAGGTGAGCTTGAGCATGTCTGAAATCTCGCAAACCCCTCCCTTACTATAAATGTTCCTGACATCAACCAGCAAAACACAACCACTCAGAACCAAACACCACCGCAAAATACTCAAACCCAAAATCCACCACCCATATGTCCACAAAACCCTCCCGCAACACACCAGTATCACAATCCCGCACCCCCTCAGAACCTTAACCCCCACTAGTGAAAATCCCTCAACAACTCCACCATCACCCAACCCAGTATCCACAAACCACCACTTATCACACTCCTCAAAATGCACCACAACTCACCCCCGATCCCCCTCAAACCTCGATCAATGATCACCCATATACTCAAATCCCAGGAACACACCAAGGCAATTCAATATACGTGGAAACCTTACCCCATACCTCGCAACAAACACTATACATACTTGAACCAACTAAAAAGGACCTGATCATATGAAACATAGCAGAGGAACTAAAGAAACTGACAGGGAGAGTCCAAAGTGTTGAAGGCATGACGGATGTTGAAGGTTTGTGTTACAACCCGTAATTGCGTACGTTAGATTACGCCGTAAGATAGTCTATATATAGAGCCTAAGAACCGGAAAAGAGTTCAAAAAGTTAAGAAAAGAGCAAAAGGCGTCGCAAACTTGGGAATGCTACTGCAAAATCCACATGCGAGCCCCATATCTAACACCGAAATCGCAGACCAAGACAAACTTCTGGGCGAAGATCAATGCCAGAAATGCGGCCATAAGTGATCGCATTCTTAAAATGCGAACCGCATAAAGTGCCTGATGTGTCGCAGATTGAAACAAATTTCTGGGCACAAATCTATGTTAAGAATGCGGTCAATATGCGATCGCATTTCTAGAATGCGGACCGCTAATCAGACATCCTTCATCGCATAATGAGATAGATTACTGGGCCACGATTCGCGTCCAAAATGCGAACCACATGTTGGTTCTGCGACGTAAATGCGATCGCAGACCTGTAGGCGTCAGACACGTGCGTCACTTATTTGCCGACCTTTAAAAGGAGCATACCAGCTATTTCACCATTTCTAAAATCCAAAACCCAGTAGAACCCCCCGCGACCCCTTTTCAAAATCCCACACAAACCCTAATCAATTCTCCCTCTCCTTCAAGTTCTAATTGAGGGGGAGAAATCTGGAGATTGAAGAATTAGGGAAAGGCCCTTACTGATTTTCTCTCTCTTTCAAGCCCTAATTGGGAGTAAAACCTAGAGATTGAAGAACCAAGGAAGAGGGCTGAGTTATCCAACATGCAAGGTAAGTTACTGCTCTCTTTCATGCATTCTTTCTCCTGGGAATTCTTGATAATTCGTTCTATGCATGTAAGAACCCACGGGATGGTGATCGGGAGCCATGGGTTCAAGTTAATTACTAATAATGGACTGGGTTATGGTTGTCTTGGGGTGCTGTTGGGTTGCATGTCTTACTACTATTGTTATGGAGTTTTGGAGGAAGAAGGGTGTGGAGAAACACCATATAACGATAGAATCATTTCTTTCATTGTAGACTAAGGAGTATGACAGCTGCATAGCTTGAAATTGGTGCAGAGTGTACCAGGTATGTGATACTATTCCTTTCTTTCTTTTGCACGACTCCTATTGTACATTATACAATGAACGAGCCCTCAAATATACTCTACTCTTAGAAGGTAGGAGTGCTTATATTGTTTCCCCTCTTATGGGAGGATTGATGTATATTATTTCTTCGACCTTACGTCACCGGCAGTACAATTCCTATGAGTCCAGCATGCATTATCTATTTTACTCCACTGAGCCGTGCTATAGTCGGCCGAGCAAGCACCTATTGTGCAAATATATGTTTTACCTTACTAGTCGCGCTATAGTCGACAACTATTTTACTACACCGAGCCGCGCTATGATCGGCCGTGCAGGCACCTATTGTGCAACCGCTGATCAGTTGGGTATGATGATGATGAGGCCCAAAGTGGCGTATGTATATGATGATGATAAGGCCCACAGAGGCGTATGCATATGATGATTTTAAAAAGGGATATATATATATATATATATGTATATGCATATGCACATCAGGCATTTCATGGTTAGTCGCCCTCAGAGGCATTTAGATGGTACAGGTTGTATGTTTCTTATCCTGACGTTTATTATTGTTCTTATATTATGTTTTCTGTCTTACATACTCAGTACTTTACCCGTACTGACGTCCTTCTATTTGTGGACACTGCATGTCGTGCTGCAGGTCTGGATAGACACATAGACAAAGCTCCCCCACCACAGTAGGCTGCTCAGTTCAGCGGATATTGGTAAGATTCATCCTTCGGACTTGCCGTGGTCTTGGTACGTATTTTGTCATAGGCATTTTGGGCATGTCGGAGCCCTGTTCCGACCTAGGTTGCATTGTTTGCCTTCTTGTAGAGGCTCATAGACAATAGACAATGGGTTGACTTACGTACAGTTGGAATTGCCTTGTCGGCAAATGTATCTTTTTGTTGTGTAGTTTTTGCATGACGGCCGTGTCGGCCATGGTATATTATATATGTATGTTCATGTCATTTCATGGTATTTCAGTTGATATGTTTGAATATGTCATTATCGGAAAGTTTCAGCTGATTATGATTATTGTTGCTATTCATACGGCATCATCGGCCTTATAGCTAACAAGGAAAGTAAGATGAGAGGTATGCCGACACTCGGCGGGTAGGGTGCGGGTGCCAGTCACGGCCCTCCAGCTTGGGTCGTGACAAAACTTAGTATCAGAGCCAGTCTGTCCTAGGGATTGTCTATGAGCCGTTTCTAGTAGAGTCTTGATTATGGATGTGTAGCGCGCCACATTTATAATCAAGAGGCTGCCTAACATTTAGGATTGTTACTTTCTTCCTAAATCTAGATCGTGCATAGAGCTGAGTCGTAAGTGTTCGTCCCTAACATTTACCTTGTTTACCTACAGCGATGCCTTCGACTAGGAAGCAAACAACTAGTGGACGGCTTGGTACAGATGCGGGAGAGGGTACCAGTCAGGTGCCCCAAGCTAGAGAAGGCCAAAGTGAGCCTCAGAGTGAGATGTCGTTTCAGACCTCATCTACTCCGCCTTCCCTAGAGGACATTAGAAGTCACCCAGCATCCCCAGTTCCTCTATCTGGTACTACAGACCAGGATTTGCAGACTGCGGTGCAGTTGTTGACGAGCTTGGTAGCTTCTCAGACTTAGAGGCAGAATACCGGTGTTGCTGATAGACCGGTTAGTACCATAGTTCGTGATTTTATTAATCTAGATCCCCCAGTGTTTGCCGGGTCAGACCCCAAGGAGGACCCACAGACTTTTATTGATCAGATTCACCGCACACTGGGGGTTATGCATGCTAGTGATACGGAGGCAGTAGAGTTGGCTTCTTATCGGTTACGGGATTTAACAGTTTTCTGGTATGATAGTTGGGAAAGATCCAGGGGTTCGAATGCTTCCCCACCTGTGTGGAAGGAATTTTCTGAGGTGTTTCTTCGTCATTATTTGCCAGTTGAGGTACGACGAGCCTGAGCTGATAAATTCTTGAACCTTAGACAAGGTAACATGAGTGTGTGAGAGTACAATATGCAGTTTGATTCCTTAGCAAGGTATGCTCCCCATATGGTGGCCGAGATGAGTGATAGGGTTCATTTGTTCGTGAACGGATTGGGACCACATCTGATAAATGAGTGCACGACAGCATCCTTGATAGAAGGAATGGATATTTCTCGTATTCAGGCGTATGCCCAGACATTAGAGGATCGTAAGCACCAGCAAAGAGTAGACAGGGAGCAGGATAGGGGCCAGCATAAGAGGACGAGATTTGATGGGTATTCTGGTGACTTCAGAAGTAGTGTCAGGCCCCAGTTTTCGAGGAATTCGGCACCACCTGTAGCTAGTGCTCCTCCACAGTTTCAGAGACCTCAATATGATCGATTTACCTATTCGGGTCCAGGTCAGAGTTCGCGGGCATCAGACTCGCAACATCACAGGGATACTAGTCAGACGAGACCCCTAGCACCACGTTGTGATCAGTGCGGCAAGGCCCACTTTGGATTGTGCCGTCGAGGTTCTGATGCATGTTATTCTTGCGGACAGCCTGGCCATATGATACGGGATTGTTCTAACAGAGGAGGTGATAGTATGGCTCAGCCGACTGGATCTGTGTCTGGTTCTTCCTCATCAGTTCGACCTCCAGCATGGGGTTTTCAGCAGTCGACAGGTCGTGGTAGAGGTAGAGGTGCAGGGCCGAGTTCGAGTGGTGCTCAAAATCGAACCTATGCTCTAGTAGGTCGACAGGATCTCGAGTCGTCTCCAGATGTTGTTACAGGTATATTGTCTGTGTTTTCTTATGATGTATATGCGCTGATTGATCCGGGATCTACATTATCATATGTTACACCCCTTGTGGCTGATAAGTTTGACGTCGAACCTGAATTAATAAGTAAACCATTTGCGGTATCTACTCCAATAGGAGATTCTGTGGTTGTTAGGAGGGTATATAGAGGTTGCACCGTGACGATTTGTAATCGTCAAACCTCGGCAAATTTATTTGAGTTAGCAATGGTTGATTTCGATGCGATAATAGGAATGGACTGGTTGGCCTCATGCTATGCAAATGTTGATTGTCGTACGAAGACAGTTAGATTTCAATTTCCTAGTGAACCCATCATTGAATGGAAGGGGAATATTGTTATGCCGAAAGGTAGGTTTATTTCCTATCTTAAGGCAAGGAAGATGATCTCAAAGGGGTACATTTACCATCTCGTTCGTGTTATGGATGTGGAGGCGAAACCGCCTACTCTACAATCCATTTCCGTAGTCAATGAATTTCCAGATGTCTTTCCAGATGAACTCCCAGGTCTTCCTCCTGAAAGGGAGATTGAGTTTCGCATTGATGTGTTGCCTGATACTCACCCGATTTCTATCCCTCCATATAGAATGGCCCCAGCAGAATTGCGAGAGTTGAAGTTGCAGCTAAAGGACTTGCTAGATAAGGGCTTCATTAGGCCTAGCACTTTACCTTGGGGTGCGCCAGTCCTATTCGTGCGGAAGAAAGATGGGTCGTTAAGGATGTGTATCAATTATCGACAGTTGAATAAGTTTACTATAAAGAACAAATATCCATTTCCAAGGATTGACGACCTGTTTGACTAACTCCAGGGTGCCAAGTATTTTTCCAAGATTGACTTACGTTCGGGGTATCATCAGGTGAGGCTCAAGGAGAAGGATATTCCAAAAACAGCCTTCCGGACAAGATATGGGCATTTCGAGTTCTTGGTAATGTCGTTCGGACTAACAAATGCCCCGACAGCTTTTATGGATCTCATGAACACCGTATTCAGGCCTTATCTTGATGTGTTCGTAGTTGTATTCATTGATGACATTCTGGTGTATTCCCATTCAGAGACAGAACATATGGGCCACTTGCGGATAGTATTACAGACCCTTCGGGATCGCAGGTTATATACGAAGTTCTCCAAATGTGAATTATGGCTGAACTCAGCAGCATTCCTAGGTCATGTGATATCTGACGAGGGTATTAGTGTCGACACTCAGAAGATCGATGCAGTGAAAAGTTGGCCAAGACCCACAACACCGTCAGAGGTTCGCAGCTTTCTAGGGCTAGCAGGATATTATAGAAGATTTGTAGAAGGGTTTTTCTCTATATCAGCACCATTGACCAAGTTAACACAGAAAGCCACCAAGTTCCAATGGTCCAACGCGTGTGAACGTAGTTTTCAGGAGCTAAAGAATCGGTTGATCTCCGCACCTGTGCTTACTCTTCCAGAGGGAACAGAAGGGTATGTGGTATATTGTGATGCTTCAGGTGTAGGTTTGGGATGCGTATTGATGCAACATGGGAAGGTGATTGCTTACGCATCAAGAAAACTGAAGAAGCATGAAAAGAATTATCCAACCCATGATTTGGAATTGGCTGCAGTAGTATATGTTTTGAAGATATGGCAGCACTACTTGTACGACGTCCATGTTGACATCTACACAGATCACAAGAGTTTGCAGTACATCTTCAATCAGAAAGAGTTGAATTTGAGACAACGATGTTGGCTCGAATTACTGAAAGACTAAACGTCGAGATATTGTATCATCCCGGTAAGGCCAATGTTGTGGCAGACGCTCTCAGCCGTAAGTCAATGGGAAGCTTAGTACACATTGAAGTAGGTAGATGGGGGTTGACTAAAGAGCTTCATCAGCTAGCCAATATGAGAATCAGATTATTAAACTCTGAGGACGGAGGTGCTACTGTACATAATACATCAGAATCATCTTTGGTAGCCGAGGTAAAAGCACGGCAATATGAAGATCCTATCTTAGTACGATTGAGAGAGAGCATTCAGCAGTGTAAAATTACGGCTTTTGAGATTGGAGGAGATGGGGCATTGAGATACCAGGGCCGATTATGTGTGCCTAATGTGGCAGGGTTGCGAGAGAAGATTATGAATGAGATTCATCAATCCTGATATTCCATCCATCCCGGCTCGACAAAGATGTATCATGATGTCAAAGAGCAGTATTGGTGGGATAGCATGAAGAAGTCTACTGCAGAATTTGTAGCCCAGTGTCCCAATTGTCAACAGGTAAAGACAGAACATCAGAAACCCGGTGGATTGCTTCAGAATATAGAAATTCCAACCTGGAAATGGGAGGTGATCAATATGGACTTCATTATTGGATTACCTCGCTCTTATCATAGGTTCGACTCCATCTGAATGATAGTTGACCGACTTACAAAATGTGCCCATTTTCTGCCAGTCAAGACAACCTACACAGCTGAAGACTATGCGAAGCTATATATCAAGGAGATTGTTAGACTTTATGGTGTGCCGGTGTCTATTATATCAGACCGAGGAGCTCAATTTACAGCGAACTTTTGGAGGTCTTTTCAGAAGGGTTTAGGCACACAGGTGAATCTCAGCATGGCTTTTCATCCGCAGACTGACGGACAAGCTGAACGTACTATTCGGACACTGGAAGATATGCTGCGAGCATGTGTTCTAGATTTTAAGGGAAATTGGGATGACCATCTTCCACTCATAGAATTTGCCTACAATAATAGCTACCACTCCAGTATTAAGATGGCCCCATACGAGGCACTATATGGGAGGAGATGTAGGTCAACAGTTGGATGGTTCGAAGTTGGTGAAACTGAGTTATATGGGCCGGATTTGATCTACCAAGCCATTGAGAAGGTGAAGGTGATACAGAAACGATTGAAGATGGTGCAAAGCAGGCAATAGTTTTATGCTCATGTCTGGCGTCGTGATCTGGAGTTTGAGGTCGGTGATTGGGTGTTCCTGAGAGTCTCACCAATGAAGGGTGTCATGCATTTTGGGAAGAAAGGTAAGCTGAGTTCAAGGTATATCGCTCCGTATAAAATTCTTCGACGAATTGGACGTGTGGCTTATGAGTTAGAATTGCCATCCGAATTGGAATTTGTCCATCCGGTATTCAATGTATCTATGTTGAGAAAATGTATTGGAGACCCTTCTCGAGTCGTCCCTATCAAAGATGTACAAATTACAGAAGATCTAACATATGAAGAAGTACCAGTGGCTATACTAGACCGACAAATCTGCAAGCTAAGAACAAAGGATGCAGCTTCCGTTAAGGTATTGTGGAGGAACAAGAATACGGAAGAAATGACATGGGAAGCAGAGGAGGAGATGAAGTCCAAGTACCCTTACCTGTTCCAGAATGGAGATAATGAGGGTGCCGGGAGAACGCAGGACATATTGAAGGAGAGACGTCTTTACGAGGTAAGCAATAACTTGAGATCACTCTTTCTTAATACAAAACGGTAATATGCAGATAATGTACATGTCCATAAGTTTTCATACTCTTATAGAACCGTACGTTGTGTTAAATGCTCCACAATGAGTAAAATCCCCGTAGATCCTTACATTTGAAGACGAATGTTCTTAAGGGGGGGAGGGTGTTACAACCCGTAATTGCGTATGTTAGATTACGCCGTAAGATAGTCTATATATAGAGCATAAGAACCGGAAAAGATTTCAAAAAGTTAAGAAAAGAGCGAAAGGCGTCGCAAAGCTGGGTATGCTACCGTAAAACCCACATGCGAGCCGCATATCTAACACCGAAATCGCAGACCAAGACAGACTTCTGGGCAAATATCAATGCCAGAAATGCGGCCATAAGTGCGATCGCATTCTTAAAATGCAAACCGCATAAAGTACCTGATGTGTTGCAGACTGAAACAGATTTTTCTGGGCAGAAATCTACGTTAAGAATGCGGTCAATATGCGATCGCATTTCTAGAATGCGGACCGCAAATTAAACATCCTTCATCGCATAATGAGACAGATTTCTGGGCCACGGTTCGCGTCCAAAATGTGAACCACATGTTGGTTCTGCGACGTAAATGCAATCGTAGACCTGTAGGCGTCAGACACGTGCTTCACTTATTTGCCGACCTTTAAAAGGAGCATAGACCAGCTATTTCACCATTTCTAAAACCCAAAACCCAGTAGAACCCCCTGCGACCCCTTTTCAAAATCCCACACAAACCCCAATCAATTCTCCCTCTCCTTCAAGTTCTAATTAGGGGGGAGAAATCTGGAGATTGAAGAATTAGGGAAAGACCCTAACTGATTTTCTCTCTCTTTCAAGCCCTAATTGGGAGTAAAACCTAGAGATTGAAGAATCAAGGAAGAGGGCTGAGTTATCCATTATGCAAGGTAAGTTACTGCTCTCTTTCATGCATTCTTTCTCCTGGGAATTCTTGATAATTCGTTCTATGCATTTAAGAACCCACGGGATGGTGATCGGGAGCCATGAGTTCAAGTTAATTACTGATAATGGACTGGGTTGTGGTTATCTTGGGGTGCTGTTGGGTTGCATGTCTTACTACTATTGTTATGGAGTTTTGGAGGAAGAAGGGTGTGGAGAAACACCATATAAATTTAGGGTTGTGGTTGATTGTAACTATAATGTTTAGAGGATAACGATAGAATCGTTTCTTTCATTGTAGACTAAGGAGTATGACAGCTGCATAGCTTGAAATTGGTGCAGAGTGTACCAGGTATGTGAGACTATTCCTTTCTTTCTTTTGCACGACTCCGATTGTACATCATATAATGAACGAGCCCTCAAATATACTCTACTCTTAGAAGGTAGGAGTGCTTATATTGTTTCCCCTCTTATGGGAGGATTGATGTATATTATTTCTTCGACCTTACGTCACCGGCAGTACAATTCCTATGAGTCCAGCATGCATTATCTATTTTACTCCACCGAGCCGTGCTATAGTCGGCCGAGCAGGCACCTATTGTGAAAATATATGTTTTACCTTACTAGTCGCGCTATAGTCGACAACTATTTTACTACACTGATCCGCGCTATGATCGGCCGTGCAGGCACCTATTGTGCAACCACTGATCAGTTGGGTATGATGATGATGAGGCCCACAGAGGCGTATGTATATGATGATGATAAGGCCCACAGAGGCGTATGTATATGATGATTTTAAAAAGGGATATATATATATATATATATGTATATGCATATGCACATCAGGCATTTCATGGTTAGTCGCCCTCAGAGGCATTTAGATGGTACAGGTTGTATGTTTCTTATCCTGACGTTTATTATTGTTCTTATATTATGTTTCCTGTCTTACATACTCAGTACTTTACCCGTACTGACGTCCTTCTATTTGTGGACGCTGCATGTCGTGCTGCAGGTCCGGATAGACACATAGACAAAGCTCCCCCACCACAGTAGGCTGCTCAGTTCAGCGGATATTGGCAAGATTCATCCTTCAGACTTGCCGTGGTCTTGGTACGCATTTTGTCATAGGCATTTTGGGCATGTCGGAGCCCTGTTCCGACCTAGGTTGCATTGTTTGCCTTCTTGTAGAGGCTCATAGACAATAGACAATGGGTTGACTTACGTACAATTGGAATTGCCTTGTCGGCAAATGTATCTTTTTGTTGTGTAGTTTTTGCATGACGGCCGTGTCGGCCATGGTATATTATATATGTATGTTCATGTCATTGCATAGTATTTTAGTTGATATGTATGAATATGTCATTATCGGAAAGTTTCAGCTGATTATGATTATTGTTGCTATTCATACGGGCATCATCGGCCTTATAGCTAACAAGGAAAGTAAGATGAGAGGTATGCCGGCACTCGGCGGGTAGGGTCCGGGTGCCAGTCGCGGCCCTCCGTCTTGGGTCGTGACAGTTTGAACTACAAAGACTTGTGTATCCATCCAGATGTAGAACTGCCGGAGGGTTACAAACCTCCCAAGTTTGAGATGTTTGACGGCACCGGTGATCCTAAGGTGCATTTGAGAACCTGCTGTGACAAGCTTGTAGGAGTGGGTAAGCAAGCATCCGATTTCATGGAGAGATTCAGATTTAACACAGATAACACGCTAGACATTTTCAAGAAGAAGCCAACAGAAACCTTCCACGAGTATGCTACTCGTTGAAGATCAAAGGCCACCAAGGTGAGGCCACCACTAGAAGAAGAACAAATGAACAAGTTCTTTGTCAGAGCCCATGATCCACAATATTACAAAAGACTGATGGTTATATAGAATCACAAGTTCTCCGACGTCATCAAGTTAGGAGAAAGGATAGAAGAATGGATCAAAAGTTGTATGGTGACCCACCAATAATGCTTTACAGTCAGGAGGTATTTCGAAGATGAAGGAAGTGGGTGCCGTAATGGTGGCCCAGGGCCCTAAGTATCCCCTTACATAACAAACACCTCCACCTGCATACCAACCCTTACCTCCAAATACCAATACCCTGCCACCACCTACCATACCTATAACGCCCTACCTGCATATTACCATTCACCTTCGCTCGCTCGCCAAAACTACCCTAAACCACGACCAAACTTTGACCGCAGAGCTCTTAGAAAATACACCCCCATCACTGAACCTATAGCCCAACTGTATGAGAGACTAAAGGTCACTGGATACGTCACCCCCATTCTCGTTGTTACTGTTGAAAACCCTTCCCGGGTTTAACCCCCAACAAAACTTATGCCTACCATTTAGGCATGAAGGGTCATACCATTGAGGAATGCCGCATGTTGAAAGACAAGATCAGACGTTGATTGACACCAAAGTTATACAAGCAAAGGAGGCCGAACCAAATGTCTGTAATAACTCTATTCTTGACCATAGGTGTGAGGGAATGAATGTGATAGAAACTAATAAAGAATGGGATCACGAGGGATCCATCAGACTTATTCGAGAAGGGGACGCTCCCAAAACATCTCTTGTCACCCTCTCACTGATTGTGGTGCAAACCCAGGCGCCATTCGAGGTCGGGTAGCTACACCTTTCACTGTGATGGTAGCTCCAACACCATCTTATAAGTCTGATTCTGTCCCATGGGATTATGTGGCGGAGGCAAGAAGAAAAGAAAAGGCCAAGATAGAAGAGATAGGTGTTGTGAAAGGAATGACCAGAACTGGTAGAGTTTATACACCGGAGAATCTTGGAGGAACAAGTAAAGAGACAACATCTAAGCCACCTGTCTTGGAGACAGGCACTGATGATCTTTGGAGGAAGGTACAAGCGAGAGAGTACTCCGTTGTTGATCACCTGAACAGGATTCCCACCCAGATATCCATCTTATCGCTGTTGCAAAATTTAGATGCTCACAAAAATGCCTTGATGAAGGTATTAAGTGAAGCCTATGTGCCTACCGGTGTCACTAGTGGGGAGATGGATAATATGGTAGGACAGGTACCAGAGAGCCACAAGATTACTTTCCACGAAGATGAGCTACCACCGGAGGGATTGAGTCACAATAAAGCATTGCACATCACTGTGCAATATGAAGACAAGTTCATTGCCAGGGTTCTGATAGATGGGGGTTCGAGTTTGAACATATGCCCGCTGACTACTTTGAAAAGACTAGGTAAAGAAATGTATGAGATACAGACAGGAAGTATGAACGTGAAGGCATTTGATGGGTAAAAGCAACTATTGGAGAAATGAACCTTGATCTGCAAATGGGCCTGATCTGGTTCGACGTTGAGTTCCAAGTACTAGATATATACGCCACCTACAACTTGTTACTGGGACGACCATGGATACACGTAGCTGGGGCAGTCGCTTCTACTCTACACCAGGCTGTGAAGTTCGAGTGGAATCATCAAGAGGTGATTATTCACGGAGATGGAAGTAACCTTATCTACACCAACCAGATTGTGCCAGCTATCAAAAATAAGAGGAATTTGGGAGGAGAAACATACCACAACATTGAGCGAGTAAACACAATTGAGAAGGGTCGATGGTGGAGCAATAATATAGAGAGCATACTGATGTGGTTGGGGTATGAACCAGGCAAGAATCTTGGCCTAAAACTTCAAGGGATCACGGAACCAATACGACCATAATATCATGGCACAACCTTTGGTCTTGGGTATGAATATACCGTGCAAGAATATCAGGATTGGATACCGCCGTGGCATGCCTCTTACTATCCATTGGAACAACCTATACCATAGCTGCACCAGACATTCGGCTAGACTGATGTAATTTGAGGATCTGAGGAAGATGAGGTTTTGGCCGGTATGAGGAAGCTATTTCTGGATGAGAAAGATATGGACTGCAGTGCAATCTTAGAGGAGGAGGAAGAGGAAGACCTTACCATTCAGACAGTAGGAGAAGGAGTTGTTCTCAAGAACTAGACTGTTGCACTATCCCGAGCTCGCCGACTACCTGAGTAGCCTTGAATTAGCATGATTTATTTTTAAATTATTTTTAGGCATTTAAGATATTTTCAGTATTTTGTTCTGAAATAATTACTCAAGACATCGAGTCGTATTTGTTGACAATTTTAAGTTTTATTAATGCATTATTAATTTTTGTTTATTCATTATTATCTTTCTACATTCTTTTTCAGCGTAATTATTACATATCCTGATGAACCTATGACTATGACATGTAATGAGACAATGCAACATAAGGAAAGTGATTCAGAAGATGATATAATACCCGAGGAAATTGTCAAGGAGGTAGAGAATTTTGAGAACAAACCAAAGTCCAATTTGGAAGAAATTGAGGCAGTTAACTTAGGAGATTCAAAAACAATCAAAGAAACTCGTATTAGCATTCACCTATCGCCGTCGGAGAAGGAAGAGAACATCATGTTTCTAATGGAATATGAGGATATTTTTGCATGGTCCTACGACGACATGACGGGGTTATGCACATCCATAGTAGCGTACAAGCTACCTACCAACCCTACATGTTCGCCAGTGAAGCAGAAGGTCAGGAAATTCAAGCCAGATATGAGGTCGAAGATAAAGGAAGAGGTCACTAAGCATATCAAAGCCAAGGTCCTTCGGGTGGTTGAATATCCAACTTGGTTAGCCAACATTATACCAGTTCAAAAGAAAGGTGGGAAAGTAAGGGTGTGCATTGACTATCGGGATCTAAATAGAGCAAGCCCTAAGGATGATTTCCCATTGCCCAACATACACATACTGATTGACAACTATGCCAAACATGAACTCCAATCGTTTGTGGATTTCTTCGCAGGATATCACTAGATTTGGATGGACGAAGAGGACGCCGAAAAGACAACCTTCATCACGCCATGTGGGATATATTGTTACAAAATGATGCCATTTGATTTGAATAATGTTGGGGCTACCTACATGAGGGCTATGACTACTCTTTTCCACGATATGATACACAAGGAAATAGAGGTGTATGTGGATGACGTTATTATCAAATTGAAGAGAAGTTCGGATTACATAACAGACTTGAGAAAGTTTTTCGACCGGCTTCGAAAGTACAATTTGAAGTTAAATCCGGCAAAGTGTGCTTTCGGAGTTCCTGCAGATTACTGGGTTTCATCATCAGTCGCCACGGTATTGAGCTAGACCCATCAAAAATCAAAGCTATTCAAGACTTTCCATTGCAAAAAACAAGAAGGATATGATGAGTTTTCTGGGATGCCTTAATTATATCAGTCGTTTTATAGCATATTTAACAGTGATATGTGAGCTGATCTTCAAAATGCTAAGGAAAGTGCTGCGATGAGCTGGACCGAAGAATGTCAAAAGACTTTCGACAAAATCAAGGAGTATTGTCTAAGCCGCCCGTATTAGTTCCACCAGAACCCCGAATACCTTTATTGTTGTAGCTATCCATGTTGGATGGAGCCTTTGGTTGCATCCTAGGGCAACATGATGAAACAGGGAGAAAAGAGCATGCAATATACTATATGAGTAAGAAGTTCACACCTTACGAGGCACGGTACTCTTTGCTGGAGTGCACCTGTGCTACTTTGACATGGATAGCCCAGATAAGACACTACTTCTACGCATGCACTACATATCTCATATCGAGGATGGATCCACTGAAGTACATCTTCCAGAAACCCATGCCTACAGGTAAGTTAGCAAAATGGCAGATATTGCTAAGTGAGTTCGACATCCTCTATGTGACCCAGAAGGCAGTCAAAGGACAAGCATTAGCCGATTACCTAGCAGAGTACCCCCTGGACGGAGAATACAAACCGTTGGAGATGTATTTTCCCGAAGAGGAAATGACATTTTTAGGAGAAGATATTCCCAAAACATACGATGGTTGGAGGATGTTTTTCGACGGAGCCGAAAACTTCAAAGGAGTGGGCATCAGAGCTATTTTGGTATCAGAAACCGGTCAACATTATCCAATATCCGAAAAGCTCAGGTTCCCATGCACCAACAATCTGGCAGAATACGAGGCTTGCATATTGGGACTCAAATTGGCCAACGACATGGATATTCAGGAGTTACTGGTAATCGGAGATTCAGATCTGCTGGTACATCAAGTACTTGGAGAATGGGCTACCAAGAACACTAAAATATTGTCATACTTACATTGTGTACAAGATTTGATCAAGAGGTTCACAAAGATAGAATTCAAACACGTTCCGAGGATTTATAACGAGTTCGTAGATGCGCTGAATACCTTGTCTTTCATGATACAACATCCATACAAGAATTTCACCGATTTTATCCTTATAGGGATCCGTAAGCAGCCAGCTTATTGTGCTCATGTTGAAGAAGAATTCGATAGAAATCCATGGTTTCAAGATATCAAGGAGTATTTGGAGAAAGGAGAATACCTAGGAAATGATACACACACTCAGAATCGAACGCTTCGAAGATTAGCCAACCACTTCTTTTAGAGCGTAGGAATTATGTATAGAAGGACTCCTGACTTGGGATTTCTGCGATGTGTCGATGCTAAGGAGGCATCTAGATTGCTCGAAGAAATAGACGTCGGGACCTGCAGACCTCACATGAATGAGTTCTTCTAGCCAAGAAGATATTAAGGGCAGGGTATTTCTAGATGACTATGGAGATAGACTGTATCAAATATGTACAGAAGTGCCACCAATGCCAGGTACATGCTGATATGATACGGGTGCCACCCAACGAACTCAATGCAACAAGTTCACCTTGGCCTTTCTCTGCTTGGGTATGGAGGTCATCGGACTAATTGAACCTGCTGCTTCAAACGGATACAAGTTCATTTTGGTGGCTATAGATTTCTTCAATAAATGGGTCGAAGCCACTTCCTATAAAGTTGTGACCAAGAAAGTCGTAGCAAACTTTTTTCGGGATTGTATCATTTGTCGATTTGGAGTACCAAAGTCAATCATTACCGATAATGCCGCCAATCTCAATAGTGATATGATGAAAGCCATGGGTGAAACATTCAAGATCAGGCACCAGAATTCTACAACATATATGACGCAAATGAATGGAGTCGTGGAAGCCGCCAATAAGAACATCAAGAAGATATTAAGGAAGATGGTGGACAACTACAAGCAATGGCATGAGAAGCTACCATTTGCTTTGCTCGGGTACTGCACGATATTTCGTACGTCAATTGGGGGCAACCCCCTATCTGCTGGTCTACGGTACTGAAGCTGTTATACCTGATGAGGTGGAGATTTCTTCCCTAAGAATCATACAGGAGGATGAGCTCCGCGATGCCGAATGGATACAGAGCCGGTATGAGCAATTGGATCTCATTGACGGCAAGAGAATAAACGCATTGTGTCATGGTCAACTTACCAGAATAGAATGGCAAGGACTTTCAACAAGAAGGATAGATCAAGGAAATTCAAACCGGGGCAATTGGTGTTGAAGCGGAACTTCCCGCACCTGGATGAAGCAAAAAGAAAAAACTCACATAACTGGAAAGGCCCTTACATGATTCATCAAGTACTGACAGGAGGAGCACTTATACTTGCAGAGATGGATGGAGAAATATGGCCAAAACCTATCAATTCAGATGCCGTCAAGAGATGTTATATTTAAGATTATGTTTGCGTTTTCTTTTGATGTAACATGAACTACGCTTGACCTGAATCCGTTTAAGAGGGGATACGTAGGAAGCCATGTGGGTTTGGTCACATCATAATAAAATTTTCATTCCCCTTTACGGTCGGGAACCGGGGAAAGATTTCGAGTTTTTGTCAATCTCATTACGTCAAGTATCGCCAAGAAGTGGATTGCCGGGAGTATGCATTTAAACTGGGGCAGAGTTTTGAGGAGGGTCCTCAAAATTCCCAGTTGAGAAGGTTGCGATGTCTCAAAGCGTGTCACAGTCTCCGATTCAACAAAATTATTTGTTTTATGCATTATCACATATTTTGAACAACTGCATTTCTCACAAATGATTTATAATAAATGCATATTTTCGAAAATTTCATTTCTGTAGTAGCCAGATGTTACCCAGGGTGAATCGAACAAGGGATCAAAACAAGGAGCAAAGGCAAATGAGGAATCAAAGGCACGAACTGACCTTTCCCCAAAACACATAATTTTTCTTTGGATGCAGGCATGACGGGCATAACAAGCATATCCACGAATATATAACAAGACCGTTATCTTCACACCAACAGAAGTCACCAAGCACAACACAATGTCAAGCTAAGGACCACTTTCCCTCTCACATTTAATCGTTGCTTTTCCTGCATAGGGCTAAGCATTGTCCTCATTTCATTGCATGAGGCTAAGCATTGCCCCACTATTGCATAAGGCTAAATGATGTCTTTCCTTGTATGATACTAAGCACTGTCTCCATTACATTTCATGAGGCTAAGTATTGCCTCCGTTATTGCATAAGGCTAAGCGCTGCTTTTCCTTGCATGAGACTAAGCACTGTCTCCATTACATTGCATGAGGCTAAGCATTGTCTCCATTATTGCATTAGGCTAAATGTTGCCTTTCTTTTCATGAGACTAAGCACTGTCTCCATTACATTGCATGAGGCTACGTATTGCCTCCATTATTGCATATGGCTAAACGCTGCCTTTCCTTGCATGAGACTAAGCACTGTCTCCATTACATTGCATGAGAATAAGCATTGCCTCCGTTATTGCATAAGGCTAAACGCTGCCTTTCTATGAATAGCGCTAAGCACTGCCCATATTAATTTACATGAGCCTAAGCACTGCCTCCATTATTGCATAAGGCTAAATGCTGCCTTTCTCTGCATAGGGCTAAGCACTACCCTCATCTCATACACGGCTAAGCGCTGCCTTATCTTGTTATCGCATGTAACTAAGAGTCACCTGTTCCCTCAATCAAACGATCGACGCATCTTAGCATTTCATGGGCTGAAATATCACCACATTATCCAAAGGCGTCATAGTCTGAAGGCATCATCCTCATACCCCGAAGACATCATGCTATCGCCTGAGGATCTCTCAAAACTGCATATCATTATTCAAAGGCGTCATAGTCGGGAGGAACCATCCTCATGGCCCGAGGACACCATTTCATGGCCTGCGAATCCCTTATTATACGCTTTATTGCCCAGGACGTCACGGTCGAAGGACATCATCTTCATCGTCCAAAGACAACTCTCATGGTCCGAAGGAAATTCGCATCATGTTTAAATTTTCGCGATAACCCAATATATTCGTGTGCATTGTTTTTTAAGTTTTGCAGGAAACTAGGGAGGTAACTGTTCTACAAACGGGAGCAACTCTCGCTCCAGTTTCCATTCACGATGTTCACATCCTTTGATTATCTCAAATGTAACCAATGACCGGCAATTGATTACTCTTTGTTCCGCAACCATCTAAACATTTATCGCGAATATCCGTAACATTCAAATTCGCATTCATAGCTCCACCTGAAATTATCCGTTACTCACTATCCTATCCAAGAGATCCTTTTTCGAAACAAACGACCACTCTTATAACAACTCCATCGGTTTCGTTCGCCGTTGGATCTAGAACTACACGCGACCTGATTCCCGTAACACCGGGGATACGTAGGCAACTCAAGAACTAGGGTTTAGCCCCTATTTTTTCAAATACACATCATCCTCGCTCATTTCGGACAAAATTAATCATCAATTTCTTTACCCGACAACTCTTTCATTATTCCCTGGTAAAGAGGGGCAACTGTTGATACCCACTTTTGGGCTTATGTTTTATAAAATATTCTATATACTTTCAAAATATCATTTTGCATTATTACCCATTTTAAAAGAGTCATATAATTATTTTCTATAAAAAAAATTTAAATTTTTTTAAAGCTTTTAAAATTCATTCTCTTGCATTTAAATTATTCAAATATTTAGTAATTATCCCTTTAAATTATTTCTGGGTGATTTAGTCAGCCGAATCTATTATTTATACCAAAATTGTTTTATAACATTTTTACTTCATTCTATATAATTACATTTGTATGTTTTGAGCTATTTACACAATATTTTACAATAATAGCCTATATTCTCATAATAATTATATTTAATTATTATTTTATGTCAAAATAACATCTTCATATTTTTTATAACTCTGGTTTTTAAGTGTTTAATGTCTTAAATAAGATTTTATTTATTAAATAGCCATTTTTTAATAATTTATTTCGTATATTTTAAATTATAGCCTAACATAGGGCTAATTTTCGGACCTATTGAGGTCCAAAAGAACAAGTCCATTCCCAATCAACCCCTAGAAGCCTAAAACCAAATGACCCAATAGGTTTGTCCCAGTCCATGACCCGTTACACCCGACCAAGCTCATTTAAATCTCAGCCATTGATAAAAAAACGATCAACGGCTCACAACATTTCCCCCTTCTCAACCCCACAGCCGCCCTCAAACACTCCCTTTTCCTCTCTCAAAGCTAAACCGTAGCGGCTGAAATTTTCTCGCCCTTTTCTCTGCATTTTCACCTCGAACCAGAGATCTTCTTACCTTTTCTTAATGCTTACCACCCCAATATAGTAATAATAAGTATTGTTCCATCTATGGAAGGTGTATTTGATATAAATCGGGTCCAAATGGGCTTGATCTTAAAGATTCTGCGGGATTCCAGCTAGGTGCATCATAGGACCCGGAGTATCTCTGGTTGGGAACATCTCCATCGATTCCGACTTGATTGGGGTTTGCCTTACTCGTTGCCCTAATCCGATTGAAATCAGTTTACATGTGGTCCTTTCCTTATTCTGTATGACTGATTTTCTTTTCTTATTCTGCATGATTGGTCTTCTTTCCATTTTTGTTTACCTGTTTTACTACTATATAAACCCCCCTTCCCTGTTCCCCCTCTAGGACTTAACAATTATTACTTAACTACTGTTACCACTACTATTCTCTCAACTCTCATTCTCCTATACTTTCTGCACTCTTGGCTCCTTGGCCGGCTGAAAGCCAAAGACACTGAAATCCTCTCTATCGACCTCTCTAGTGCGAGCACTTCTCGAGGTTCATTTGAAGCTCTGTGAACTCGGATGCACTAGGATTTGGATCTTTTGGTTGTTCTCTTTGCTGCTGATATTGAGGATGTTACTGGCACTTAGTCTTCTCTTCTATTTTGTTTGTTGAATCTGCAAACTGTTGAGTATCTCGACTCGTGCAATTCTATCTTCTTTTGCTTGTGTTCAGTGCTCTGCATATCCATGTCGTTTGAATTTTGTGAACCAATATGACTTCAACTTTGTGTTATTTTCATTTTACTTGCTTTGAAACTATTATGCTATTATGAATCTTCTAGTGTCACAACCTGTCCAGATTTTTGAACTCCAATATATGTTTAGCTTGAATGATTTTGTATCTTTAAGTCTGTTTTGTTGTTCTACTGTTTATTGTGTGTTTTTCTCATGTCTTTTTTTGGACTCTCGCACTGAGACTCCTAGGAAATCATCTCCTACCGAGAACTTGCCTTAATGAACTTCTACTGATAATTTCTTTATGTGGGCTCTACTTTTACTTGCTTACATGAACCATATTTGTTATTGCAATATTTTAACCAAACTTGTTGCTTTGTTTTGGTATTTGGTCAATCCTGCATTCTTTGGTATTGCTTATGTTTTTAATTGAATCCAAATACATTTAGTTCCCATGATCATGCATAGTCGACTAGATTAAGTTCTAAGTCTGCCTGTTCTATTTAACCTTAAGATGACACCTTTGGATTTTGAGATCTTTGTGTTATTGTCAGCATAATTAGACTTTTTATCGATGTCTTGCTTGCCTGTTTGTTATGTGTAATTGTCATTCCCTAACCATGACTCTGTCTGACCTTCATGACTTAGACTCCTTGGTTTAAAATCCTTTTTAGGCTAATTATGGATCATGCTATTCTGAACTCACATAGCATGTGCATCTTGTATGTCTAATATGTTTATCTTGTTAACCCCAAATGGCATGTCTCCCTAGCTCTCCTAGTGTTATGTCTATATTTAGCATGCTATCACCCGCTTAATGATTTAACCTATGTTGCCATTTACCATGTTGGAAATTAAGTCTACTGATTCTCCTAGTTCCTGGTCTTTGCTTAATCAATCCTTTCACTCTTGCTTATGAAATGTTAATGTGTTTATGAATCCTGCTAAATGTCACACAATCATGTCTCTATGAAGTTTTTCTAGTGCTAGTTAGTTGAGTTCCATGTGCGGTCCATTAACTTATTTGGTTAAGTGGTCAATATTGTAATTGTTGGGCTTGATATGAGTCCATGTGTGGTTTTGGGTTGTGCAAATGGACATACTCTCCTGTTTTGAGATGCGTTTGGATCTGGGCCTGCTCTTCGAGTGAAATGGTTTGTTGTAGGTCCAGTCAGTACTGGGTTACTTTCGTTTGTCCCTGTTCTGGGGCCTGCAGTGGTTCCTTGTGTAATATTTGTACTTGTACTGGTTATCTGGGCCTGTAATAATTTGTAAACAAACGATTGGGGAGTTAGTGAAATGGGAGAAGCGGGTATATTTTCACCTAAATGGGTAAAAAACCTGCCTATAGGATTCATTTGCTTCGCCTACTATTTGTTTGATGTGCTTTAACTCTGTACACACATAGAAACCATGCCTATAGGAATTCACAAACTTCACTTAACTTGTCTAATACCTGTACAATATTCAAAGCATGTTGGTTGGAGTAAATGCTGTAACTGTTTCCATGTCCGTTGCTGTGCGCTATTAGACAATATGTCTATAGGAACTAATGCCAATAAATACTTGTTTAATTATTAGACAGCATGCCTATAGGATGCAATAATACATGCCTTTGCTAATGCTCATCTAGATACCATGACTATAGGGCTCCAATTAATTCACTAATAAACTACTTTTGTTGTTTTATTACATTGCTGCCTAGATAACATGCATATAGGAATAAGCATGATAAAATCAAGTTCAAATACCAACTCTTAGAAATCCTGCCTATAGGATATTATTACTCTCCTAGTAAGCATGTCTATAAAATCAAACGCTGGTAATTCTCAGCTTTCAAACGGGTTTACTGGCTCATTGCGCAAACAAATTAGAGATTATGCCTATAGGATTTGTAATACCTATAATCTGCAAATTCCTTAGTCTAAAACAGCAGCACTGCCTGTACGACACTTAAAATCAGAATCACATAGAAGCCATCTCTATAGGACTTAATGACTCTAATTCGTCTTAATTCTGAAATTGTCTACTATCTAATGTAAGAATCTACCCAAGTGCATTTGTTGCTTATATGTGGAGGCTAACTTGAGCCATTTATTGTCTTTATGTGTAGTCCTATATATTTTGAATGTGCGCCTAGTTTTATCATTTTTGAGCACCCTAAGTAAAGTCTGGAACAACTCAAATAGTAGGTCCAAAGCCTCCTAGACCATAGACATGGGACGAGTAGTGCATGCATACGACACGATTTAGAACTGAATTAGAGCGTTTTAATTGAATAGCAGTAGATGATAGTCTGTATCCGCTGAATAATATGAGCAACCCTTACCCTAAGGGAGTTGCGAAGTATTATTTATGTTACACGAGGTGATCCTTTAGGCTAAAAAACTTAGGACCCCTCTCTCCTTTATATGTTGTTCGCACTGTGTCTCTTGAACTTAGAATAATTAAATTGTATCCTGCAGCCTCTAAAGACTTGTACTAATAGTTTAATTCTTGTATGATTTTCTTTACACTTGCTTACATCGTAGTAGAACTTTTAAATTCCTTTTCTTCCCTCACTTACACGATCACGTAGGACAATTATAATCTATACGAACTTGCTCGCGTAATCAATTACCAAAATAACATCTAATTCTACGAATCAATCCTCAAAATGAATGAACTTTCAAAGTGAATCTCATAAACACTAGAATCACGTTTAAGCGTCTGAATCATGTCAAATTAATTCCGAATTGAATCAAATTTTGTAGACAAGTTTCAAATATCAATACAGAACTGTTCTAAGTTTTAACATCAAAATTCGAACAAAGTTTGCTAAGAAGTCAACTCAAGGTCAAACTTAGTAATTTCTAACTTTAAAAAAATGCTAGATTTTGGCAAAATAAGTCAAAACAAGCTAGGGACTTTCGAATTAAATTCCGGACATACGCCCAAGTCCCAAATCAAGATACGGACCCACTGGGACCGTCAAAACACAGATTCGGGTCCGTTTACACAAAATGTTGACCGTAGTCAACTCTAGTCATTTTTAAAGCAAAATTTTACATTTTCTTCAATTTTCCACATAAAAATTTTTCGGAACAAGACACGGCTGTGCACGCAAATCGAGAAACACTAAACGGAGCTAGTCGAGGTCTCGGAACACGAAAATAGAGGCTAAATCTCAAAATGACCAATAAGGTCATGACGGAAGATCATACCATGTTTAGTAAAATACTGAAGGATACCACCTGAATTCCCATATCTTTGGCAGCTACCTCTCCTCCTCAGCTATTGTCTTTCCTTTATCAGGTATTGCTGAACTACTAATCTTTATATGCCTGTGAAATTTTTAAGTCTAAACTTTGTAAGATGTAATCTGAATCTAGGCCAGCTCCAATATGGTTGACACTTGCCTGAAATAAGGCAGTCAATTAGATCCAAGAAAAATTGCAGCAAAAGGATCCTTGGATATCTATGGTTTACTCAAAGCTGAGGATATGGCTAAAAGATCATGAAGAGTGCAATGTAATGCTGCTTCACGCATTTTGTAAGTCATCAGTCAACAGCTTCCTGGACCGTGAGATAGGGGTGAACTTCCGCCACGTTTGGAGTGTTGAGCTACTACGTTGTTGCTTATTGGGTTCTTAGTGTTGCTTCCTTACGCACACGCAAGTATACGTGATCGACAAGTAATATAGGACAATGAGTCCGGATTATCGTACCCAAGGGACTTAAATTAACTACTTTATAACAACTAATATCGTTATTTTATCAAGCAATGATCAAGTTGAATTTATAGTTTATGCTAAATTTTAACTCGAAATTAAATCTAAGAATTATAATGAACAAGTATGTGTTTAGATATCAATAAAACAAATATTCCAGGGTTGCGATTCTATTGCCAATCCTATTGCGTTCTAATTGATTTTATCGTTCATATAGTTAATGTAAGATTGCTAATTAATCGATAATGATACTCATAGCCTTCTTCCGAAGTACTATTCGTCTATTCTTAACAAGATTAATGCCTATATTCCTATGGAATTAATCTATTAAGAATGCATGAAGAACACGATTTATATAATTAAGCATGGTGATTAAATATATTCCTATTTTAACCACGAATCCGCTCTTTTTAACAAAGTTAAGAACATGCTTTCTTCAATTCTTATTCTAGTCTAGACTTAGTTTTCCCAAACATAGCATAGATAATTGATAGAACTTAATTGATGGCCAAAACAATTAAGAAATTAAGCATAGAATTGAAGAAACAATCTTAGTCACATTAACTATTAAAACAAAATTATCAAGTTAGAACCACAATATTCATGGCTAATCACAACCCCAGAACAAGGGGTGATTAGCCACTCATGTTCAACAAAATCAAATAACTAATGAAGAAAAACTAAAATAGAGATACTAGTTTTGCTTGATGAAGTGAGAATTTCTTGTTGTTGTTGATGTTCCTCGCTTCCTTTTGCTCCCAAAATCACGTTATATCCCTTCACAATGGGTTTAGGGATGTTTATATAGGAGTTGGGAAGGTTTTGGGTTGGTTTAGGGGTCTTCTAGATGAAGTAGGACACTTTTTCCGGAATCAGTCCCCTGGGGGGCGCTGGGCGCTGTCCAGGGGACTGGAGGCAGATTGCTTTCTTCAGTTCACTGGTTCCAGCGCCACAGGCAGCGCTGGGCGCTGGCCTGTGGGCTGGTTTCCGCCTTTTTGCTTCTTTCTTCTTGTTTTGGCTTGTTTTCTTCCCCGATTTCGTCCCCGATTGTTTTCAACTTATTCCTACACATAAAAACACATTATATTAACATGAATTAATGTGATTAACATACAAATCCACACAAACAAGAGCTAAATATGGGATAAATTATACATCAATTAGTACTTTTTCTACCAATTATCACTTAGCATATTGTATTCTGTGTAAATGTGCTTATTCTAATTAATTAAACATAGATATTTCTGGGTATATGTTGTATCATTCAAATTTGGAGAACTACATTGATCACAGTCCGTTGTACGTAAGTTTCGATTTTGTGTTTATTTTGTCAATATTTTTATAGTCTAATAAAATTTACAATGTCCTTGATTAATTTCTGAACATCAAGGCATTAAAAGTTTTTGGTGAGATGAACTAAAATATGCACAGGATAAACTTTCTTACTTCAAGATCTAGTGCTTCCCAACGCCACTATTGATGGACATAATGACGTAATAGCGGATGCTAATCTTACCGCGCTCATAATTTCTACCATTGTATTCTACTGAACGTGTATAACTTGATCAACAATACATCCTAATAATATTGTCCCAACAACGTTCTATGATCACATTGTTCGGCTCGGTGCTTTAGCACGGGAAAGAATATCTAGTATATTTTAACACGTGGACATCTAGCTAATTCATCTGGTCTCCGTTTGTGTGGCCATGATGGATTAATTGTGGACTGAATTAATAAATGTATTGATCTTTATCAAGCACTGGTGTTGTGTGTTCAATCATATTTTTGCCGTTCCAAGAAAACCAGATGTCATCCATTACTATGGTGTGAATTAAACTCAAGGTTGAAAAACAAAACTCGATCGGTTGATATCTTACAAGTTGTTCACCGAACCACTTCCATATCAAGTTTTGCATTTGTGTATTATAAAGGTTCTGAGAAAAACCAGAAATTAGAATTTATTTTGTTTTTTAAGTGAAAAGATATATAAGACGATGGTAGCCCACCAACTTGGAGCAAGTGCTGCTTCATTTGAAACACAAGTCAAGACCGTACCAACCTCACCAACTTCATCTCCATTTTCGATGTTTACTTCGGACTCGGAGACGATCTCTAGTCTTCTCTCGATAGAAAACATCAGCTGGTGATCATAGCTAGGCAAAGCACCTATGTAAATATTCTACGTGCTTTTTTTCAGGTTTAACTTATAATATAGATTAACCGTATAATTTTTTTTAATGGTATATAACAATATATATTAATCCGTTATAATAGTTAATTTGTCTTATTTTTAAGTTGTTAATCTCATTTTTTATGAACAGTTATTTATGGTTATCTTTTAGGTGATTGTCTAATTGTTTTTTACATTATTATTTATTAGTGCTGAGAATTAAGTTAAACTCTTTTTTTCCCCTCGAAACGTGTATACTTTTGTGGATACCTACTTCTATTTGAGGTCGTTCACTACATTACTTTGCATCATCCTAAGTCCTAACCATAGCACTCTATATATGGATTATTTGTTTTAAAGTAGTAAACTATATTTCCACAAGACATGCACAACCAAAATTCATAGCGGTGTCTAAAATCTTCGAACTGGTACAATTATAGATGAGACAATTTTATTATCACAGGGGAATCTTTCAAGAAATTAATACTACCTGATTTTGATTAAAAATATAGATGAAGTAGGTAAATAATAAGAGGAAACTTCTATTTATGGTAAAAGTTCGTGAACTTCAGCAACAAGGCAAAATTTCATAAAGGGTCCAAGAAGCCATAGACAATGACGTTATTGTTTCATGCATCGGATGAAATCCTTAATCAAAAGCCAAACTCTTTCACTCACCATTCCCTTCTTCCAAATGATCTCCAGTTGTTAACCCCAGAGCCAAATTGCAATTAATTTACAGTCACTGAGTTTGCGTGATTGCGACTTATAATATATCTATATATTATAATAGGAGTAATTAGCTAATCAACTTAATTAATAATGTATTATTCTCTTCTAGCCCTCTATAAATAACAGGATCCCCCTATACTACGTACTCAAGTCTGCCATTTGAAAGCTCTAATTTGAACACGAAGTGTTGGAAACTTTTAAACATGTTGTGTTCTCGTAGGGTATTTTCTTTACGTGTGATGTTATGGCTCTATGTTGTTCTCCTGTGGCTTTGTGCGTGCGAAGGGAAGATGCAGCTACCAAAGAACTTGAATATAAAAGCTGTTTTTTTGTTCGGAGATTCCATCGTTGATCAAGGAAATAATAACAATATAACAACGCTGATCAAATGTAATTTTCCACCGTACGGGAAAGACTTTATAGATGGAAAGCCAACTGGAAGGTTTACTAATGCCAAAACGCCGGCGGACTTGATAGGTATGTCCACTGAGTTTAACTTATATACAAGTATTTTTTACGAAGGTCATCTTAATTCGTTACAGCAGGTAACTTGTCTTATTTTTAAAAATATTACAAATTTCATATTTTAAGGAGGCTCTATTATGTTAAGTTTGGTCAATGTCATGTGTTCTTCTTCTTCCTAGACCCAAACATTATGTTTTTCTCTCGTATAAACACAGAGTGAAATTAAAACACGAGCGTTATAAGATTCAATATAATTGAAATTTATGGCTAATTGTGCTGTCAGGAGTTGGCTGCAGAAATTGAAATTCTAGACTAAATAGTTTCCTTATAACTAGTTATATGATGTATAGGAATAGTTAGAAGCTGTTTATAGAAGTACTAGTGATAAGTTTCTATTGGAGTAGCTTGCTTGGGAAAGCCAAGATTGATTTGTAAGTTCTTCACTTGGTGACTAATGAAAATTTTAATTACAAAAAAAAAAACTTCAATATAAGTAACACCGTCTTATTAGTCATGGCCCGACCATTTTTACATTTGAATGTCTATTAAATATTGTAGTAACTTTATTTAGACATAAATTCGAAAACATTCGTTTTCATCTTCTTGTTTTTTTTTTTTGTTTAAACATTCAGTATCTCTTATGCAATACTCAATATCCCTATAAAATGTTGCCACTTAAACTCCATACCAAGTGCAATGCTTAAGCCTTAACAGGAGACAGCTCATTTGAGAAACTTTGATGTTATTTATGTCTTTATTATTTTTCTTTGAGATTAGAGTTTTGACTTTATTCTGATATTCACATCAGTGGAAGAACTGGGAATTAAAGAGCTAATGCCAGCTTATCTTGACCCCAAATTGCAAGCTGAAGATCTTAAAACTGGAGTAAGTTTTGCTTCAGGAGCTTGCGGATACGACCCTCAAACAGCTGCCATTGCGGTGGGTATTTTTCATTCTTGTTGTATATTTTATACACCTAGACGCTGCCAAAATTTTTTAAAAAAAAAAAAATTACACATGATCTAACAGCTTGTAAGTGTCTACACCAAGTATAATTAAGTTGATCACCTTGACTGGAGCGTGGATATATACTGGGCGTATAAATACTTTTCAAATTATCAATATGTATATAAAACTTACATTAATCCGATAGTATAGTCAACTTGTTAAGTTAAATGTCATCATTTTCTAACTAGTATATTTTTATGGATTCAGTCAGTAATACCACTATCTACACAATTGAATCATTTTCAAGAATATGTTGGGAAGCTAAAGGGACTAGTTGGAGAAGAAGAAGCCAATACCATACTACACAGCAGCCTATACTTTGTGGTAGCCGGAAGTAATGACCTAGCCAACACATACTTCACCATCGGACTTCGCCAAAAACAGTATGATATTAACTCATATACTGATCTTATGGTGGATGGAGCTGCAGATTTTATTCAAGTATGTATATGAATATGCCTCGCTAGTGCAATTTACGCTTCTACAAACACAGATATTTTTTCAGCTATTTCAAACGCGAAATTTAGCCTACTAAGATTATTGAGGACAGAATTTAAAGAGTTGCCTAACAAAAGGTCATACGGTGCGAGAAAAATCAATTTTCAGAGGGGGCCAATTTGGTCACAGCCCATCTAAGAATTGGGCTGCTTTGGGCTGAATATATAGTCAAATTGACCCATAGGAAATTTGCCAACGTATTTTCCAAATATTTTTGGGCAAGTTACATTTGATCAGTCGGCCAAAAATAATTATATTCGCTAGTCAAATATATAAAAAATATATATTATATTCATGTTATACATTAATATAAAAAAATATATATTTTGCCGACTATTATTTTTGGAAACGTCTCTACTGTAGTACTTTTTTCTATTTTTTTAATTTGGTAATTAAATAAATTATAAGAAAATAATTAAAACTTAATTAGGGTTCGATGAGTTGAGCTATGACTATTTTTTAGCCCGTCTTCATCCGGCCCAAGTAATCTAAATTCAGTCCAACCCACTCATTTGATAATCCTAATTTAGTTAATTGAGTTTTGACTTGAGTCAACACATTAATTAGCTATCATTATTAATTTGATTTATTTATTTTAATTTGGAAGGAATTGTACAAGTTGGGAGGAAGAAAGATAGGCGTATTTGGGATTCCACCAGTTGGATGCTTGCCATTCCAGAGAACAGTGAGTGGAGGAATATTTAGAATGTGTGTGGAGGAATACAATGAAGCTGCACAATTGGCCAACACTAAGTTATCAGCTGCCATTAATGATTCACTATCCAACAAGTTGCCTCAATCCAAGCTCGTTTTCATTGACCTCTATGATCCTATGCTTGATCTCATTGTCAACCCTCAAAAATATGGTAAACTTTAATTTTTATCTTTTCTATCTTTATTCGTTTTTTTGTTTGTTTGGAGTTTCTTCTCTCACCGTGCTTTTTATGTGTAGGGTATAAGTGTTTAATTTTAAAATATAGAGCGTGTATCTGCAAGCGAGTCATATTAAGGGTATTCAATGTAATTTAACCAAAAAGAATATTATATAATTTGTTCACTAATGAAACCCGAAAGGTGCAAAATTAGAGTCCGCTTGGCTAAGTTGTCAAAAGTGCTTTTTAAAAAAGTATTTTTGCAAAATAGCAGTTTGTTTGAGTAGTGCTTTTTGCAAGCTCATTGTGTTTGACCAATCTTTTAAAAAAACACTTTTAAGTATCAATTACGAAAAATGACAGTAAAGGTTCAATTTGTGATTAGTATTATTTAGCAAAGAAAAATAAATTTAAACATTTATTATAAAAAGAATTTAATTAAAATATAAAGTGGAAAGTAAAAATACAAAATTAAAAATTCTTATTAATATAAATTATAGTTATTTCAAAGTAATAATATTGCGTGTTTGGTATTACTTATTAATTACACGATAATTTAAATATGTCAAAATACATATTCAATAGTATAAAATTAAAATCTACTCTTAGGAATAGGAGAAAGATGATAAAAATATGATTAAAATAAAAAAGAGAATAAATGTATAGTAGAAATAAAAAAAGAAAAGAAAAAGAAAAGTATTAAATTAATTAGGGATAATTTGAAAAATATAAATTTATTGTAAAGTTATTTTTGTCTTGAACAAATTAATTTTCTGCTTCTACTTTTTAGAAGAAGGTAAAATTTGTAGCTTTTCCACATAAGTAGAAAAATTGTTTCTGTTGCTGCTCAAAAGTATTTTTTAATTTTGGCCAAACACTTTAAATTTTTCAAAAAGTACTTTTGACAAAAGTAATATTTTTGGCCTTCCAGAAGCTTGATCAAACAGGCTCTTAATGTGCTTCATTTATTTATTTAAATTTTGGGTTTGCTATCATCCAGTAAGCTAACTGAACTAGTTTGAAATTTGATGATGTCTCTCAGGATTTGAAGTGGTAGAAAAAGGATGTTGTGGTACAGGAAACATAGAGGTGCTCATGCTATGCAAATACGGTGGGACATGTGAAGATGACACAAAATATTTGTTCTGGGATAGTTATCATCCCACTGAAAGAGGCTACAGGATCCTTGTTGATCAAATGATGAAAAAGTATATAAATAGTTTCACATAAACAAGAATATCAATATATCAGATTGCTTCATCACCGTCCTCTCATATCTGTATTTGATTGAAATATTTTTATGTTCTTTTACGGAGTGTGTTTGTATCCTGTACAAGTTTGAATCTCTGTAGTTTGTACTATATCTTCTTTTTTTTTTTTCATTTACACCTAAAGGACATTTAATTTTGTTGAGTTTTTATGAGATTTGAAGAAATACCGAGTTTGTGCTTACTATATAATGGTCTAAATCTGATAGCAAAATGCAAATTAGCATGGCCAGTCTATTTTTAGAAATGGATTTAAGAGTGACGGAGTCAAGATTTCAAAGTTAATGCTCACCAGTAAAAGTATCAGAAGAATAGGAAAAATAAATTTAGTAATGGGTACTCACTCAATAATTGTCCAAATTTTTTGATAATTACCTATGTATGTCTATTAAATTTGATCAAAGGCAATGAGTGTTTAAGCACCCATAAAAATCTTTGTCGATCACCATTAGATTTAAGTTAACGATGTAAATATTTTTACACTATCAGTATGTTCAACCTGTGATAGCGCACGATAGTTACCATTTTAGCTATGTTATCAATCAATGCTTATTATAAATATTTATTTGTTATTACCTTACAAGATATCTGATCGTGTTAATAATTTTTGCTTTTACCTTCTGCTTATAGAACTTAAACTCCTCCGATAGTTTCTCATTATAGAGGGGTGTATCTGCGGTGAGTGGCAACAATGAGATTAAAGTTAATTCTTTCCTCTATTTATGCAACATTGCACACATTTATCTGATTTTGTTTCTACATCATCAGGTGAAGGTATTCTTCCATTTCCTTTAATGAGTATCCACATAAGCAAAATTTTCTTTAAAAGACAATTTTATGAGCTTGCGAACTGGAAATTATTAGTATTATTTTTTAAAATTTATTATATAACCGAGGCAAAAGGGGGAATGGAAAGTGGGAGAGGATTCCTTAAATTAGCATTTGGACATAAATTTGGTTGAAACTTGAAAAAAGAGTTTTTGAAGTTGTGTTGAAAAAATAATTTTTGTAAGTTGAAGTTGTGTTTATACATGTATTTTATTTGAAAAAACTTAAAGTTTTGTGAGGGGAAGAAAAAATTTCACCAAAGACTGCCATAAACCAGTTTTTGGGAACTTGAAAATTCAAATTTTTTTTTTAAAAAAAACTAATCATATTTCATGAACAAACAGTATTTTCAAAAATAAATTTGAAAAAATATACCTAAAATTTATAACTAAACGGGTGCTATAGTGGGCGGATTTGAACCTCCACCTACTTGGTGGAAAGTTGTGCTGTATAAAGTAACATGGTGGTTACACTGAAGAAGTAAAGATTCGTATAGGGACCACAACTTGTTTAGGGCTGAGGCTTCGTTTTTGTTGTTGTTGTGGTGGTAGTGGTGGTGGTTATTCGTTGCTTGGGTTGGCTGTTATCAGGATGTCAACAAGGTTCATCAGTAGCTGAAGTTAGACTTTGGTTGCAAAATAGAGATTTTTTTGCAACTCCGTGTAGGGCTGTCACGACCCAAAATCCCATCCCAGTCGTGATGGCGCCTTTTGTGGGGACAAGGCAAGCCAAACCAATCCAACTATGCTTAAACAGTTAAATCACGCAGTTTAAAACAATAACAGATTAATAACAAAATCAGTCGGAGTATATATATATATATAAAATACCGTCCCGACTACAGCCCTCAGATCGGGGTGTCACAAAGTCATGAGCCACTAAAGGAGTCCTAATAATAATATAACTGTTACAATATCTTTGGCACAATTTATGACAAAAGTAGGAATAACAAAAGAAAGGAGACACGGGGCTGCGGACGCAAACAGCTACCTCGTGACCTCCGAAGTTCCGCCTTGGCAGTAGTAATCAACGCCTCTCAGCGGGACCGTTAACGCCTGAATCTGCACACATGGTGCAGGGAGTAATGTGAGTACTTCCAACTCAGTGAGTAATAAACGTAAATAATAACTGTAGGTAAGAAAACACATAATGCACAATAAAACATCTTTAAGAAAATGGTAACCAAGTGTAAAGTCAAGTAGAAAATCCTTTTAACGGGTAAAACATGTACATCTTTCAAGCAAGTATTGGGAAGAAACAGAAAACACTTTAAAAACCGCCCCTCGGGCTCAATGTCATTCAAATACCTGCCCCTCGGGCTTAACATCATTTAAAACAGTAAAACCTTTTCAAAATCCGGTTACCAGTTGTCATTGTTACCAACTGTAACCTACAGTTGTCATTGTTACCAACTGTGTTATCTTTGGTTTACCGGTTGTCATTGTTACCAACCGTAACCTACAGTTGTCATTGTTACCAACTGTATTATCTACCCATCTCCGGTTATCAGTTGTCATTGTTACCAACTGTAACCTACAGTTGTCATTGATACCAACTGTATTATTTATCATTACCGGTTGTCATTGTTATCAACCGTGACCTACAGTTGTCATTGTTACCAACTGGGCCATTATGATGGGTATCCTGCGCTCACTGTGGGTGGTTCAGACTTCCGGAAGGGCCT
>MCJB01045325.1:137790-170895 GCA_002018475.1 Nicotiana obtusifolia | reverse complement strand
CCCCCCTCTTCAGGATAAAGAATGGAGGAACCAGGAAGTCCACAAGCTGATCAGTATGCATCCACTTGTAACGGAACCTGCCTCGGACCCAAGAAAGGGAATGGACCACAGTTTATACCTCTCTTCAAAGCATCACAGCTGATTCTCGCTTGCTTAGAAGATCCGTGTTTAGAAGATTGCAGAAATATTTCATTGGACATTGCAAAGGTATTCCATTGGAGGATTAAGAATAAAGGGCATTCTAAAAGTAAAACAATTTTTAACCCTGATGGATTTCGTAGTAGTGAATCCTTTCTCACGAAGTATTGGACATTTAAATTATTTCCTTCCACATTTCATGAAGTGGTCATGCTAGAGACATAAACAGCCATTGATATTGAAATCTTGTCAGAACACAAACTCTTAGAAGAAATTTGGCTGAGCAGACATAACTTTTATAAAGATTTTTCTGTATAAATTACCAAAAAGAACAAAATTGGAAGTACCCTTCTTATACAACCATGTAGTAACACAGAGACAAACACATGTAGGAACTAAAATGCAGATAGTTGAAGTAAAGTAGCTTCATAAATGAGAAATTACATCTTTTAAAAGTGATAACAAAATAATAAAAATTGAGAAATTACACAAGAGAGAAGGCACAGGCAACAGAAACACTATTTTGTACGTCAATGGTAAAATGGGAGAGGAGAAACATAAGAAATAGTCTATAAGTCCTACGACAACCACAAAATTCATGGACGTTCTAAATTCTTTTCAGTAATTTGGTATTTTGCCATGTTTTTGAAAAAAAAAAAAAACTGTCCAAAAAAGGCACCAGAAAGGATTCAACAGAAACTACTCTTTATAGCATCTAGCAGAGACAATACCGTTCTCTGGCTTCACCTTTTAAGAGATTCTAAATCAGGGTTAACCACCTTCTATACAAAGAGTAGATGTCATTACCTAAAGTAGCTCCTAACTAGACTGATTCTACTGTGGGTGATTACTCAATGTGCGATAAAGCTTGGCATGTAGGAGGACTAAAGAAAGAGCAGCTAGTTCCCAAAGGAAAGGGAGGAAGCAATTGAGCAAAAGCAGTCTGACAGTTTCAAAAGGAAGTCAACTGAAGAACCTACGATCTGTCCCAGAGGAAAGAGAGAGACATATTTGGGGACAAGCAAGACGACATTGCCAGGAAAAGGAATTCAGCTCGAACCAAAATATAAAAAATAAGTCAAAAATCAAAATAACTGTTCTTAATGAAATCTCCAATTGGGGTACATTTCAAAGCATAGCTACACGAGTTTCACTGACCTACCGAGAGATATGACATCTTAATGAAATCTCCAATTACGGAAAATTACAAAGCATAGCTACACAAGTTTCATTGACCTACCCAGGAGATATATGACATCTTCAATCTGGACAACATGCTCCAAATTCAGAAATTTAATAAAGTGATACAAATTAAAATGCATTGATGATGATAATAAACAAGCAAATAATTCTGATGCTAATGGAAGTGAAAGAAGAAACCTCAACTAAGGCGAGAGTATTTAGATTTGGAGACAGTGTTGGCTTAACACCTTTAGCTGCTATAACTTCCTCTGGAGTCCTTTTGAAACCATGAAAGCAGCGAGGAGGATGGAAATGGGTAAATATATCAATATGTCAACATGAATATAAATACCACAGAAATTTCGCTCACAAACCTTGCCAGGACAGGTCGGGGAGTAAATCGATCTTCCGGATCACTAAAATAATGTAAAGAAGAAGGTAAGAGTCCATAAATTGTTGGATATAATTGGGACGAAAAAAGGAAAATAAGTGAAAGTAGCAATTTGCAGAAGAATGAACAGGATCAAGTTCTATACTTTGGTGTATTAATTATTTTATAAGTATAAAAACCTTCAATGCCATGCATATTGTACTACTTTCTGTTTTAGGATGTTACATAAAGCTTAAAACGAAAATCATGATTTCCACCAAGACAATTCTTCACTTTTATGCGTACTGAAATAAGCGAGGTTTTCTAGATATTACTAAGGGAAACTATGGAATAACTAACCAGAATTTCAAATGCATAAGTAATACAATGAAAGTAACCAGGAGGGAGAACCAAAATTCTTTTTAACCAAGTTGGATGTAGACTGTACCTCTGAACACAAACAACAGCTTCCACCATCCCAGCTTTTAGCATCTCCACTGCAATAGTTGTCACTATCCCTGTCCATTGAGCTCCTGAAAGCCAGAATGAAAAGATGGAACAAAAATTGCAGATGTTTGATAAGAGATTGGCATGCAGTAACAACTCATTCAAAAACAATTCTATAGATCTCCCGGAAAACTAACTAATTTGTTAAATTTAGTAGAAGAGCACAAGAAGACAAACAATTGTACATTTGAAATGGAATACTATTTACCACATCCAAAGTTGTACCTTCCACAGGCTGAGTTTTACGAGCATACAACAGATTCTCATACACTCCCATATAAATCTCATCCAACGAATCTTCTTTCCGTCCTCGTCCATGGACAATAGGCTCCAAAGCCTGAAACAGAAGATAAGAAACAGTCAACATTATCTGGTTATTTTGAGCTATCATATAACTTTGACTAAAAGAGCAGATTCCACATAGCATAGCAGGTCTGTGTTGATAGCGCATTCCTAGGAGATGCTACTCAGAGCTAGCACCAGAGTTTTATTAGTAAGTAGTCCCATCAATCTTTATCATAGAAGAGCAAATATGCACTATGTATCACCCTCCTCCACCAGTCAAATTAAAAACAGGACAAAATTTCAACCTTTACCAAGTTCCTTTGGACAAAGTTCCCCTTATGAATCTCCACGAGGACAAAAGAAGAAAAAGTAAAACGAACTTGTGCGAAATTGGGCAAGATACTTCTTGAAATGTTACAAGATAATAATATACCTGTAAACTATGTTAGGCTGAATGATATTATTAAACCTAAAAATAAAGGACAAGAACTAACAGAGCAGAGGACAGCTCATTCGCGTAAGATACAGACCCCAACGGAGAGCTTGATGAAGGTCTATGCTTGCTTCTCCATTCCCCTATGATGTGTCCTTTTTGACTTAAAACCGTTCTGCGGCTCAGTGTAAGTGTATAACATTATCCAACCTATTTATCTCAGTACGGCGAAATTATGTTAACATGATTCAAAATGCAACACATTTGCTCACAAGCCAGCTCTTATAGCAATATAATAATGCTTAATACTTCATTTATTCCAATATCTTGCCAATAATCAAAAGCAGAATAGCAGGTCACACCTTTTACTAAAGCAAGTGAAACAGAAAATTAAAAGACGAGCATGCTTATGCAAGAATTAGTTGGGGCGAGAACAGGAGAACCCATCAAGTTCTAGTACGAAACTTTTCATAGGACTGAAGTATTAAAATCTCTTATGGTCCCGACAAAAGGGGTTTTAATGAAAATAGTGTGGCCAAAGAAAGATAAATTCAATTTCACACAAGCTAATAGTGGATGGTAACAGAAAGCAAGGACCACTATGATCTCGGCACTCTAATTTTATCTGGCCAACTTTTCTTATGACTTCCACAACACACTGCAATAACAATGCCAAGTCTTGTTGCATGCATAGCACATAATACATATTCATGACAAGTGAAACATACAAATGAGACAGCAATAGGTAGGAAGCAAAAACAAACAAAAATTCACAGGGAAAATCTGCATGTCACAGTGAAAGCATGCCATAATCAAACTTCAGTGAATTATTTGACCAACTTAAGGAACGAATAACCAGGAATAAACAATCAGAACTGCAACTAAAGCTAACAGTACCATGACTAGTACAAAAGCAGAGAAAGACTCACTTCAATTCGAGACATGCCATCCCCCAAGAAAGCACATGCATTCTTGACATGGGCAATGTAGTAAGAGTCGCACAAACCACATTGGCTGCAAACCAGAAGATATTATACTACCATCAGAAAGTTATATAAAAACTACAGCTAGTCCTGGTACCACTATAACGCAATAAGATTATTAAGAAAATGTTACAAAAATGGCAAGCAATTAACTTTAATAAGTATGAAGATGACTGGTAAAACAACATACCGAAATTATAACCTCCAAAACGTCGAATTATTAGTATGTAATAGGGGTTACTGTACAACATTCATGTGACATCAGCAATAGCATTAGATTAACATATTCCTAACAAACTTAACATATAACACATTCAAACTTTTCTTCTTCCTATTAATATAAAATTAACCCCAAAGTACTTCTTTTCAAGTTTTAACACCAGAAATATTCCAAAATATGATAGAGGAATACTATAAGGCTTTTCTAAGACCCAACGAAATAGTCCCTCCATTTCCAATTGAATATTTCACATTCTGTTTTCACTTCATGCCAAATAATGTCCAATATCCCGCATATTTGTTTCTATAAATGTTTCACATTTACTATGAAATAAAAAATAAAAATCCGATTAAAAATAAATACTTAATTAATTTTAAATTTCAACTCTTCTCTAACAACACCCAACAAACACATTAAATTATTCTCCCTTTTTAATACTCCCATAATCACAATTTGTATGATCATACACTTTTCTTTTTAGTATGTCTAAGAATAATACATTTCTATATTCACAAACAATTTAACTTTAAAATTTTCATTATACCATTATACCCTTAATGATTGATTTATAGCCGCACACATATATATCACTTGTTTTAAACCATAATTTTCAGAAGTCTTTATTTCTTTTTTAAACTCGGTGCCCAGTAAAACAAGTCCAACATAAGATGAGATAGATGGAGTAATAGATACTAATTCAGAGATAAGGCTAATTTTTAATAAACTTAAATTTAGAAGAAAGAATATGGAACCTGCAATGGTCTTTAGCTGGATAAGTCCCACCCGGAGGAATAGGTCGTGATTTTTTCCTCCAATCTTCTCTAATTTTCACTGCTTTCGATTCTGCAACATAATTCAAATAATATAATTAATATAATTCAACATCATTTCTTTTCTTTTTTTAAATAAAAAAGTAGTAGCATAAGTTTGTCATTGTTTTATCTTTTTTTCCTCTTCGGTATGCAGTGTACGTATAATAGGAGAGAAGAGAACCTTGTGATGAAGAAGAAACAGTGTAAAAGTTGAAAGGTAAAGAAAAGAGGTTTCCAGTGAGCAACGCCATTGCTATTCTACTCTCTTACTGTGAGCTTGGTGTGTGTGTGTGTGTGTGTGTATGCAGAAGTCTTTTGCGCCACAAATTTTATCAAACGTGAATCTTTTAATGGGGAAATCTACAGCCGTGCCTTTAACGATGTCGTGTATTACTGCATTAAGTTTATGTAAAAAAATACTATAATATTTGTATATTTATGTAATTAAAAAATAAAATATTCCCCTTGTTACAATTTTTTTTGATATTGTTGGACTAACTCCTCAAAAAAGAGTATTTTTGAGTAAATTATCCTAAATGAAAATTTGCATATTGTTAACTTGACAGGTTGGGATATATAAATAAGGGCGGATTTTGAAAAAAAACAAAGTTAGTAATTCTTTTTTGATTATACAAAAAATTATTTATTTTGGACCAAAAATAAAAAGGCTAAAAAATCAGTTAGTAGTATCTAAGTGGTAACAGAAAAATTAGTAAAATAATGGTTAAGAAGTTAATTTGGACGAAATTCAAAAATAGCCAAATGATAATTGAAAAATAACCATAAATTCAAAAGTAATAAAATTTTATCCACTTTTCATATAAAGATAATTTTCTGTGTTGTAACAATATAATGACTTTGTAAAAAGTGATTATTTTTCAATTATCAGAAATCTAGCTATCCCGTGCTATTCTAATTTGATAGAGAAACATTGTGGACCAAAAACAAACATTAGATAGGCTGGGCCAAGTCAAAAAGTGGTGGTTTAATTGGAGCAGCCCATCAGGGATTTGTCGGGCCTGGAGGACACCGGCCCATTATCCTTCCACTGCACAGAGCGGGAGCTATTCGTTGCTCTGTGATCCAGCCTCACGCAGTCCGCCCCACTTTAGGAGCCCAGCAGCCCATGCCTTCGCTTGGGTCACGAAACTCAACTCTGTGCTTGGACAGGGCAGGCCAGGAATTAGCCCACCAAGCCCTACCATCTGGAGCGGCCCAATATTCCACCACATTATTGCTCCCATTTGGGTTACAAGCCCACATTACTAAGCTCAGCGATTAGTGATGTCTCCTTTGGTCTTTATAAACTGGGAAAAAGAATTGTTCAATGACGGTGTGCTCATTTCCACAACCAAACCGTATAATATTAGTGTATGTAATGTTGCACTATTATAAATAGCTGGTGTACTGACAAATACATTTTCAACAAATATAATGCTACTACAAGACAACCATGTAAATACTGCAAGTAATACTAATTATCATTAGAGAGAATTAAGAAAAAAGTCAAAAACAAACAGATTTTATTTAACAATTTGGTTCATCTTTTGTGGTTTGAGCGTTCAAAGATTCATAAGACTATTACATGCAAATGGAACTGTAATTATATCATTTACTAACATTTTGTAAACCACGTTCCTTAATGCGGTTTAAAGAGAAATAGAGAAGAAGCAGTAACTCTGAATCTTTGATTAACACTAATTTTTATAAAAATATATTTAAGGAACAGTGAAATATATGAGGATTTTAGAAAGAAGCGTGAAGAAGTTCAAAAATATTTAAAAATATATCTAAGATTCTCTTTAATGCTATGGAACAAAAAAGAAGCGTGAATAAGTTCAAAAGAACATTTCCAAAACAAGCATTTTCATAAATCAGCAGTTTGTCGAGTTTAGATTGCGCAAACCTAAATTAATCAATTTTATAATTTTTAAAAACAGTGAAAAGATTACCAAAAAAAAAAAGTACTCACTCCGTGTCGCCCAACAAAATTATATGGTGGAAGATGAAATATTTAAAGAAAACCCACTATCCGTGTTCGGTATCTAAAAAGGTCAAATTGATTAATTTTAGGAGTACTATTTTTTACTAAGTTTTTTGTTCACAAATTTCAGGCTATAATATGTTATATTCAAATAATTGCCGTTAGGTTGCAAAGAGTAACTATGAATATACAACTGTCAAATTCTTCATTTTGACCATCAAAATCAACCTCGGACAATTAACTTGAAGGAATATTAAATAATAGGTTTTGATTTTTATATTTGTATACCTTCGCCAATTTTTTCGGTTTTATCTTACTTTATAAACCAATGATTGTAATTATTCGGAAAAATAAGTTGAGCTACGTATAAACTAGCTCAAACACTTTTATCATTAAAAAATATTGTAAACCCATTCGTTGGACATGCATTGCACTTGGAAAGCTAGAACCAAAATCACGATTCAACTGAGTTATAAATCGCTTGTCTAGAACAAAGAACACACAAAAGATTATAATAAATTAAATGGAAAAACTAATGGAATTCTAGTCCCAGAGCAAGTACAAAGGACAGCCAAAATCATCTTTTTAATATATTGGGCTACTTAGGGCATCTCCAATCCTGTGCACCATTTTTTGCACCATTTTGGTGCATGCACCAAAATGGTACAAATTAACTTCAACGCATTGCACTATTTTTTGCACCAAAAAAGAATATTCCTTTTATATTCTTCTCTCTCTTATATTATATTATTTTCTTTTACTTATTCATTCCATATAATTCATAATATTTTGTTATAAATCATTTAACAAAAAATTATTTTATACCATAAAATTTTAAATAATATAGATTGTAATCAAATGTTATACGTTATACATATTAATGGATAATTCAAATAAAAGTGAAATCATTGATAAAATATAATTAAATAAATACTATTACATTACGGTAGAATTTATTTTAATTTCTACATAAATATTCAACTTCCATGATTAGTACGTTGCTCCCATAAATGCTCTACTAATGCATTACGAAGTACAAAATGAGCATCTTTGTTCTTTATATAAAATAATATATACGAAAATTAATTTATAAAACTTACACTCCAAAATTAAGATGTAAAATTAATATTATAAGATATTACATAAAAAATAAGTAGGTATATTAGGAATCTAAAATTATAAATTAAAATTTATAATATGTTAAATTAAAAGTGTTATATAATTAAAAAAAATAAAATATTAATGAATAGTAATTGTGTAAATGAATAAGTATATTAGGAATGTAAATGTAACAATTAAAATTTATAATATGTTAAATTAAAAGTGTTATATAATAATAAAATAATAATATATATGGATGAATAGTAAAATGGTGCAATGAATAGTGTTGCACCAAATTTGGTGCAACACTATTCATGCACCAAAATGGTGCAAAATATAGTGCAAGATTGGAACAACTTTGCACCATTTTTTGCACCAAAATAGCATTTGGTGCAAGAAATGGTGCAAGGTTGGAGATGATCTTAAAGCCCCAGTTTTCAGCAAATACAACATAAGGAAGATAATATTATATAAAAAGAAAATCATTTCCAGAAAAGAAAAAAAGTACATTTGAACTTTTTCTTCTCATGATTGACAATTAAACACATCTTCTGGAAATACATCATCTTCTGATCTTCATTACAATGTTTGCTAAACGAATCCTTGTATAAAACGAAATCATGTTTATTGCCAAAACTGTCGAGAACTGGCTATCCCATCTTCTGATATGCCTCTTAGATACAATTGCCAAAACTGTCGAGAACTGGCTATCCCATCTTCTGATATGCCTCTTAGATACAATTGCCAAAACTGTCTAGAACTGGCCATTTAGATACAATTTGCTTCTCTGGTCTAAAAAATGGGGTGTGTGTCTAAACCATGGATAATGTACAAAATCTGGACTCCGTCTGGCTATCAAAAATACAGGCTGGAGAGGAGCAAAAGACTAGCTTTTCACAAGAAAACACTCGTCATCATACTCTTGCCATGAAGATTAAAGAAGCTTGCTGGTTCGCCGTCTTGATGGCCCTCCAGGAAAAAGCTTCATGATCCATCCCAAGACCCGTTCCACCACCTGATCCAAACGACATGCAAAAAAAGAAACAAAAAAGAAGAAAAAAAGGAAAAATTACAGCAACCACCAAACTAATCATACTGGATATTATCAGCTTGGCGATATGCACCAACATGCAAGATTAACAGCCTGATGCCAGACTGGATAATTTCCAGCAACTTGACTCCAAGAGAAAGAGTCAAGTTCAAACTCAAGTCTTTCTTAGCTTGCTATAATCAATGTAGTTTAGTATTTAACACAGGTGAATTTTAAATAAGGAATCCTAGAGCATAAAGGACTTGTCATTTAAGTTCCCTTTACGAAGAAAGGTAACAGCAGAAGTGTAGAACTATTAAAATTGAAAGATGGAAAGGCAACAAAACATCTTTAGAAGGCTAGCGAAGCACATAAAAGCGGTAATTAGAAGTCATATCAGTAAAAGGCTTACAAAGCAACATATGTTAAGTTACCTCATCTCCTTCATCAGCATACGCCATATTGTCATGTACAGACACTGAATCTGGTTGCCTTGCTTGGCTGTTATCATTTGCCATGCTTTGAGCTGTTAAAAGCTCCAGTCTTTGAGTTTGAGCTTCAAGCTTTCGAGTTAAGTCCCTGTTTAACTCCTTGACACCCAAAAGGAACAGAAGGAAAATCCCCCAAGAATATTATGATGAGAGAAACAAAATTATTAGTATCCACCTTTAAACTAGCTATGAACCTCAAGAAGATTAATGCGGGACTTCTAACACAAACACTACATGAAGCTGGCCAGATATTAAAAAGAATGTCTGGGCATGTTGGAGGGGATGAGTTTTTAGAAATTAGAAGTCCATATATGACCAAAGAAATGTGCATGTAGTTTACTCACAGATAACAAAGGGGAAAAAGAAAGGAATAAAAATTTCAGGTAAAAAGAAAAGGAAAAAGCAGAGAATGAGATTGCCGTCTAGCACATCGGTTCTAGTTACCTTCAATTTCGAGCTCTGAGAAGATTCGACTGACAGGGCTTTTGTCAATTCGTCTTTCTCCAAGGCTAACTGTAGTCATTCCAAGTAGTGCAATTTTTAGTTATTTAATTGTCAAGAACGCCTGATTTTATTTGAAGCAAAGAAGATGGGACTAAATTAGAGGGTGTAAAAAATGATCAGTCTCAAGGATATCATGCTACCTCAGAAATTAATGTATTAATGTTTTGGATCATCCTAATCTGATCTGCAGGAATGGCCAGTGACGAACTTTCAAGACTAAGCTGCCCAAAATCAGGCAGAGAAGAGAAGGCGGGGCCATCAGCACCAACCAAATTAGGGTCATTTATGGTACTACTTGCGATAGTATCTTCACCTGAATGGACACAATTTGAAATCTATGAATATATAAAAAGCAATTCAATGATAAAAAGTGGCCTTCAAATGATATGAGGCAGTAATTTGAGAAATTTGAAATACATACAGAGATCCTCTGTCGAAGTTGATACATCTATTTTTGCCGGCATACTCCTGCTAGGATCAACTGACTTGCCATTGGCAGAAGCTTTTAGGAATTTGGACTGCAAAAGCTTCTTTTCTGTTGGGAAGAAGAATCGGGAAACAGAAAGGAATCAAGCATATGATGGAGAAAAGAGATTACCTCACAACACTAAGCATATTAAAGAGAAATTAGGAAAAGGTAGGAAGGATATTGACAACCAAAGATCACTGCAAGAGTCACAAAAGATTATAATAAAAATAGTTTAGAAATAATAACTCCTGCAGCATTTTGCCCTACTTGGAAGTGACAGAGCCATAAAGCTCTAAATTTTGTAAGGTTCAAGACTCAGATCGTTCATCAGAGAAATACAGCCATGAAATAGTAAAGTTTGTTACAAAAGGGAGAAAAAAGGATGACATATCAATAATTTCCTGTGGAAAGACACCATCTGGGTGCAAAAGAATTCGAATAAAAGACAAAATTAACCTCAATGACAGAGCAGAGGAATCTTTTTAACTCCAGCATGATGAAATGATCTACAGATAAACGAAGTGCTCGCATCTTAATGGTCCTTCCTCTCAATGGCTTGAAGGAGCAAGGCTGCTATAACTTATCCAAAAAAAGGAGCCAGGGTACCATAAATAAACAAAATGAACAGTCAGAAGATACTGTTCATTGGTTTGAAGCTATAACAAAGTACTCGTTTTTGGTACTCGGAAGCTGCTCTTTGGAGTCCTATAGACTCTTTGGACGACTGCTTCTATGAGAATATGCATAATAAGTCCAGCCAATAAATTAATTTTGGTACTTTATCTTAATCAAATGACCAGACGGCAGACGTGTTGACCTATATTTCTCACAAAACGCAACCAACGTTGGGATTTTACAGCTAGAATATCACAAATAATTAAGAAATCCGGAACCATTACGTACTTCTTTTTTGTGGCTTATTATGTACTTATTGAACTGAGTGTATCTCTTTTTTTTAATCGTTTTGAACAGTGTGATTAATGATTTTATTTGTGATAGTTGGATGTATTTATCGATCCTGGGATGTATATTTAAGAAAATTTAAGGCAGTGAAACTTGTAAAAATGACACAGCATATGTGTCCCTGCAGATGCACACTGAATTCCAATAAAAAAAGCAAACTGCTTTTTCTGTACGCACAAGCATATATAGCCATATCTTACCTTCTTTTAAAGCATCAATTGTTGATTGCAGATCTTGACGATCTTTTTCAAGGCTAGAAATTTTCTTCCTGCAAGAAGATAGAGAGTTAAGTGAGATCAATACACATCTCCATAGATATCTAAAGGTTAATGACAATGGGAAAAAGATTCAACTTTTTTATTCTGATATTCACTACCTACATTCACTTCAATGCTAAAACTTTTATGCCAATACAGATATAGTATGAGATCATATACATGCAGCTGCTCAATATGATTTCCAACTAGTTAATTTCAGAAGCCACGATTTTTTTAGAAGTATCATAAGTAAAAGCAATACATTCTGCCATCATTTGGCATATCTTTTTCATATTCATCAAACAATCGGTATATTTCCATTACCAAGAAACAATTAAACCACACTCCCTCTTTTTTTTTTTTTTTTGACAAGGTAAATAATTTTATTAAAAGAAGGGGAGAACCCTGTATACAAGCTGTATGCCAACAAAAGAGAACCTACACCAAAACATGGTTCTCAATGAAGAAAACCAGATCATCTATAAAAATAGGCACCTCATAGGTACACCAAAAAGAAACCAGAGAAAAATTTTACAACTTTACAAAATGAAAAGATGCATGCCCGCTCTAAAAGAGCGGGGAGTCTAAACAGCAGGAGGGAGGAAAATGGAGAACAGAAGAAAATGACAACTATAACCAGAACAGAGTTATGTGGGAACATGACGGCCTTAATTAATTTACAGTCAAGCCTCGAACATACTTGAAAGAAGACATTTCAGCTTGTGACTTCTCCAACTCTTTCTCCAGTTTAAGCTCATTAGATCTTAGACGAAGTGCCTACAAAATGTTGTAGACAAAAATATAAAGACCAGAAAAAATAATCTATCCCATAATTTAAAAAAAAAAAAAAAAAAAAAGTTACGGTCTCAGCCAATTATCAATAACATTTTTTTACAAACAGAATGGAAGAAAATAAAAAGAAAGAACAGGCACAAAAGAGAGTTAATATTTAGTCGGCAAAGATTCTATATCCCCAGGAAAGAAACACGAAAAAGAAAAAGAGAGAGAAAAAAGAAACAGCATCCACTTACCTAAAACGACGGGTAAAGAAGAATACACTGGTTGGACATCTCAATCACCCAAGACTAGCATATTGATTTAAGTAACTATAAGTTATTAAGTTAACCGTTATCCTTAGACAATCAGAAAGCCGCACGAAAAGACCGGATTTCCCTCTTAACTGCCATAGTATTATATGTGAGAAACATAAACAAGACATCATCTTGGAATACTTGGTGGAAGATAGTTTAAACAAATCAGTGAAATAACGCAAACTCTTTTGCAGACATCTGGAGAAGCCAATTTCTATTTTCTTTGCAGTTACTTAACAGTCAATTTCTTTGACAAAGAACTATTTTTTTCATACGAAAAATGTGAACTACAAGAATAGCATATTTTTGCAAGAAATGCTGTTACCATTTGAACTGAATAAGTATTAAGTGATTAAACACCTGATGTCTGATAAGGTAAAAATGCTCCAGACATTAGGCTCCACCTTAAACAGCTTAAGTTTTGTTTTACATCGAACAAACCCGACTTATAATTCAAAACTAAACAATTAGATAGTGAAACATAAAGTCTGTAATTCCTTATTTCAAAGTCAATACAGTCAACTTATATATACACCATGATATTCACTAAATTACAATTGAAAATGAAATGACATTACACTAATTCAAGCTATGATGTATGTTGACGAAGTTAAACAAGTTTCAAATTTCAATGTGAAACCAGTAACAAAGAGGAAGTAGTGTTAAATCACTTTAAAGTCAATACATGCCTAAAAAATTATACTGATATAGACATGCCTAACAAATTATTTGGGTCAACAGAAGGGAATACCGAAGTTAATTACCTTCTCTTCCAAGCCAATCACTTCGGACGCCAACAACTTGGCGCGTTCATCAGCAGCATTACATTCCAATTGTACATTTGTATATTCCATTTTCACGGCTTCAAGTTCACCCTAGTCACATTGAATTCAATGAAGAAAGCAAATCATAAACCTCAAATTACAATAATACTGAAAGCTACTGACTCATCCAGCCATCTGATTACAAAAATTGATGGAAAGAAAAAAGAGCGAGTTTTCCATGTATAGATGGCACACAACTCATCTAAACAAAGACAATAAATGAAATTAGTACATCATATAGCTCCAGAAACCTTGTCCAGAAGATCCTAGATATATGTAACCAGAGTTTAGATGCTCAAGTACATTTTTTTGATAAGTAAGGTGATTAAATACATTCTTCAACAGGTTTTTACAGATACCTCAAAATGTATGCCTCTTGACAAAATTTAAATCTGGAGAACCATTCACAATCAGTTAGGGAATCCGTTACCATTTGCCAGACCAAATGTCAGACTATGAGATGATAAACAAACTTAATGAAGCCAGATCAAAAAAAGTGCGGAACAAGGACTAAGGTTTGCTCATGAAAGACAGAAATTTGAGTAAAGAAAAAAACAAATTGATAAATGCTCCCTCTGATTCATTTTAAAAGGTGGTCTTTAACTGCGCAAATAGTTTAAAAAAGAAAGAAAGACTTCCGGTACATATCAAACGCATCCTCAAAAATTGTGGTCTTAAACATCACATAACATTTCTATGGTTATAAGAGCATGTCATACGGGTAAATTTGGAAGTTTAAAATTTAAAAGTTTCCAAATATAAAAAGGTGTCTTTCTTTTGGAACGGACTAAAAAGGAAAAGTGACATACAAAATGAAACAAAGGGAGTAATAGATACTAGTGTGACATACTTGAGAAGCAACCATGTTAAATATTTCAACTACCAATCAACTCTCTTGATCATTTAATAAATAATTTGTACTCTTAAGAGCTAAAACCATATTACTATTGCACACTCCACAGAAAGGGAAAAAGAAGTAGGAAGCAAAGAAATGGAAGATTCGGATAACCAGAATATATTGCTTCACTTTCTAACTTTTACATAGAGCAAATCAAGTCTGTTAGAAGATAAAGAATGTCTTTAAACTAGTTCTCTTCCAATCTGTATAGTGCTGGATGCTAACTTTTAAGATGTCACATCAACAACCCCACAACAAATTGATCAGTAATACTTCTTGATAAATCAAAGGGAATAAAACACAACAACAACTATGCCTCGACTACAAAACAAATTGAGGTCCGCTATATGAATCTCCATTTAGGCTCAACTCATGTCATCATCATTACCAAACAAAAATAAAAAGTGGAATAAGTCAGATATACATAATCATAATAGTAGTAGTAGTAGACACACGAGTCTCAAAATTTCGTGCTAAATAGCGTGGAGGTTCGAGTCCTCTTCCCCTCGAATAGATTCTTTTTTTTTTTCAAAAGGAATGTTCTTATGTTGTTTTCAAGGGTGCACTAATCATAATAATAATAAATATAATAAATAATAATCAAACAGAATAAAACAAACTTCAAAAGGTGCCTAGATGATAAATACAAGTCCTTATAAAAAATGATAATAAATGCAAGTCATCAATAACAACTTCCAGAAGTTCAACATTTCAAATATGTTGCGGAAACAGAACAAGATTGTACAGACCAGATGAACTTTAATCTCCTCCTGCAACTTCTCCATCTCAGCCTTTAGTTGGGCAACAAAACTTCCCTGCAGAAGAAAATACAGGTCATGTAGATTTATTGCAAAATGTAAAGGCACACACATCATTACCAAAAGTGTAAAGATTTTCAAGGAGAGGCCAGCCATATGAACTGGTCATGTAGATGTATTGCAAAATGATAAAAAAAAGAAAAACAAAAGCACACATAAGAACTAAAACTCAACCACGAGAAAGGAGAATATAATTCATAAACTGATGTGGACTCAAAAAGTCCTTTTTCAAATTTTATGATGAGCACTTCTTAACAACATTTAGCTTTGACAGGCGACTAATTAACTGTCTAGCTATGCTACACAACTCCTTCAAAACCACCTGCCACATCATGTCTGATCCAGCAGGATTTAGGTGTGAGTGTGGGATACGCATAGGATTGGCACCAAATTCTTATTCATATTCTAGAATTTTAGGATTTAAATGATGATGAATCAAACTTCTAAATCCACACCCCTATTGGATATCTGTGCCCATCTCCATGTAACTTAGCTACTCAGATCAAAACCTAAACAGGGCCAAGTGCCCGACTAGCGCATTTTTGTCTCTGAAGCTCTCTGACAAGAGCTTATTGCCCTGCAACTCCAGTTTTTTATTTCATTCTCATAATTATTGCTACATACATATGTAGACACACAAACACACACACCTAAGGCACACACTTGTTCTAGTTCTATGACTTTTCAATTAATACTGAGATATGTATACATCTACTAGCCATGTCTTGCCAACTGCACCTATATTTGTATCCTAGAGTTCAAGATTTAAATAATGATGAATCTGCACGGCGTATCGGATACCCGTACTCGTTCCATGTAACATAACTACTCAAATCAGAACCTACACAGGGGCCAAGTGCAGACTAGTGCATAGTTGTCTATGAAGCTCTATGTAGTTCATTCTCACACTGATGTAGCTTTCAAGGTAAGTATAGCTCATCGATCATGCCTCCAAGAAGACATTTAGACACTGACCCAGAGTTAATCTTCACTAGCATATATTGAATAAAAGGTATTTTAACTATGAAGAAAATAAGTGGGTGTTTGGATAAGCTCTTAAGCTGGTGGAAACCATCTTATACGTACTTTTGGCTTATCTAAGCATTTAGTAAACATGAAAAGTGCTTATAAGACAAGCATTTATAAGCAAAATCAACCAAAATCCATAAGTTGGTCACCTTCAAAAGTATCACTCCCTCCGTTTCAATTTATGTGACGTAGTTTGACTCGACACAGAGTTTAAGAGAAAAGAGAAGAAATTTGGAACTTGTGATCTTAAATTTAAAGAGTAAAAGCTTTGTGGGGCCATACATTTGTGTGACTATAAAGCTTCTCATTAAGAGAAAAATGGGTAAAATGTTTCCAAATAAAGAAATGTGTTATTTTTTTGGAATGGACTAACAAGGAAAATATGTCACATAAATTGAAAAAAGGTAGTACTTTTTTTTTGATAAAGCCCTTCAAAAGTATTATTTTATCCCCAACGCTTGATATAGAACAAAACCCGAAACTCCCTATACAATCCATTTCCATTGTTGATCTTTTTCCATGTAATGATACTTTTACGTTTATATTTTTTGTAAATAGCTTTAAGAGCATTTCAATCATCTTAATAACATTGTGCGGACTTTTTTACCGAACACATTAATTGCTTATTATTTACTTCAGCACTTCTATCCAACCATGTAATTACTTATTTACAGATTCAGGTTCACCACTTAAAAAGTGTTTTTCGGCACTTGATGCTCTTCAGCTACACCAAACGTGCTCAAGTATATAGCTTATAGAGTAGGTATGCCACTAGGACGTAACAATGAGAGTTGTCTTGGAATCCTATATTATTTATCCAGCCAAATGTTATTATTAGATTAATGTTGGCAGCACGACCCACCAACAACAACAAAAGCCCCATTACTCTAGTTTACTTTGGTGCCTTTTTGCTTGCAACATTTTTTCCATGACTTTGTAGTCCATTTTACTTTATATTTCTCTATCAATATACGCCAGCAAGTTCTCATGTATTTTATATCTTAGAATAAAGGGACTCGATGAACACTTCTATGAACACTATAAAGACGGGATGTAACAATTTTGACTTAGTTATTCTATGTTAGTACCTAACACTGGTATAAGAAAACGACACTATTTCTTTGATAATGATTTTAGGATTTACATAAAAAACGTATGAAAAGAATAGTCGTACAATACTCATTACATACTTCTACCAGAAAACCATGAGGATGGCACGTAATCCTTTAGTAATGCATTAGGTTTGACAACAAAAATGTAGAATGTAGAAAATAATTAACGTACAAGTTACCATAAGAAACAGCTGACACATAATAATGCTGACCAGTTGTATAAGGGAGAATCAGAACTTCTATTTAGCCAACAGTTAATCTGAAAGCTTCTCAATGGGTTTGGAAACAACATAGCTTATGTAACATATATTTTAAGCTTGCATATGCTTCCCTATGGAAAGTCTGCTAAGTTTTGACTTTTGACAGTTCTGAATAAATGCAGAAGTATGAAAGTATACCTGTTGGTTATAACTATCTGTCAGAGTTGAATTTTCAGCAGCTAGAGACTCTGCTAGAGCTCGTGAAGCCTCAAGAGCGCGTTGTAAGGAGAACTTCTCTTGTGTTAAATCTTCAATATGCTGTAGAAAATAAGCATAGAGCATGTTACTGTTTACCACTACAGATCCTATACAAAATCCTATATCCGGAAAACTATGGGTCACGCATGTCCCTGTCTTTTTCTTTCCATAGGCTGTCCCGCCCCTCAATAGAAACGGAAGATGCCAACTCTTGATTTTGGATATTATCTGAATGATGAAGTTCAAGTGTCCTTTAATTATTAGTATACACCAGAAATACCTATTCTATCTTTTTCTTTTAGCTCCCTGGATATGTACAAATACATGGCGCCATTCTTTTATTGGAACAACAAAAATAAACAAATGCATGAGACCTTTAAAAATCTTGACAGTATTATTTGAATGAAGCAACAAGGTGTGTGTTTATTACTCATATCCGTTCACTGCAGGAAAAAAAACTCTTTTAGCTTAATAAATGCACAGGACATTCTGCGGGTTCACAATTAAAGAAAAGAAACATGATTGGGCATTGGGCAGTGTTCAGTTTGCATCAAATTACCTTTTAGCACATTCAACATACCGACATTATTTCTCTTTTTCCAGCTTAAATTGTATATGCACATATGTAAATATGTATGTGTGTGTGTGTGTGTATTTTAATAACCGACAAAACCGTAGGCTCCGGTTACAAAGGTCGGTAGATAATGGGCCCTCGCTCCTTCAAGGCTTCAACCATCTCCACATGAATACCAGACCTGGTTCCCCAGCAGGATTTGAACTTGCTACTCGCCTACCATATATATTACAAGGTGCAAATTAAATAAAGCTCTGGCTAATGAATCTCTTAAAGTGGATGGCATTATTTCCACATATTAGACAGTGTACACTATTTTAGAACCTTCACTGGCACTTAATATCTTCTATTTGATCGAGATCATATGTTTATTACTCATTTACTCCAAAAGAAAACCTTGAGAATAAGGTATATTGTTCTTCAGTTTTTCATAAATAAAAATAAATAAATAAATAAGCACCAGACATCATTCTTTTTTCTTTCTTTTGTCAAAGTATTTTCACACTACCTAATTGATCTAACATGCTCTTAGACAAAACACAACTCTATGTTAGTATGCGCTATATTAGCAGTTCATCTAAAATTGTACCAAGATCTGTTGTTATGAGTAGAGTTTCTACATCCTAGTTTACACCCATTGTGGCTAACAACTTGAATTTCATGAAATTGCTATTTTTGACAGCGGCCTGAAACAACGAAATAGTTAGTTTTCTCAGTCAACTGAGTAGGAGACTCTAAATCTTGTGCCTATCAATTGCCATTATTTGAACCAATTCATGATACTTAGGAAATTTTGGTAGCTGAATATGCAATCTGCTTTATGAGAAGCATCACATTGTTGGTGACTGGGCAGCATTTGTTTCCAGTCCAGTGTTCTCACTAAAGTGGGCAATAGGATATATGCCAACCCAAAAGCCAGGAAGTAACGAGCAATTTGAGCTTCTGTAGGCAAATGGTATTCAACAATTGTAGACCCACTATGTAAAACAGGGAAAATTGTATAATAACCTGTTCTAAAGCAGCAAAATCTTCATTTTGCTTTTGTGAGTAAAATGGATGTCTACTTTCCATGTTTCCCACATCTTTCTCAACAGCATGCTCGTATGGATCCACCCCATTACCAGTATTTTTTGAAGGATTTGTCAAGTTCTCATAATTTGATGAACCCAGACTGTCCTTAGGGTGAACCAAGTCATATGTGTCTGTAGCCAATGATCCTATTGAGGGAGGGGATGCAGTAGAAACTTTTGAAATGTTGATGGAATCAAGGAAAGATGGAGATCTCCTCCCAGTTGCCGAAGTTGTGGGCGGAGACATCTGTGAGTAACTAGAAGAACTTTTAGCATCAAAACTAAAACCATCATACTTGGAGTCCGACGCCCAAGGAGAAGTTTTAGTCGAGTCAATACCGGAGCCGCTTAACTGGCTGTATCCTTTATCAGGCACCACAAAATTACTAGATCCCACGGCAACATCATTTCGCCCAACTTCAGGATAAAATTTTGTGTCACTGGTAGCACGAGGCATGTAATCTACCAAAAAAGGGGATATAGATATCAGATTGTGCACCATCAATGCGGCAAAGTAAATAGTGCACTACACTAATCGGTTCGCTGGGTCAAAAAAACCATAGAAGAATGGAGAAAAGGAGATAAAGAAATTATGGAAACAAAGGTCCTTCAGGTGCAGAACAGATACATTATAACCAAGAAAATTACCACCATATGAAGAGGAACTCATGCCACTAGTCCAGCGATCCGTATAACTTGGCTTGTCTTGATGAGAATCAAATGAATTTGAAGGTGAGACATTTTCCGGAAAAGCATGATAAGTACCATCATTAGTTACAGAATGATCCTTTGCATGATTCTCCTCCGATATGCTTTTACCCAGATCATCATAAGTGAACTGACTTGAAATTCTGTCATTATTGGGGGACGATGACGGAAAAAAGGCTGTAGAGTGATTAGTCGTAAATCCGAACGGAAGACCTTCTAAGGCCCCAACATTCTCCCTCTTCTCAGTGGAGTCATAAGTATCACTAACTCTTTCAGAAACCTTAAGATTCTCATCACTTCTAGACCCTTTATCTTCTAAATGAGAAAAAGCTGAGATGGAAGAACCAAAATCATAACTGTTGGCACGAACAGCAGAAGTTAGAACAGCATCATCGTTGTACTTGTACAAACTAGCCGTAGCACCAGCATTAGCATCTTGGCGAAAAATTGAATCAGACTTCTGGGTAATATCAGGCTTCGCTAAATCCTGCTTAGCATGTACTTCAGAAGGTTCTAGAACAGATCTGCCAACAGCATCAGATGTACCAGCTCCACTGGAGTCCTTAATTCTAGAGTGTTCATTTCCCGAAGATTGATTCTCTACGCCTCCATCACAAGCAAGCTGTTGACTATTTGGAGTTGCCTTTTTAGCCTTCTCTGCTGCTCTCTTCTTGCGAAACTCCTCTAGCTGCAAATGATACAGTTGCAAAAGTATCAGATAAAAAAGAATTGCACCAAATTCTATAAAGAGCAAAAGAAGGTGATGTTCAGAACATAGACAAGGCAATCGAAACAATAGAAAAAAAGGGAGCAGCCAACAACCTCTTTTAATACAAAAGAAGATTAATCTAGATGTTCGTATGATGATAACCATAATTTTAGCAGGATGCCACAGCTTGTGGGACAACACCAACTCATATTTTTTTGGAGTTCTTGATGTCACAAGTATTTAAATTGTTAAACAACGGCAAAGTGTAGAACAGATTAACATTTTGAAAGATGGCGTCCGGAGCTTTTAAGGGGCGGTCTTTCAGAAGATATCTGCACCAATGTACTTTCGAAAGACATTAGCACCAATGTTGTAGTATAGGACACCAATGTCGCAGAAGAGGAAGAGAACACGTACCCCACCCAAAACAAGTCAGCCAACATATTAGAATCTTTGTACTGACGAAAGACAATTCTTTTACGAGTAAACACCCTGTAACTACTGCCTTAATAGAAGATGTTCTGAAATCAATAGTACCAGCTATGCAGTATTGTCAGCTACAGGGATAAGCAAAAAAGAAAAAAAACAGCTATCTCAACACAGCTAATGTTCACTTCTACCTGAAAGATCAGATTGATCCGCGCTGATGCTTCACATAAGGCTCAAAGGTTTTCTATCATCTAAATCAATCCTTGACCAGCTTTACCTGATTATATATTTCCGAGTATCAAATCTTCGTATAACCAAGTCTTTGAAAAGCATCACCCTCATCATTTCATGCTAGTTCCGTTCAAGTATTGTGACATTATAAGCTCTGACCTTATAAAAGATGATCCTTTTTTTTGATAAGGAAAGAATGCTCTTATAGAAGATGATCTAGGCAATGATATCTTTCACTGCCAGCCTCACTCGAGTAGAACTGTCTATAACAGTTTGAAAATCTAGAATTTATCCAACCAAAAAAAAGCACCTTCTCAAGCTACAACCTCAAATCTTAGTCTTGATGTGTTTCAACTTCATACATGATACTTGAAATTGCACCATTTTCACAAATCAAAAGCCATGTCGCAATCCTTGTTTATGGATGATAAAGGATAAATAGACAATGCACCTAAAATTTCCCCGTTACAGTACGAGTTACGGGTTCAACTGAGCTTCTAAATATGTAATATTAAATTTCTACCTCAGCAACTCAAATGCTTAGTGGGTTCAATGACATCCCAAACCCATAAAGTTTAAATCCTGGATCTGACTGTCACGTTCTTGAAAAGGGAGTTCATAAACTTCAACTAGATGATAACAATTCAAAGGTACTTATGATAATTCAAAATAAGAGATTTCTTTACCACACTCCAACTTGTAAACAATCGGAAGTAGAATATGATTCAATATAAACCTTCTTCACACATAGAATTCAGCTCATTATTATTATCTATAAATTAAACATCAATTTGCAAACGATCAAGTAAATTAAGTAATCCTACAACCTTAACAAATTAAATCCATAAACCAAACCAAAGCAATCTCTTTTCTAAGATTCAAAAAAAAAAAAACTCAAATACCTTCTTTTTCCCAGCTTGCAAATGCTCTTGCTTTTTTAGCACCTGAGCTGACGCCATTCAAATCCGCAGAAAAATCAAAACTTTCCTCTTAAATCCTCGTCCCAAAACCCTAATTAAAAAAATTCGCTCCAGATTCTCTTATAACAAAACAGGTCAATCAAATCTACATTTCATTTCATATAGAAGAAATAATTGTGAGTAATAACAACAAATTCAATTCTCAATTTCGGGGTAAATGGATAAAAATTCGAGTAATTGAGGGGCCAAATTTTGGAATTTTGAAAATGATGGGGAAGAAAAAAACCTAAATTTGATTCAGAATAAGGGCTCTGATGGGATCGAAGAAGAAGAAGAAGAAGAAGAAGAAGAAGAGAAAGTGAAAGAAAAAGAAAAAGCTCCTTTCAAATGTTTTTCTATTTTTTTCTTTTTCTGTAGATTTGCAGCTCTTAAATTTCTGTTATTTTGCGTTTTTAGTGTTTCTTTTCTTTTCTTTTTTGTTATGACGTTAATTATTTGTTTTACCCACCAGCAGTTACAGATATGACGTTGCAGCAAGGTTTTATAGTCTGACACGTGTACTTTGATGGCACGTGACACACCTGCAACAATGATTAAGTCAATAAAAAATGAATGAATTTTCTTAATTTTGTTGAACTTCTTAATTTAGAAAATGACATTATAGCTCTTAGGTTTTTAAGTTTTAGATAGACCTTATGAAAAACAATTTATGACTTGTTGTACCTTTTCAAAAAATTTATTATCGCAATATGATATTGTATACGGGTGAAGTCAAGCTCATGGTGTATTCTAGCCTCCGACAAAATAAGTCAAGCTCGAGATACAGCGGCAAGGGATCGAAATCAAGCCAAAATCCCACCGGCCCAAAACCCGGAGGCATGACGCCTGCCCTCGAGAATATCGAGGTCATGGTTCCGCAATCGGTCCTAGCCTCGAACGACTTCTAAGAACATTGTCAGACAATCCAGCATAGCCAACAGAAAGCTGAAATATCCGTGACCAGCCGAATATCACGCGTATCGATAAGGAACCGGCAATCAATGAATCAGAAGATTTCTTTTACCTTTTATAGAGTTGTACCTAAAGTAGAACTCCTCTATTATATAAAGGGGATTTGATAATTCATGAAGTACATTGTAACACGCACTCAAAAGTAATATATTATTATTTTCTCTGTCTCTAAGCCGTTGCTCTTTTCCATCTGTACCGGTCGTGGTGAGCCCGTCTCGAGAGTGGCTATTTCACTAAGGCTGGAACTATCCAACTCGTGTGGTTTGAATTTATTTTATCTTTGTTTGTTCAATAGTAACTTAATTTATCGCTTTGTATCAAGTTAATCCGCGTATCCTTAAAATCACTTACAAATTTAATTGTTATCCCATTTTAAGGGTAAACAGTTTGGCACCTACCATGGGACTAAGGATAATAGCAGCAATTTGATACAAATTCCCGTAACATACCCTATTTTACACTTGTTTTTTAAAGTGCCTTTGATTTCTGGTTAAGGTCGAAATGTCAAACCCCCAGTCTGCCCCTCTAAACATGGATGGCGAGTCCAGCCACCATGGCGAGAACAACCATGTAGCACCCAGCTACGAGGTACCCCCAGTCGATCTCGGTGGAGTTCCGGTCGTGGACCCTATCTACGCCAGTTCGCATATGGCCATCAATACAAACTTGCCTACCGATCCTAAGAACAGCATGCGCAGGGAAGTCCGATCGATTGCCCAGAATACGAACAGCGGTGAACATGATGGGATTAATTTGGGGGTGATCTTCGAAATGCTACAGGCTCAACAGGCAGCAATAGCCAAGTTGCAGAACCAAAGCCGAGCGCCGAGCAGGGTTGAGCCCGAGCCATCCCGGAAGTCACGCGCAGAAATGAACTGATCACGAAGAGGCCGAATGAAAATAAATCGGGGACCAACCCCGAGATCATAAAGATCCTCGAGGAACTGACAAAACGGATAGAATCGGGGGAGAAGAAAATTGAAGCCAATGACAAAAAGGTGAAAACTTACAATTCCACGGTGGACCAAATCCCAGGAGCACATACGATATTGAAGGGCCTGGATTCTAGGACTTTGTTCAAAAACCTTTTCCTCCGAGCGCAGCTCCGAAGCCGATTCTAAAGAAGTTACGCATGCCTGAGATTCCCAAGTACAACGGTACGACCGACCCAAATGAGCATGTGACTTCCTACACATGCGCCATCAAAGGGAATGAATTGGAGGATGATGAGATCGAGTTTGTCCTGCTAAAAAGTTCGGGGGAACTCTGTCAAAAGGAGCTATGATATGGTATCACAACCTACCTCCTAATTTCATTGACTCGTTTGTTATACTTGCAGATTCCTTCAAAAAAGCACACGCCTGGGCTATCAAAGTCGAGACCAAAAAGTTAGAGCTTTTCAAAGTGAAGCACAGGGATAATGAGATGCTCAGGAAATTTGTGTCCCAATTTCAAATGGAACGGATGGATTTGCCTCTGGTCGAGGACGATTGGGTCGTTCAAACCTTCACCCAAGGACTCAATTCTTGAAGCTCATTGGCTTCACAACAGTTGAAACAAAATCTAGTGGAGTATCCCGCTGTCACTTAGGCCGACTTGCATAATCGGTATCAATCAAAAATCAGGGTCGAATACGATCAACTCGGGGCCCCTTCCGGGTCCGTTTACCCTGTCAGAGCCGTCAACAGAGTCAGGAGAGACGCCGATCGTGAACCGAGGTCTAACAGGGACCGATATCAGCCATACAATGAAGACCGAGGAGGTAGTGGATTTGCGCGAAACCCCGTGAAAAGTGAAAGAAGGAGTGATCAAGGTCAAACAACAGGGGACTCATGAGCAAAAATAGTTTCGACAGGACCATCGGGCCTAAGGAGGCGCCAAGGCTATCAGAGTACAATTTTAACGTCGACGTCACCGCCATCGTATCCGCTATTGGACACATCAAAGACACCAAATGGCCTCGTCCTCTACAGTCCGAACCAGCCCAAAGGGATCCTAATCTAATGTGCAAATATCATGGCACTCACGGCCACATAACAGAAGATTGCCGACAATTAAGAGAGGAAGTAGCCCGGCTATTCAACAGCGGACACCTCCGAGAGTTCCTGAGCGATCGTGCCAAAAACCACTTCAGGAACAAAGATTCTAGTAAACAGATCGAGCAGAAGGAACCTCAGCATGTCATTAACATGATCATCGGCGGGGTCGACGTTCCCCAGGAGACGATGCTGAAGCGCACCAAAGTATCCATCACAAAGAAAAACGTCGGGATTACGTGCCAGAGGAAACCTTGTCCCTCAACGACGAAGACATTGAGGGGATCGTGCAGCCCCACAACGATGTACCGGTAATATCAGTACTCATAAATAAATCTCAAGTTAAGAGTGAGTTAATTGATCGGGGTAGCTCGGACAACATCATCAGATCGAGGGTCGTGGAACAACTCGGTCTACAAGATCAGATCGTGCCTGCGGTCCGAGTTCTAAACGGGTTCAACATTGCATGTGATACCACTAAAGGGGAGATAACATTACCGGTGAACACCGCCGGGACCATTCAGGAAACAAAGTTCTGTGTAATCGAATGGGACATGAGGTACAATGCTTTGTTCAGAAGAACATAGATTCATAACATGAGGGCGGTACCCTCGACTCTGCACCAGGTGTTGAAGTTCTCGACAGAACAACCGGCCACAAAAGAGATGTTCGCAGTCGACGAGATGGTCCCAATATCCACACTTTCGACACCGAAGGAGCTGGGTCCGATCACCAAGGGAGAAACCAAATAGAAACTACTATGACCGACTCCGTCCCAACCGGAGAAGTAGGAGATAGGTGGGGATGACGACTACGGGGTTCCAATATCTTTCATAGGTCCCGACGATTCCGACACTACCAAATCAACGGTCGGGGAACTGGAGCAAGTCGTATTGATCGAACACTTGCCCGATCGAAAGGTATACCTAGGCACAGGGTTGAGTCCCAAGCTCAGGGAAAAACTCATTCAATTTCTTATAGCTAAAGAAGATTGTTTCGCTTGGTCCCACCTTGATTTGACAGAGATCCCGCCGAAAATAACCACTCACAAGCTGAGCCTAGACCCGAAGTTCCACCCAGTCAAACAGAAGAGGAGACCCCAATCCGAGGTCAAACATGCTTTCATCAAGGACGAGGTATCTAAAGTCCTTAAAATAGGTCCATCCGGGAGGTTAAATATCCGGACTAGTTAGCAAACGTAGTAGCAGTCCCTAAAAAGGAAAACAAATAAGAATGTGTGTGGACTATAAAGACTTGAATAAAGCGTGTCCCAAGGGCTCTTTCCCTTTGCCTAACATCGATCGCATGATCGATGCAACGGCCGGTCATGAGATCCTCAGTTTCCTCGACGCTTATTCCGGGTACAACCAATTCAGATGGACCCGGGTGATCAGGAAAAAACTGTCTTCATCACCAAGTACAGCACCTACTGCTAGAACGTGATGTCGTTTGGTCTAAAAAATGCCGGCACCACTTATCAACGCTTAGTAAATCGGATGTTCGAAGAACAAATAGGAAAATCAATAGAGAGGTTTACATTAATGATATGTTGGTTAAGTACCTGCGAGCAGAGGACCATTGGAAACATTTGCAGGAAACCTTCAGCATATTGAAGAAATACAATATGAAGCTGAACCCGAAGAAATGTGCATTGGGAGTCGAGTCCGGTAAATTCCTCGGATTCATGGTATCTAACCGGGAATCGAGATCAACCCCGATAAGATCGAAGTCATCGAAGATATCACTGTTGTGGACAACATGAAGGCCGTACAAAGGTTAACCGTATGCATAAGTGCCTTGTGACGATTTATTTCGAGGTCCTCCGACAAGAGTAATTTCTTCTTACTGTTGAAGAAAAAGAGTAATTTCTCATGGACCCCAGAGTGCCAGTGAGCCTTGGAAGAGCTTAAGCGATATCTATCAAGCCCACCGCTGCTTCATACGCCGAAGACAGACGAACAGTTGTACTTGTAATTGGCAGTATCAAAGATAGTGGTAAGTGGAGTCCTGGTCCGGGAAGAGAAAGATACGCAATTTCCAATTTACTATGTTAGGAGGACTCTAGGCGAGTCCGAAACTAGATACCCTTACCTAGAAAAATTGGTGCTCGCCTTTCTAAGCGCCTCTAGGAAGCTAAAACCGTACTTTTAATGTCACCCTATAAGTGTCGTAACCACTTACCTATTGAGGAATGTAATGCATAAACCCGAGCTCTCGGGACGGTTGGCCAAATAGGGAGTAGAGATCAGTTGGTACGAATTCAAATATCGGCCTCGAACAGCCATTAAGTCTCAAATTTTGACAGACTTTGTGGCCGACTTTACGCCGGCCCTAATACTCGAGGTCGAAAGAGAGTTATTGTTGAACTCGGAGACTTCTTCGGGAATCTGGACCCTCTTTACGTACGACGCCTAGAGCGTAAAGGGGTCCGGACTCGGTATTGTATTAAAGCCACCAACAAGTAATGTAGTTAGACAATCTATTAGGATTGTAAAATTAACTAACAATGAGGCCGAGTATGAGACCATGATTGTAGGTCTTGAACTGGCCAAAAGCTTGGGGGCAGTGGTGATCAAAGCTAAGTGCGACTCCCTCCTTGTGGTGAACCAAGTTAATCGGACGTTCGAAGCTAGAGAGGAACAAATGCAAAGATACCTGGATAAACTACAAGTAACGTTCCATCCGTTCAAGGAGTGGACTCTACAACATGTGCCTCGGGATCAAAACAGCGAGGCTGATGCCCTTGCTAACTTGGGATCGTTAGTTGAAGACGATGAGTTCAACTCGGGGGCGGTCGTACAACTCATGAGATCGGTAGTGGAAGAATGTCACGCAGAGATAAACTCAACAAGTCTAACTTGGGACTGGAGCAACAAATATATAGATTATATGAAGACCGAAAAACCGCCCTCGGACACTAAGGAATCAAGGACTCTGCATACGAAGGCGGCCCAGTTCAGCCTGTCCAAAGACGGTACACTGTTCCGGAGAACGTTCGATGGCCCACTCACAATATGTCTAGGACGAGGAGACCTGAGTATGTTCTGAGGAAAATCCACGAAGGCACTTGCGGAAATCATTCGGGCTCCGAATCATTAGTTTGGAAAATAATCAGAGTCGGCTACTATTGGATCGACATGGAAAAGGATGCGAAGGAGTTCGTACGAAAATGTGATGGATGTCAAAGGCATGCTCCAATGATTCATCAGCCCGGGGAACTACTATATTCGGTCTTGTCACCCTGGCCGTTCATGAAATGGGGGATGGACATCGTCGGCCCCCTTCCATGGGTACCCGGTAAGGCTCAATTTATATTGTTTATGACTGACTATTTTTCGAAATGGGTGGAAGCCCAGGCATTTGAGAAAGTCAGGGAGAGGGAAGTCATTGGTTTCATCTGGGACCACATAATATGTCGGTTCAAAATGCCGGCCGAGATCTTGTGTGACAATGGTAAGCAATTCATCGGCAACAAAGTAAGCAAGTTTCTCAAAGATCATAAAATCAAAAGAATCCTGTCAACACCATATTATCCTAGTGGGAATAGGCAAGCGGAGTCCACGAACAAAACCATACTCCAAAACCTCATAAAGAGATTGACTGATGCCAAAGGAAAATGGAAAGAAATCTTGCCCGAAGTCCTAGCATACCGTACGACCTCGAAGTCCAGTAACGGGGCCACCCTGCTCTCGTTAGTTTATGACGCTGAAGCTCTAATACGGTCGAAGTCGGAGGACCGAGTCCCAAGTTCTGAGACCAAAGAATCAAACAACAAGGCTATGAATACGATCCTGGAACTGTTAGATGAAAGGCGTGAAGCCTCCCTCGTCCAGTTGGCTGCCCAGAAACAACGGATCGAGACGTATTACAATCAAAGAGACAACCTTCGACACTTCAATGTCGGGGACTTAGTGTTAAGGAAGGTTACGTTAAACACCCGGAACTCGAACAAAGGAAAGATGGAGCCGAACTGGGAAGGTCCTTATCAAATTATCGAGATCACCGAAAAGGGTCGTACAAACTCAGAGCAATGAACGGTGAACGACTACCGAACAACTGGAGTATAACTCACTTGAAACGATATTACTACTAAGGCTACGAACCCGTTTACTTCTTTTATTTATTTACATTTTGGACTAACCCTTGCACGTGGCCGTCAAAGAACGATACAATTTTTTAGGCTTGAAAGCACACATTGCACTCTTTTTCTCTTGAACCGATTTTGTCCCAAATGGATTTTCCGACAAGGTTTTTAACGAGGCAACAGATCGTGCTAACTTAAATCGAAGACCAGTTGTGAACCAATGTCAAGGATCACATTAACAGTATCCGAGGCTTTCTCTATGATCAGCCTCGAACACTGGGGGTCATCACCCTCGGATAATGATTTTGGTAAGGAAAGAAACTTTGTGCTCGAATAGTCCAGGCTCGATCGATATTATTTACTGTAAGGGCCGGTCAAATGAACCGTGCCGACATAGGCCTCTCGAGCCCGGACACAAAGCTTGAACACATGTGTAACTGTGTATATTACACACAAAAATAAAAGAAAGTTTCTACCTTGCGGATAAATATTTTATCCCTTGAAAAATTTTCTTTCTTACATTTGATCCGCTAAAGACGTCGAGCCCAAGGGCTACCTCACTCGGGGATTGTCGCCCAAGGCAGGTTCAGATGGCCCGGGATAATGAAGCCTGGGGGCACAAAGCTTATTAAGCAGTGCCCGCACTTTAAAGGCTACGACCACCCCCATTCAAGGACGGTTATCTCGGTTAAGCCCAGATGACTTGGGGCAACAAGCCCACTAGGCAACACCCGAACTAGAAAGGCTACGGCCGTCTTAGAACAACTTGGAGATGTCTGAGACCCGAAACCAAAAAATAAGGCCTTCAAAATTTTTAAACCAGTTCAAAAAGCTACCCTCGGCAAATTATAATCTAAAATATTCTAAGTACTTTGGGGAAAGCTTCCAGTCATATCGAACCCCCCCACGAGTCTTAAGCAAAATAATATCGAGAGCAAGACCTGTTCTAACCTACGAACAAGACCTAATTATTACGTACTAAGGCATTCGATGTCATTACAATCATAAAGAAAAGAGCGAAAGAAAACAAGCGTAAAACTGTCGAAGGGAAAAAGAGCCTTATATATATAAAAATATCTTTACAAAGTCCAAATAGCCTCAACAAAAAGTACAAAGGTGCAAAACACAAAGAAAAACTTACAAGGCACTTAAACGGCTTGGTCTTCGTTGGAGCCCGCCTCATCACCGGGACCATCGGAGTCTTCTCCCCCCCTAGATCCGCCCGAATCCTCGGAGTCTTCTTCATCCTCGGGATACGCCAACTTCTTGGCCTCGGCCTCGGCCTCGAGCCCCTTAGCATTTTCGACCTCGGCCAACAAATCAAAACCTCGAGCATGAACTTCTTCGAGGGCCTCCCTTCGGGACTGCCACCTCACGTGATTGACAATGTCTTTCAGGCGGTCCTGGACTGCCTCGGCATTGGCTTTATACTGGGTCAGCATCTCATTAGCATTGGCTTTGGTTACTTCAACCACCAACTTGGCCGCTTTAAGTTCATTGGCAAGGGTCTCTTGATCGGCAACAACCGAGCTTAGATGAGACCAGAGCCCCTTAATTTTCTGGGACCGTGCCTCAGCCTTCTCCCCCATTGCTCGAAGTTAGGCCTCTGCCGAGGTCAATTACACATGAGCAATCTCTTTTTCCGAGGCCAGGCGGCCCATCTTGCCTCTCTACTCATCGGCCTCGACATTGATTACATCCATCTCGGCTCAGAGTTGGTCGATCCGATCAACATTCTGTTGGACTTGCGGGTTGGGATCATTAGTCACTGTGTCTAGCTCATACTCACTAACTACAAAGATTTTTACCTGTTCAACCAGGTCAGAGTGTTATTTTCGAGCCACTTCCAACTCAGCTTGAAGGCTCTTAGTCTCTTCTTCACGTTGCCCGCTGAGAAGTTTGTACGTGTCTCTCTTCTCAGCAAGCTCTTTCACTTCGGCTTCGAGTCGGTTCAGCTCATCCAGATACCGAAGGAAAGTTTCGTGGTGAAGCACCGAGGCATAAAATACGAAGAAAGATATTAGAATTATCAATAAATTAGTTCAAGTATCAACGAAAAAATTGAAATCATCAGGAATTATTTAGAGTTACCCGGTTCAACGCCTAATGTGCTTCGTTGAACAGGCAGGGTGCGTCTAGCTCTTTCATTTTGGCCTGGTTTTTTTCGGTCACCAGTCACCGGAGGTAACTGGCCACCCCAACGGGGGCGGAAAGAACCCGGACATCCTCCGGAACGGTGATGATAATGGACCGCTTCCAACCAGGATCGTACTCGGGGCAGGGAACCGATTGATCAGTTTCAGGCTCGAGTTAGGCCCACCTGCCCCCGAGGACGGACTTTTCCTTGGTACCTCTAAGTCACCTAATCCGGTGACGTCCTCGGTGGCGGTGGAATCCACGCCATCAAAAAAATAGAGGGGGTCGTCCGCTCCGTGGGCCCCCTCGTTGGGGTGCTCTTTCACTGTTTGGGCCTCGTTATATACGGACTCGATAAACGAGAGTGACTCGGTGATGTCTATCACGCCGAGTGCCTCCTTCGGGGCACTGCCCGCATCCCGAGAAGCCTCAGTCAGGGTCTCTTCATCGACCTCCGCGGCTTGAGGCAGATTGGCCTCACAGAACTCCGGTTCAGAGGCCCATATTCTTTGAGCTGCGACGACTTGCGGGCCACCAGAACGAAAGGTTATTCTCCCTCGGACTTGTCCCTCAGCCAATAGAGCAAATCCGAAGGTGGTGCGCGAGAGCTGGTGTTTTCCTTTGACTTGCGCACCAGCCTTCTCCTTGTTTTCTTCTTCTCCGAGCTCGGGGAACTCGGAGCCCTCTATCTTTTCCTCTCTTCGGCCTGTCTCAGAGCAGGGGACTCGGCAAGTAAGTCCCTGGCCAGCAACTTGAGGCCTAAGCTCGACATCCTTAGATAAACCTGCAAAAAGAAGTAAATGGAGTAAGGGCTTAATGTTAAAAGGAGAATCCTAACACAACCTACTCGGGAAAGAAGTCTCACCATGGGAAGGAGCCTTCCAATGGCCCTTCGAGAGTTTGCACCACGAGCGCTCAGAGTAGGGCATCTATGAAATGATACCCTCGACCTACTCCTTGTGTCGAGGGACATCATTTGGGACCCGAGCGACGGCTGCACCACCACAAAGCACCGAAAGGAAAGGAGAAGTAAGTATAAAATCAACATTCAAAAGTAAGTTCTACTTACGTGACATATTCCACTTCTCGGGGAATGGCTTGCACTCAACGGGGATCAAATTCGAAGTCCTCACTCGGATAAAACGGCCTTACCAGCTTCGATCCCGGTCCTCATCAATACTTGAGAATGGGGCTTTACTTGCCCAACGCATAAGCTTTATCAGCACCCCCCCCCCCCC
>MCJB01045325.1:125269-137770 GCA_002018475.1 Nicotiana obtusifolia | reverse complement strand
CCCCCCCACCACCACCACCCGAAAGATTCGGTACTGTATAACCGAAGTAGATGATCAATGGTGAACGAGCACCCATCGATTTTGTTCACGAAAAATCAGAGGAGGATCACGATCCTCCAGAGTGATGGATGAATCTGGCCTAAGCACACGTTGTACCTCTTGCAGAAATCCAAAATGACTGGGTTTACTGGGCCCAATGTAAAGGGATAAGTTTAAACACTTAGATATCCCTCAACATAGGTGGTAATGGCCTCTTCGGGGTCGGGGACCTCTATGTCTTTATCGGCACAATTGCAGTCTTTTCGGATCATAGGGAGGACCTCTTCGGTAATCGAGCAGATATATCTCAAGACCTCCTCACACTGACCCTGTACAGAGGAAGGCTTTTCAACCTCGAAATCGATATTGACCGAGCATCCCCGGGGGATGAACATTTTCAAAGGGGGTTCGGGTACTGGTTCATCGACGGTCGCGCATGGAGTGGTCTCCTCGGCCTTAGTAGCCGGCCGTGAAGTGGAAGGAGCTTTTTTCTGGGGAACGGTTTTAGAAGTCTTTGCCATTCCTTTAGAAAATGAAGATGGAGGAAAATCTGAGAAAGATGAAGAAAGAAAGGAAGTTGAAGGATTAGATTTGTTGGCTTGAGAAGAAGATGGGTAAAAATTCTTGCAAAGGACCTCGAATAACCGGGGCAAAAGTGCTAAAGAGTATTGAAATCCTGAAGGTACGTGGGTAGAAGGTTTGATGTAAAGTAAAAATGAACAAAGAAGGGGGTATTTATAGTAGCTCAGTGGCATTTCACATCCAGGGATGGCCGACCGGCGGCTGTCATGCATTTAATACCATTATGACTTGACTGACGAGACGTTTCGGATGTTTTGTCGTTTTTGTCATGATGTTTCGAAGTAAGAATCGGAAGCTCATGTAGTTTCTCGACGTTTTGCTCTCCGAAAAACGAGGGGACTGTTTGTATACAGGTGAAGTCGAGCTCATGGTGCATCCCGGCCTCCGACAAAATAAGCCAGGCTCGAGACAAGGCGGCAAGAGACTGAATCGAGCCAAAATCCCACAGGGCCAGAACCCGGAGGCATGACGCCTACCCTCGAGAATATCGAGGCCATGGTCCCGGAATCGATCCAAGCCTCGAACGAATTCGAAGAACATTGTCAGACAATCCAGCATAGCCAATAGAAAGTCGAAATATCCGTGACCGGCCGATTACCATGGCGGAGATCTCGGTACGTATCGATAAGGAACCAGCAATCAGTGAATCAGAAGATTTTTTTACCTTTTATAGAGTTGTACCTAAAGTAGGACTCCCCTACTATAATGCGGGTTTAATAATTCATGAAGTACATTGTAACACGCACTCAAAAGCAATATATTATTTTCTGTCTCTAAGCTCTTGCCCTTTTCCATCTGTACCAGTCGTGGTGAGCCCAGCTCGAGAGTGGCTATTTCACTAAGGCTGAAACTATCCAACTCATGTGGTTTGAATTTATTTTATCTTTGTTTGTTCAACAGTAACTTAATTTATCGCTTTGTATCAAGTTAATCCGCTATCCTTAAAATCACTTACAAATTTACTTGTTATCCGATTTAGAGGGTAAACAAATACTTCGAGTTTCAATAATTACAAAAAGAACTTTCTACTTCACTCAAAAAAGAATGATCGTTATCAATCTCAAAATTTTGATTTTTAATATCAAAATAGATGGAATAGTCCAAATTCAGTAAAATGTATATGTAACATATATTAGAATCTAAGTAGTTTGGAAATGAAGAATAGTTGTTATATATTATTTTGTCCAAAATTGGTAACTTTTCGTAGTAACTGTGGGTGCAAAAATGATGTTAGATGAAAGATTATGGTAATAACGGAACAATGTATTGGTTTGGTGCTCAATTACATTAATAGTAATATATTCTAGTCAATCTTGCTAGACGTAATGATAAAATTATTATATTAGGGAAACACAATTATTGTAGCTCGATTAAAGAGGCAGAAAAGTAATTTCATTGTAAAATTTAATCACTAAATAAAGTAAAACGAAAATAAAAGCGATCGTTGCTGGATTACTTTTCTGAATTACAAGTCGCCATTTAAAACTTCACATGTTATTTGTATTGTTTTTTCGTCCTTTTAATTGGACAGCTCTTTATTCACAATACATTCACTGAATAATTCATCGGAAAAGAAGACAAACAGAAAAGAACTAAAGTTGTAACTCTTTTCTGTATCACTTTGGTATAAGGCTGTGTAAATGCCATTATTCACGCTTCTCTCTTACGTAGTACTTAAAAAGAAATATCGAAAAATTAACTTAATTAGTCGATTATCCAATTGTTTTTATTAAAAAATAGCCACCGATATGTATATATTTATAATTTATGTATATTATGCATAAACTCGTATATTATCAGTATAAAAGCAACGCACACGGATTAGAAAAAATTAATAGTGAATCCATCCGCCTGTTTATGTAAAGATCCGGAAAGTATTGCCATTGGTCAGATGGGCCAATTATGTACGGGTTATGTTGCATCTATATGGGTTTGGGTCAGCTAGCTCATAATGGACAAAAGAATTGCATCACATAACCTTTTCTGAGGCTACTCTTTCAAATTTGCTTTATTTTTACACATATAGCCTCTCACTTTAGCTTAGATTCTCTTCTTCTTTGAACACCACAATAAACTAATCGCGTCTTCTGTGAACAACCATTATAGTGAAAGCTTTTTTCCTTCAACAGAGTATTTTTTAGTCAAGACACAATCTTTAAATTAAGTACAATATTGATGCTTAAGTTATTAATCAAGTTGACCGATGTAGTTTATTTTAGTACATTTAAGTTGGGATAACTCCGCCATTAATGAAATTATGTATTCATCCTTCTTTTTATCTCAACAATTTAGTGTTGTTCTTATCAGAATAAGATCCCTTAAACGCTCAATGTATATAAAGGCGGAACCAGAATTTTAACTTTAAGGTTCAGATTTTAAAACACGACTTTAAGTGTAAACGATTGGGTTCTAAATTTAATAGTTTTACATATTTAATAAATTTCTCAACACAAAATACACTATTGAGCAAAAACTATTGGGTTCGACCGAACCTGTAGCTCGAGTTCTGCCTCCGCCCCTTGAACATATCCCTTTCACCTGAATCGTCTTATCATATCTAAAATGACCTTGACCTATTTCAATATTCCAAGTATCATTTTGGGAATGCAAAAATACATGAAAAAATATATAAGAAACAAGATCACTTCATTTAATAGAATAAATATATATTCATTCAATGTTTTTTTTTTCATACTGAAGAGATCGATGAAAATACATCAGACCTTAATGATTACCACTTAGTTATTAAATCTGTATATGGCACAAAAAGGATGTCATATGATAAATAAATGCCATCTTCCCTGGCACTGTAGTCACAGTCCGATATTATTTGTGAAGCTTTATTTCTGCAAGAATATCCTTTAAACACATCAATAGATACATTCTTTGAACCCCACCAAAAGTGACAAAAATACAAAGTTCTTCCAAAAATATTTCTTTTGAATACAAAGCTGAATGTCTCTTGCATTTGGAGTGTGTGGAATCCAAAATCATCATCTTTTGATGCACAATGAATTACCAAAGGAGGTCCACTGGGTAAGGAATTTGTAATATTAACTACACTTTCTGGTAAGCCCCAAGAAGATTTATTATTTGTGGGGAGGTTATAGGCATTTAAGCTTGGTATAATGTAAAATGACAAGATAATGGAGAGTAAAATAACACTAATGTCTGAGGAAAAACTCATATTGAATGGATAAATTTTGGTGATTGGAATGACAATTGATCTAATTTTATACTAGGGAAAAGAGGGTAAGAAAGTAATTTAAATAATTCAACAGTCAATACAAAGATCTTTTATGAAAGTTTAATTAATGAAATTTCCATTTAAAAGAAGTTTTAAAAAATGAATTTATTATAGCATGTTGATACTAGGATTGGAAATTTATTAATCAGTTCATTTTTGAAGTATAGATTTCTTACCTAAATTGCAGAGAGATTAGCAACCCAAGTGGTAAATATTTCAATAACTTTTTTGTAATATAGGTAGTTTCTTAACCAAGTGTCCTAGGACGGCTAAGTATTACTATATGCTATATCGTGGTAAGCTAAATTTTTATTGTTATATAGGAAAATTGAATTCATATTTTAAATATAGGAAACTTATATTAATTTCATTGTGTGAATCCATGAAAATGGAAAATTCCTGGTCGCTTATAAGAGAAGAGCTATTTATGAAATTCTTATGATTAAACAAGTACAACTCATTACTACGTCATTTGCCGAAAAAATCAAGTTATATAACACTGAAAAGTGTTCAAATTAGTAATTACCCTTATACATTACCAAAAAAAATAAAAAATACTGGAATTAACTATGAATTTCGTCGCTAAATCGTTTGTACCTAACTATTTATTTTTAATTATCGATCACTCATCCGTTGCTAAATATGATTAGTGACGGATTTTTTTATTTAACTACATAATTTGTCTGTCACTATTTATCGGATTTTGACTTGCTATAAGTAATTACTTGATATAATAAATTAACTCAACTTGATAACAAGAATTTAAACTCATAAAAAAGATATCGAAACTATTACAAGAAGAAAAAAATCACACACACATATATTAATTAATTAATTATTTATTTATTCTGTTCAACAAACTCAAGATGCTAGCAACATGTCCCTCGTAAGTTTAAAAGGCAAAAATAATTTTTGATGATTAGGAAAACTCTCTTTTATGACAAGTACTTGTTTGAACTTTTTCATCCATTTTTGTAAATTAGGGAACGAGTTTTCTTCAAGCAGTTTGACACCTCCGACTTCTTCTATGATTTTTAGCCAATGAGAAATCCATCCAAAGATTATGTCAACTATTCCAACTTTTTCTCCACTGAAAAATAGTTTCTGATTTCTAAAACCATGTTCTTCAATGGTTTTCAACATTTCTAAGCTGGACTTTACTGCCCTTTCTTGTTCTTCCCCTCTGGCTCTAAAAATAATCCAAAGAGATACACTCTGCAAAATATTTTCAAATACTATCAAGGTCAGAAGTAATAGATATGAATGATTTATTTATTTATTTATTTTTTTTTTTTTTTTGGACGTAAAAATTTTTAGACATCGTTTTTGTTCATTTTTTGTTAACTTTAAGGAGGAGAGTGATCCTGTGAATATAGAGAAGAGAAGGAAAAGGAGACTACTTAAGGTGAAGGAAATGTAGACTATTCATATCGGTAGAATTGCGTGCAATAAGCTTTTAACTAAAAATTCAATCTTATAAAAAATTTCTACATCAGTGTATAAACCGTATATGAATTTAAATAAATTGATAGTAAAAATTACATTCAAAGATAAACTCATTGGAAATCGATGAGAAAAGGATAAAAAATATCCTTATACTACACAAATATTATAATTTTACTATATGTTATACTTTAGGACGATTTATATAATTATCGTTAGCAAATTATTTCATATTTGTCCTCAACTCTAACAATCTCCACCCTGAAGCAAAACAAATGATAATTTTAACATATAGTCTCTTATATTTGCTGTTAATCCTAATAGAGCTGCGAAGCGTTACGTTTGAAGTATATACACTCAAACGTAAAAATATAAAATTGAATATTTTTCTCGAAGTATCTTGATACGTGCATGAAATACACTCCTTTCATACTGAAGCTCCGTTAAAATCAAGAGAAAATACATACTGATTTGGTAACGGCAAGAATTACGAATAGCCCCAAAGTAATATGGAAGAATAAAATTAAAACATGAGTGCAAATAACGTTACCTTTTCTTCGAAATAATTAACCCAAAATCGAGCGACAGCTCTTTCATAAGGATCACTTGGGAACAATGGATACTGATTCGGCCATTTTTCTTCAAGATATTCAAGGATAACCATAGATTCACAGATTGGTTTTCCAACATGAACAAGAACTGGGATTTTTTTGTGAAGAGGATTATATTTCAGAAGCAAATCACTTTTATTTGCCAAATCTTCTTCTATATATTCATATGATAAGCCCTTTAATTTAAGAGCCCATATTATTCTTAAAGAATAAGGACTAGGCCATGCACCATAGAGCTTCAATTCTTGATCCATTTTTTTGGTTTCTGAGTTTTCTTTCTCCTCTTTTCACTTCTCTTAATGTCATGTCATTTTAAAAGAGCATATTGAGAGCTTATGCTTGGTCAACAAGCAAAGGATTTTGAATTTTCATTAAGAAAGTTTAGAATATAGCACCTTTGGTTAGACTAATTAATTAATTAACTAATTAAGATTAGTTCAAATTATAATGTATTAGTTATGTTTATGAATTTTTATCAACTTAGTCAAGATGCATGACATATGACTTAGTAGGCGTTTGGCCAAAAAAGATTGTAATTTTTGGAAAAAAAAATAGTATTTGGAGTTGAGTTGAAAAATGGTATTTGAAATTAGAAATTTGAAATTATATTTGGACATGCATTTCACTTGAAAGAATATTGTAGTTTTGTCAACGGGGACAAACGGGTCCTAACCCATTTATGATTTATTCAAAGTTTCCTTCTTATTATATACTTTATAGTTTTACTTCTGACTTTCTTTTCTCAAATTTTTTTTCTTTTTCTTTTCTTTTGGGTATGTAGATAGCTAGTTGTGATGATTACTTATATTTTCTTAGTCCGGGGATTAAACTTTGACTAGTTACTTTTATTGCAAAAGCTGGCCTACTTCTAATGGGATTATACAATCAAATAATGGTGCATATATATACATTAGGGAGGAAATTATAAGAACAGAGGATATGATTAAAATTAAGAGGTCATATTGTAGGGGGCAATTGTGAGAAAACAAAGTTATGGTACTAATTGGAAAATGATGTACGTATTAGGGATGCAAAATGCGAAGAACTGTCAAAATCTCCCATCACATTACCTTTTCATTTTCAAGTGAAATTAAGCAAAAGAAAACTGATTTTGGCTAACTATATATTCTTAATTTGTCTTAAAACTTATAAATATTGATGTCTTTTTACTCATTAAATCCGAATGCCCTTTTTTATGTTCTGCATTGAATTTTGTAATTGTACAAGGGAGAAATTTTCTGAAAAAGAAGATAAAATAATCCTTTTCTTAATGTGAAACGATATAAGATAAATAGATGCTCCACTTGTAATGTCCGATAGTGGTGCTGAAATAGTAAATCTATCGAAACCATAACATATAATGGTTTATAATTTTGAACCTAACAAGTCAACCTAGTTGAGTAAGGTGGCTTTTGAGCTCAAGCCTATTTTATTGGTTGGGTATAGGGATGGCAATGGTACAGTGGGAGTGCAGGGCAGATTTCAGCATTTGCGGGGCAGGGCAGGGCAGGTTACGGTGTTTGGGGGGCGGGACGGGTTCTATTTTTTTAAAAAAAATATTAACGCGGCGGGACGCGGGTCCAGATTTTAATTTTTTTTAAACTAAAGCCTAAAATGCTACCAGCCAAAGACAACTTCTCAAAAGGCTAAAGCTTTCTCCCCAAAGACTTGCTTGATGTCGGAACGAGGGAAGAGGCGGTAACCGCCGTGTTTACGGAGGCCGTTGAAGATCTTAGTCATAATAGCTCTTCTCTGACGCTCTCTCATCTTCGCTTCTCCTTTTCGACAGCAGTTCTTCTTCCATTGTTGTTAGTGCTTCCGTTTCCGCCATTGCTGTTGTTGCTTCGCTCTTCACCTGCAACTGATTCCTTCATTTTTCTGGAAATATCTGGTAAGTAATTGTGAAAATGTGGTTTATTTGTTGTTTTGTAAAGGGGGAGAGAGAACGAGGGAATTGAAGAGAAGCTTTTCTTTCATAAAAAAAATTTATGCGGGCCGGGTTTGCGCGGCCGGGTTTGCACGGCCAGGGCGCTGCGGTTTAAAAACAGCAAATTATACTTTGCGAGGCGAGGCAGGACAGGTTGAAACCTTTTCGGGTTTACGCGATTTGTCACGCAATCGCACCGTCCCGCACAGTTTGCTGTCCCTAATTGGGCATTTGAGCGCATCTTTGTATTTGATATAACGGCAAGAAGCAAAGGCATAGCAGGCGCGCAAAAGCCATATCGCTGAGTACACACAAATTTAATTGATAGATAACTTTTCAAACATGTTTTAAGTAGAAAAAGATATTCTTGATTAGAGGCGGACTCAAGAATTTGATAGTGGTGGGGCACCACTATCAAATAAAAATTAAGCAAATATTGGAGTGAGAATCAAATTCAAACAGTGCACTAAAAGTCAAGTTGTGCGCCCAAATCGACCAGTATAGCTCCTTAAGCTTTGACTTATGGGTGTCAATCAAAATATATACTAGTTATTTAAGATATAGAGACATATATACACACATTTTCTCCGAATTTACCGGGGACCAAAGACCCCTTACCCAAAGGCTAGGTCCGAGTCTGTTCTTGACCAGTTCACATATAATGAAGAGAGAAGGAAACAATTGCTAAACCAATGATATACAATATTATATATTCTCGAACTCACAAGAAGAAATAATATTAATACAATATATCATGTGTTTTACCAATCAGAATATTTGTAAACATCACCATTTTCGTTGCCCAAATAAAACCAAACTTCTTTCAACTGACCATTTACACTGATAACTAGGTTCTGAAAGTGGTGACTTTGTAACACATGTTTCTGAATTATCAAACACGAAAGTTTTATCCTTTGAACCTCACCAAAAATGACAAAAGAATAGTATTCCAGAAAACTGATTAAATAAATTGACCATGTTATATATTGATATATGCACAATGAACTGTCACTTGAGGATTTGGGAGATCTGACATTGGTATGGTTTTTCTCACCAGCAAAAATGATATTTTTTACTTGTAAAATGTTAAGCAACAAGTTGGATAATAAGAAGATTACCTTGATTGGGAATTGACTCATGTCGATATATTCTGTAAAAACTATTTCAATTATTTGTGTCACGCATATTACTGTATTAGTATTAGCTTGTTATATAATGAAATAATCAATGAGATTCTGAAAAATTTTTGCTTGCCATTTTATAGGGATTGGATTGGATTTATCAAAGGTAACTTTTTGATTGTATTCCCTATTTGACAATTTGGAGGGCGTATAAACATTTTCATGAAAGCTAAATTCTGGACTTTTCCCCCTTTTGAAACGTTCTTGAGCTTAAAAGGAGAGATATATAACTGAAGAAAGGAGGTTATAAGAACTGTAATCCAGAAAATACACAGTTATATAAGAATTACTTTATTAGTCTCAATTAAGTTAAATATTTTCAAAACTTTTTGGTAGAAAACATTTACGACAGTACAAATATCCAATTCTCAATTGATATATTTATTAATAGAAAGATATAAACCTCAATATAGATCCATAGCTAAATATAGAAGAACCGATACTTAAATGGCATAACCAATAGAAGGTTCTCACTCTATCTTCGACATTGCAGAGCGCATGACTCTTGATAAGAGGGTGTGGAGGTTAAAAATTTGGGTAGAAGGTTAATAGGTAATCGAGTGTTTCTCTGTTCCGTATCGAGAGTATTATGGTTAGTATGGTAGTTTTTTTGTATTAGATTGCTAGTATTTCATGTTGTTTTTCTATTATCTTCCGCTACGGTCTCTTAGTATCTTATTGTTATTGCTTGCTTCCTTTCATCTTATTTTCTGGGTTTTAGATTGTTGTATTACTATCTTTCTGGCCTTATTTGCTGATATTACTTGTTTTTACTTTTCTTTTTATTTTTCTTGAGCCGAAGATCTATCGGAAATAGCCTCTTTACCTTCATAGGATAAAGTTAAAGACTACGTACACACTATCCTCCCCATGTCCCACTGGGTAGTTGTTAAAGAAACTGTTTCTCAATATACTATACCAAAAATATTGCATTTCCTCGTATCTGTGTCACTTGTATAGAAATGAATATAATACATAAAAACTAACTTTAGCTTTTATTTCCCAAAAAAAAAAAAAACTTTAGCTTTCCCCCATGCTGCATATTTTGTATTATTTTTTGCTTCTCTCTTTTCCCCCTCCCTAGTTCTTTTTGTTTATAATAACTAGGCGAACATTAAAAGTTGGAATTTATGTGGCGACCAAAGTTTAATAAAGGGTCAAGCATGGTAAGGTGAACAGCATAACAAAATAAAGAACAAATGAATAACCAAAAACTCCAATTTAATGTACAGAATACAAGAAAAGCTAAAAGAAACTAATTCTCAATATTCCAACTCTATAATGATAGGCAGATGAGAAGATTCACAGCATGAGATAGTGCTTGACTCAATATATTTAAACTCCGTGAAATTCTCCCATTGTGATTTTGGCTGGTGACTAGATGAAAAGCTACACTCACACATGTTGAAACCTCCCATTATAATCCTAAGGAGATTCCGTTGGTAATTCAATTGGGTTTAATTCTAAGCCGTCGCTTGGACTTCCGTAAACTCCATGAATTACGAAATCAATACTTGGCTGCTTAACTAATATATATATATATATATGTGTGTGTGTGTGTGTGTGTTTGGGCTTTTAGTTTGGTGCCAACAGGTTCGACATGCTCTTCATCCCACATTAATACCATGTTTTATTGTATAAATAGGACCTAATTTTATATTTCCATAGGTAAGCTTGGCTAGCGTCTTGCAATATAACAATGTGAGGATAATTTTGTGCTATAACTGCTTCTATACCTTTGTGGTCATGCTTTTTTTCCTGACCCACAGACATTTCAAGATATCATGTTTAACCTGTGAAATTCTTCTGATGAACTTGCACTGTTCATTTTGCACTTCAATAAGAATATAAAACATAAGTTAGTAAATAAAAAATAATAATCACATTCCAATGTAAAGTTTACTAGAAAGAGTGGTATGAGTATTTTGAACTCACCCTTCCAAAAAGCTCACTTTTTCCGTTATGTAATTTGTTTGAGCACCTCCAAATTCTAATCACTAGTTAAAGATTAAATAAAGAGAGATAAGAAAAATATTGAGCCTTTTCCCCTTTGGAAAATTAATTTAAATAGTCGTACAATTAACCGTTTAAATTAAAAATAATGGATAAATATATAATAGATTTATAACTATGTGCAGTCACCATATAATCTGTATATATCGACTAGAAAAAATGAATAATGCATCTACCTGCTATTTGTAGAAAGACACCTTTCCCTTTTCTTGACTTTTTTTTAGGCATCTGATTTTCAAGTGGACTTCTACAGTTAGTGCCATGTTATGAGTTGTAGCAAATACTTATACAGTAATTAAAGTATGTAAAATATAAATTCATGGTAAATGAATTGTTTATAAATATGATCAACGCAACGTAATTTTTTTTAACCTGCTTATTTATCCCTGGTCTTCCATATGGGAAACCACTCACTCAACCAACTCAGCCAACCTTATTAATATGTAGCGATAATTGAAAAATGTAAGTGTGTAGAAATAAGATTATATTCTTTAATTGTTGTGTGTATTTAAGGGGAAGAAACGATAAATTGATAAACTTAATAGTCCGTTCAAAATGAGAAGTAATAGTGAAATTGGTGTGGAATAATTTGACAGTAGGAGGGACCAAATTAAGCAACATTCATAAACATAAAGTTGCTTCAGGAATAACATGTTTTGGTTGAAGTGCTACATTTGATTTTTTCCAAACTAGACTTCTCTAATTGTTTAAATTTGATGTGTTTTGATGATTAACAAAATTATGTGACGTATATGTGCCAAGAACAAGATTCTTCGAAGTGTATATATTAGTTTCCTTTGTATTGCAGGAAATGTATTCACACATACAGAGAGCTAGAGTATTCAGTTAACAAGCAATTAATTCAACCAAGTCTTGTTGTGCTTAATCTATGTTCGTCCAAAGAGTTTGTGAAGAATAAGACTGAAGTACTCGGTCCGTTGCAGTTTAGCTTGAGTTCAATTTTATTCAATTGTATTAGGTTATCGAGTTGTAATATTAATTTTATGACAATTACAATCGTTTAAACTTGTAAAGCTTTCACAGTTTCAAGTTAGAGTAACTTGAAAGTATGTGACTGCATGGGGTTGTTAGGGCAAGGCTTAGAGTTAAATCTTAGATTGCAAAATTTGTAATTTAACGTTTTTGGCTCATTTATTTTAGTGAAATTTGAAGTTAAATTCTATGGGCAAGCGAAGATTTTTGCACCTTTTGAGTTTGGGCAATTTTCAATGTTGAATGATTTTTGTTCTTTATTTAATTGTCTGCACTTTAATATATTACTCGTAAATGACGTAAGGTAAAGAACAAGGTATTTAGGCAAACTCTAGGAAACACTCAAGCTAACACTAATCAATTGCATTCGTTGGTTCATGTCAGCTCTTTCTATGATAACAGAAAATTTTCATTAAAATTTTATGATATTTTCAAAATAAGTTATAGATTCTTTTTTTTTTTTGG
>MCJB01045325.1:84997-124176 GCA_002018475.1 Nicotiana obtusifolia | reverse complement strand
TATATATATATATATATATATATATATATATATATATATATATATATATATATATATATATGAGACATGTTCTTAAGAAACTCTAATAGTACAAGTGCAGAGAATATCCACTGGAATATTCCCTTTTAATATCCTATCTTGGCAAACTAGTTGTTACCGCTCTTATCAACGATATCTGATCTCGACCTCGACCCCGACCATTATTGACATCTCGACTACGACTTTTGTCGATACTTTGGCCAGGGACTTTGTTGCTTCTTGGGTCATTTCGTCTAACGGCGAGCTCGAGAGCTCTTCCCTTAATATTATCTTGGCATAAATACTCTAGAGACAGATTTTCTCCCATACAATTAATCCCTCCGCTTATTGAGATCGGCTTCAAGTGGGGTCGATGAGCGAATTTACTCGTTCTGGTAGAAACAATTGAGCGAGCAGTTCAGGTCGTGGTAGTCATGGTGAATTGGCAAAGTGGCCCTATGCAGACCACTTATTTCAAAATGTCTCGATTTTCTGATTGATTTGTTGGGGTTGGGCTGTCCACAAATTAAGATGACTTCATGATGTCATACGTCATTATGACGCGTTTTTCCGATTCGTTGCTTCGTTTCTCGTGCATCCTTTGGTTGAATCTGCCGCTTCGATTATGGCGCCCAGTAATGATGAACCGCTTTCGGTTCTGGTGCCCAAATCCTTATAAATAGATGTGTTAAGGTATAATTTTGAAGTTTCAGACTTTCTGCTTTGAAACCCCATATCTCTTTTTTCTCTCTGACTTAAAACTTTCCCTTTCTGTTCAAGGGCCTTTATTGTTTTTCATCCTTTATTGCTTGATCCTCTCTTTCTTTCGATAAAACATGACTAACGTACCTTCCGAGTCCAGCGAGGGAAGTGAACCGGCCCCTTTAGCGATGGTGCTCATCCTCATGAGGGGAATGCTCCTGCCGCCATTGAGGATGGTGGCTTCCCTTTGGTGGAGGAGATAATTCCTCGCAATCCTGACACCAGGTCTGATTTCTCAAAATCCCCTGACGCCGACCCTGGAGCCTTTCGGTCAGTGATGACGGAGAAGGAGTTGGGAGAACTTAGGGGTAAGTACAGCATCCTCGATCACCTCAAATTAATCTCGGCTGGGTGGGATACGGTGCAGGTCCATCGCCCTGGATCTTGTGCCTCCTACGCCTACCCATTCCAAGTCGGCTATACTCTCCCTCTCCTTTCGTTGGCGAAGGAATTTTGCCGTTATTACGACATCTGCCCAGCCCAGCTCGCCCCATATGTTTACAAGCTTATAAGGATGCTCACTAAGTTCGCCGAGCTGGCGGGGATCGAACTCTCACTTCAGCATTTGATACACGTGTTCGCCCCAAGTTTTTACAGGGGAATAATGTTAAACCTAGGCAACCGAGGAGACAAGTGCCTGGTGGTGAAGATAGATGACAAGGCTAATCGCCAATTTTGGTTAAACTACTTCTTCGTCAGAATCGAAGACGTGATAGCCAACTCGACGGTTTCCCTGAGGTTTGGAATAGCACTCGTAAGTACTTAATTTAAGGCTAAGAATCTTAAAGCTTGAACCAAAAAAATTTAAATCCTGAATCCAACTCTGCTAAACAGTACCAAATTCACAATATGAAAAAATAAAGTAAATTACAAAAAGAAAGAGAACTACAGGGAGCAAAAGATAACCAGTGACAAGTTCACAACTTAAACAAACTAAGTGGGTTCTCATTAACTAGGTAACTAAAAGTACAGAATAGAAGAAAAGTTAATATACACTAATTTTCAATATTGCAACATTATAGAGATTGGTAGATGAATAGAGTAACTGCTTGCAATAGTGCTTGGGCGATTATATTTAAACAGCAATATAAATTTCACATCTATGTATAATCAAATTCGAAGTTCACATCATGAACATAAGAGTGGGCCACAAAATTCCTGAATTTTTCCCATTGTGATTTTGGTTGGTGATAAGATAAGAAGCTACACTGATGTATACTATACATGTTGAAATCCCCCATTATAATCCAAGGAGAGTTTTCAGTAATTGCTGATGCAATTGGGCTTAAATCTAGGCCGTGGGTTGGACTTCCATAAACTCCATGAATTGTGAAATCAATACTTGGCTGGTTAACTAATTTAAATTCCTTCGATATATATGTGCCTTTATTTCGGGTAGGGGTGAGAGGATAATACTGTGCTAGGACTGCTTTTATACCTTTTTGGTCATGTTCTTCTCCTGACCCATTTACATTCCAAGATATAATCGTTAAAATGTTAAATGCTTCTGATGAACTTGCACTGCTACTCATTGTTGATGAACTTGCACTTCAATAAGAATATAAAACATAAGTTAGTAAATAAATATAAAAATAATCACTTTCTCAATGTAAAAATTTACCAGAAAGGACTTGTATGATTATTTTGATCTCACCGTTCAGAAATGGGACATGAAAAACTGACCTTAATGCAATGCTCTGCCGTAAAAGACAATGGTATGGAATATGGAATAAAGGAGTATTTATAGGCGAGAGAAAAGGCCCTGTTGATCGAGAATCATATCTCCATCAAAATGCCGATTTTGTAGGTACAAAGAAAAATCTGATTTTCTGAGAAAAGCTTTAATATATCGACAAAGAGCTTCACAAAAATGGAGGGACAAAGTCTGTTGTGAAGAAGGGGGAGTTAATGAAATTTCACGAAAGGGGCTGTGTCTCCAATTATTGATGGTAAGGATAAAAAGCAGAGATGGTGGCATAGCTTTCACGTCTGCAGTTCGTTTAAGAGGAAATTAAATGAGAGGGTCTTTTAGTCCTTTTTGGCTCCGAAACAGGCTTGTAAAAACGTTTCTTTCGAAATTTCCTCCGAATAGCGGCACAATCGTATAAAATTTATATAACTTTTGTATATAAAATACATAATAAATATATATACAAAAATATCTTTTCGACTATTATTTTTTCAGCTACTATATAGTGTTGATTTTTTTCAAAATGGAGGGGCAGGCCTCTGTTGTGAAGAAATTGGACTTATTTTTACAATATAAAGGGGGAGACTGAGATTGGGTTTGGGTTGTGGTTATTTGGGGTAATATTGGAGAGTTTTCTTTTTTAAACTATTTACATTGTGACTGCCGAAAACATATGTAAAATTTATAATATTTTTGTATATAACATATATATATACACACACACACACACACACAACAAAAAAAATATTTTTCTGCTACTCCCTCCGTTTGTCTCAATTTAAATGACACATTTTTTTTATTAGTCCGTTTAAAAAAAAGAATGATATATTTCTATATTTAGAACCAATTTAACTTTAAAACTTTCATTTTGCCCATTTTACCCTTAATGAGAAGTTTTTATAGCCACATATATATTATATATATTATATGTATATTATATATTAATATTTAAAAAATATATATTTTCATGACTATTATTTTTGGGAAGCTATACGGTGTAATTTTCCCTTTTCCTTTTTATCATATACTACAAAATTGATTTCAGAAGCCAATGCAACAGTTAAAGTGTATAGAACATAAATTTAATGGTAAATTAATTGTTTAAAATTATGATCAAGTCAGGCGTAATATTAAGGGCAAAATATAAAATTGGCGAGTCGGTTGAAATTAATAATATTTGCTAGCTAAAAGTGTATAAAATATGTATACTATACATAATAAACATATATGCAAACAAAAGAAAAAAATTATCGGTTATTATTTTTTGAAGCGGCTACAAATATCCATTTTTTAAATATTAATATGTTACAACAACTGAAAATTATGCAATTTTACAAAATTATGATTATACTGTATAAGTGTTGTGACCTGTGAGAATAAGGCATTTGAATTTGATATCATGCTGTGGCTAAGAAGCAAAAAGTGAGAATAAGAGTATTCCTCAAACTACTCTTGACACTCTCGAAAAGTCATTTACATACTTTAATTTTGCTAAGCCTCTTTTTTTTATTCAATGTCCTTTCAGAGATGACGTGGCAGATAAACAGATTTGAGCAAAATACAAACTTGGCGGGTTGGTCAAAATTGTTCATATTCACTAATCAAAATGTGTATATGATATGTATATAATATACATATATATTTTATTATTATTATTTTTAGAGGCGGCTAGAATACATTTCCCAATAAATTTTACCTTCATAAACACACATGAGAAGTAAAAAGAAGTATTGACAATAGTTATCAAACAGAAGTAAACAAAGTTAAAGTTCAAGAAGATGACAATAGCATCTCTCTTTGATTTTTTAAAAACACAAACATGTCATCACGATTAGGGAGATTCTCTTTAATGACTGTTTCTTCTTTGAAATTCTGAACCCAATTGAGCAAACGAGGAAATGAGTGAGGTTCCAACAATTTCACACCCACAATATCTTCAATTACTTCAAGCCAATGAGGAATTATACCAAAAGCAATGTCCACAATTCCAATTTTGTCACCACCAAAAAATTTCTTTTCTCCAACAAAAGCTTCTTCCTCTATAATTGTAAGCATTTCTATTGTTTCTTTTATGGCCTTTTCTTGCTTTTCTCCACTTGTGTAGTACATTGTCCCAATACAATGTCCCTATATCACAATAACAAATTTCTTTAAGATTTTAACGGGATAATCACGGAAGATAAAAAAGAGGGGGATTTTTTTTAACGGTGTACCACATGAATATTATGTAAGGTGAATTAAGTTGTTGAAGTAGCAACTTGCATGTGTGTCAGGATGGTATTTACTAATAATTTTTCAGCTCTTTTTTTTTTTTTTTTTTTGATATATTTGGCATAGTTGAGTTGTTTTTTCATTACAAATTAGTTTTATGACTTCGATACAATACACAAATCATGAAAAACTAGACCGGCCACTATTCGCGAAATTTAACCGATTCGGACAACACTCCTAACTACGTTTTTGAAAAAAAGAAGTTTGTGCGAAAAGATGTCTTCTAAATATTGAAAAAAAAAGAAGTAATTTGAGATCATGGAATTTCTTTTAAAACACCTAAAGTATGTTAGCATATTGAAAGAACATTTAAACTCCAAATAGAAGGGTAAGCACAATTAAATTTAGGTGAGACTCTCCCTGAGCTGAGTATTTATCCGAAAATAATCTCTTTATCTTCTCAAGGTAAGGGTAAGAATTGCATACACATTACTCGCAGACTCCATATTGCAAGAAAAACCTTAAATTACATGGGAATTTTACCTGAGAATTTCTTCCGCAGATAAATTTCCTGCCAATTTTCATGCAAAAATCTAATAATTCCTAGATTCTAGATATTACCTGCCAACTCGATTTTTTCAGGTAAATCCGCAAATAAAATTTGGCGCCAAAATATTACCTGAAGATTTATTTGGGAAAATAATCCCCAAGTATCATTTTCGTGGGTAATTTCGCAGGTAAATAATGAAAAATATAAAAAATTTATTTCCTTTGTGATTTCATAGGAACTTCCCCAAGTAATGTTACTTGCGGATTTAGTTAGGGATTATTTTTTGGGTATTTACATGGGAATTATATTACCTAGGGAATTACTTGGGGATTATTTGTTGCGATTTTAGCTGGGAATTATTTCTTGGGGATTTACCTGGGGATGTTATTACCTAGGAGATTATCTAGGAGTTTTGTTGTGATATATTAGTTGGGGATTATTTCTTGGGGATTTACCCGAAGAATTTATTACCTAGGGATTAACTTGGAGATTTTATCGCTGCAATTTTAGCTGAAAATTATTCTTGAGGATTTACATGGGTATTTTATTAGTTAAAAAATTACCTAGAAACTTTGTTGCTGCAATATTAGCTTCAATTATTTCTTATATTTACTTGAGGTTTTTATTATCTTGAATTTTATTATTGCAAGTTTAGCTAGAAATAATTTTTTGGAATTTACCTAGAAAATCTATTAACTAAGAAATTAATTGAAGATTATTTATCTGATTTTGGCTGAAAACTTATTTTTGTGAATTTATCTGGGTATTTCATTGATATGGTTTTGATTGGGGATCGGATTTGTTCTCGAAATTTATATGGGAATTTTATAAATGTTGATTTAGTTGGATGTATATTAACTTAAAAATTTATCTGAAAATTTTGTAGCCACTTATTTAACTTTGAAATTCTTTCAATACACTTTAAAACATATTAATACAAGAAAAACTAATTTTTAATTTAAAATTTTATATTTTTTTAAACATTACAAAAACATTTTATGTAAAATTTATCCTTTCATCGATTTATTTATGGACAAAAAGTTAAAATGTTGATCCTATAGAAAACTTAATTGTGTGAGATAGGTTGGATTGAATATTACAAGTCATTGAGCATAATATAGCCGGTTATTGTTTTTTTGAACAAATTTAATATCAAAATAATTATCATAACTCTAGTTATTTTAAGAATTAAAAATTTGATATGGTTGATATAAAGGAATTTAATAAACCGAATATCTTCAGAAAATATACTAAATTATGAATAAGTGAATAGTTTAAGTTCAATCCGAAATAGAGAAATATTAAGTTACATTTATATAATATAACTAATTTTTATTAACTTTCTAACTAATTATATCATATATGTTGGATTGAATATTACAAGTTATTGAGCATAATATAATTGGTTATTATTTTTTGAACAAATTCATAAAAAATGATGATCATAAATCTAGTTATTTTAAGAATTACGATGATATGATTGATATAAAGGATGTAATAAAGCTAATATCATAAAAATTATACTAAATTGCGTATAAGTGAACAATTGAAGTTTAATTTCTAAACTGAAAAAATTAAGTTTATATACATATATTATTTTATTAACTAATTAACTAATTTTTATCAACTTTCTATCTTATATATCTTATCTTCTCCCATGTATAGTTAGAATGATGAAATTTAATTATAGTATGTTGCTTAAGTGATATTAGTTTGTAAAAAAAGGTATTGAAACTTAAGTGTTGAGTGATCTTATTATTCTATTTTCTAACATCATCTTTAATTTCTAACATTATTGAAATAACATAATCTTGCATACGTTGTTGGAATTAACGAAACAATTCTTATCAATTGCTTAATCAATGTACGATATGTTTAATTCTTGTTAGTTAGTGTATTTTTTATATAAAAATTAATGTGTTATTTCAGGGTTATAAATAAAATTTTAGAAAAAATAACTAAGAATATATTTAAATTAAAAATGTAATCACAATTTTATTCACTTGTTTTTACTTGAAAATATTTTTTTCATTTATAGAATCTTTATTTGATGCGCTCTTAAAAAAATAAATAATAAAAAGGATAAATTAGTAGTAAATAAATACTCCATGGGAAGAAGTAACAGTTGGAATACCCTGTTGTCCCACGTTGGCGAAAAAGTGTGAGGTTTTTTAAGTTATAACTTGAGTTTGGTGCCAAGGAGTCCTGCAGTTGTGGATTACACGTTGGTTTTTTTGTTGATATTGTTGTTGTGGTTGTTATTCGAGAGTTAAGTTGTCTGACTAAACTAAACTGTGTAAGTGCTACAGTAAAAGAAAAATACCTTATCTCCAGCAAATTTAACCCAAAATCGTGACATGGCTCTATCAATAGGATCAACGGGAAGAAGTGGATTTTGAGGCCAAGTATCTTCAACATATTCAAGAATAACCATGGATTCAGAAACTGCTTTTTTACCATGAAAAAGCACTGGAAATCTCTTAAAAGCTGGATTATATTTCAAAACTAAAGGACATTTATCAGAATGTTCCTCTTCTATGTAGTCAAAAGGTAATCCCTTTAGCTTTAGAGCCCAAATAACCCTGTAAGTGAACAAATTATAAGAAGTTCCATGGAGCTTTACTTCTTCCATTTGTGAACATAAGAACCATAAACTCTAAATGATGTATATATAATGGAAAGATAATAGAAGTTCTACATTTATGAAACTAGCCATGCTATATTTTTATGGACCCACCTTGGTTTAGAAATGGAGTTTAAGTTATATGTACTGGTAGGCAGTACGGAGCACAAAGCATCTCGCATTCGTAGGTTTCAGGGAAAGACCGTACCTCAAGGGGTGTGATGTAGACAGCCTACCCTAATGCACGCATTAATGACTACTTCCAGGGCTCAAACTCGTGACTTATAGGTAGGGGAGGCAAACAGGCGGGTCGAGTTAGATATGGACGAGTTGAAAATGGGTAATGCAAAAAACAGATAAATTATCCGAACTGACCCATATTTAATACAGATAAAAAACGGATTAACATGTGGATAATATCCACGTCTTCTTCAATATGATCACTTTTGAGAGAATTTCTAGTCTCCCAAACTTGAGAAACCCCCGGTATGAGGCTTTGCAAATGTAAAAGTTAAACCCATTTGTCATCCATTTTCTAAGTGGATAATATAGTTTTTATCCATATTTGAGCCGTTTTTAAGAAGTTGATTATCCAATCCATTTTTTAATGGATAATATGGGTGGATAACTATTTTCTTTTAACCATTTTGTCACCACTGCTTATAGGTCACACGGAGATAACTTTGTCGTTGCTCCAATACTTGAGCCTACCCTTAAGTTATATGCAATGATCGTGTAAAAAAAGTTTACACAACTCATAAGGTAATTACATAAAAATATCTAAGATAAGCATAAATTTTAGAGATAAAATTAGTTGGCGACATTATAAAAATAATACTAACATGAAGGTTAAACTACAATGACAATATAATATAACACGTACTTATTATATCCTTTTATAAAGCTAAAAATATCACGTTAGACGCCGCTGATGCAAAGTCGTGGCCTTCTGTTTAATTTATTGTTTCTTACGTATATACTAATCATAAATGATTGATTAGAATTACATATGAATCAACAAATAAAGCCAAGAATAGGATCTGAAATGTGTTTTGCTTTCTAGCTGCTGATGAGATTCTAGTTCTTTCGTTTTCAGTGCAAATCGAACTTTTGTAAAACACTTTTTGGCCTTTGTTGATTTATTGATGCTAATTTATATTGTACGGATGTCCTTTGATAAAGTAATGGACAGAAAATATAATCATAGTATGTAGGTACGATGATGATCATGAGATGATTAAAGATTAATAAACCATTAAGCAACTTAATAATTGAAACAATTTTGTTTTCGGAACTCAAATTGGCATCAGTCTACTGGTCCTAAAAAGAAAAAAATAATGCTAGTCCCAAATACTTTTGATGAATATTATGCTATGTGTCCAAATAATCTTTTTCAATTTCAAAATCCAAAAATACTTTTATTTCATTTTCAGTCACATATGAAATAATTATTATACAGGACCAACGGGCCGGCTGACCCACTAACCAAGGTCCGGTTCATGGTTTGGGCCAACCGGTCCTTCCACCCTTTTTCTACGCACACAACGGCTAGATTATAGTGCAAGACAAGTCACATATTTAGCTGATTGGCTAAAAATAATTATATTTACTAGTCAAATATATATAAAAAATATACGTTATATCGTTATTTTTTAGAGCGGCTAATAATGTGTAGTTTTCCCTGGTGTTTCTACATAATTAGGAAAACTTTTAATATATATATTCGCACACGATTTTCATACGAAGAAACATCGAATGTGTCACTTGCCTCGCCATTGAGTTTGTGCTTTCAGTTAATCAGCCAGGTGTTGAAGAAAGGTCATGATGTAACTGCAAAAGGAGCTTATCCCAAATCTTCGTAAATGTACACTTTCGTTATTCAGAGTTTCAAATAATGAAATTTGGCTAACATTATTTATATTCGTATATCATTTTGAAATAAGAAATTTGTAAAAACTTCTATGTCACGTTTAATTTCTAAATATTATAATTATAATTATACTTAAATCAATCTAATACGAATTAATTACTCCGACAAAAAATTGTTCCAATTAAAGTGCCAATAAATTGAGATGCCTTGTAACGAGACAAAGTAAGGACTTAATATTGATAATAACTTCTCAACTGTCAAAGAAAATAAAAGGAAATGTTTGACAATAAAACAAGCAAATTATATACAGCAATCATATCAAAGGAGTCAGTTATAAATTCCAGTCAAACTTTTTGTAATACAATTCAGGAGAATTATGACCTGCAAAATAAAATCCATCGTCCTGCACTTGCCAAAAACATTCTTACTCATTTTTAAATATGTCTGTTCTTCCACAATCACTAGAGATGTGTTCGTTGATAACATCAAGAAATTGTTGTTTGGATGCCCAGTAAAAGTGACAATAGAAACGACTACTACCAAAAGCAGCCCAATGGAAGAAGAAATGGACCTATATTAGGCTTTTGAAGTCCAAGATCGTCATCTTTCCATTGACAACGAAACGATAAAGAAATGTCATTATTTTGGAGGGCGTCGATGATATGAACGGTATATCCGGCAGTCAGTGCAGAATTAACTACTTGAACAAGAATGGTTAATATGGCTAGTGAAAATAGTATGGCTTTGGCCATGGTTGGAAACTAGGAATTTTATGCACTTATTTGTCTACTGAATTGCTACGTGCTAGTTTTTGCCCCTACATATGTATTAGCGGAAAAATGACAACAAGCTGACGGGGCATGACACGTGGAACATCGATGTAAGGATAAGTGGCGCTTTTAATTAGACGAATTAAAGAATGCAGAAAAGATACGAGAGAAGCACCCACGGGGTTACATTGAGGAAAGAACCGGACCTGACAGTTGCTAAAGGAGAAACAGGAGCGAAATGAATGAAGGCTGCAAAGAACGGAAGATACACCAACTTGATGTAAATAAGGAAGGGAAATCGGTACAGTTACAAGAAATTTTTAGACATAAATATATCCGTTACGGTAATATATGGTAACATACAACCAATACAAATAATACCATTAGTGAGGGGAACCGTTATAATTGTATGCTCCTATATAAGGATAGAAATCTCATTTTGTAAGGGCAAGTTCCGAATATTATTGACTATTATTCTTCGCTTTATTTGTAACGACCCGACCAGTCGTTTTGAGGCCTCGAGTAGCTCCACTTCATGTTTTATGACTTGTACGTGTGGCGGAATTAAATTTCGGGAAGTTCGGAGTGGTTTCGGAAGGAACATTCTCAATTCGGAAGCTTTAAGTTGGAAGAGTTGACCAAGGCTTGACTTTTGAGTAAACAACCTCGGAATCGGGACTTAAAGGTTCCAATAGGTTCGTATGATGATTTTGGACTTGGGCGTATGTTCGGGTCGAATATCGGGTGGCCTGGGAGCATTTCGGCGCTTATTATGGAAGGTTGACATTTTTAAAGTTCAAGAATTTCTTAAGTTTGATTTGATCTTTTGAGCCAGCTCATGATCTAAATGAGTCGCACATACACCCTAATACATGTTCCTCGATGCTGAGGGCACCCCTGAAGAGCGGGAGATTTCATGACATTTCTGATTAGCTGTCTTGTATTTCTAATAAGTTGTTTAATAGTTGGGATGTTGAATCGTATACATAATATGATGGGTTGGTTTAGATTGATCCTAACCGAATGATGATGAATTACTTCTATTTAATAGAATATTCAATTCGAAGATAAAATCTCAAATAATAGATTTGCGCGAAATCCATGTTATTTTCATTCAACCGCCACAAGACCAACAATTCAATAAGAATTGGCTCTGTATCAATTGAATCTCATCATCCATACATAACGAATTAATGTGGGATATTCATATCATAATATATGAACAGTAAGAACTATCATTATTATTGAGACTTATAACTCATAGGGACGAAAATCGATTTATGGATTGAATCAAATATGCAGTATTTACAGACAAAAGTATTCGGTTATTAGGGAAAAATCAATATACTTCTAACTTCGAATTAGGATCAACTAGGACAGAAATAAAGCATAGGGTCGAACTCTTCTCTGGTGTCAAGATAATAGCTATGAATAGTCATCGACTTCCGGGAAAGACTAGAAGAATAGGACCTATTATGAGACGTACAATGCATTATAGACGTATGATCATTACGCTTCAACCTGGTTATTCTATTCCACCTCTTGGAAATAAAAGAACTTAAATAAAAATATTTAATAGCATGGCGATACATTTATACAAAACTCTACCCCGAGCACACGCAATGGAACCATAGAAGTGAATTTTGATGTTGTCGATGTCTGTTTGGGATTCCGAGCCTTGGAATAGGTTTGTGTCGTAATTTATGACTCGTACACAAAGTTTGGCGTCATTCCGGAATCTTTTGATATGGTTCAGACGCGCTCATCGAGGTTTGGAAGTTTGAAAGTTTAAAGAAAGGTTTTGATCGTCGATTCGTAGTTTTGATGTTGTTCGATGTGATTTGAGGCTTCAACTAAGTTCGTATTGTGTTTTAGGTTGTGTTGGTACGTTTGGATGGGGTCTCGGGAGCCTCGGGTTTGAAACGGATTAAAACTTGGAATTTAGGGCATGTTGTTGTTGCTGAAGTCTGGTGTCATCACACGTGCATGTGCGCAGGAGCGAAGGTCGGACCGCATAAGCGGTCGGGCAGGTGCGGACTTTGGTCCGCAGAAGCGGATTTGCCTGGGCTTAGGGAAAATTGCACCTGCGATGGATTTGTCCGCAGGTGCAGCTAGTAGTCCGTTGGTGCGAAAGTCGCTGAGGAGTGGTGCTTTTAAATCGAGACTTTGCTCTCATTTCTCTCATTTTTCTCTTGGGTGGCCGAATTTGGGGAGCTATTTTGAGGGGGGTCTCCATCATACAATACAAGGTAAGTAATTTCCCACTTGTTGAAAGCTAAATGTGTGGTTTACATGTGGATTTAAGGATAAAAATTTATGAAAATTGTGGAATTTTAGTAGGAAACATAGAATTAGGTATTTTCGGATTTTGACTACAAATTGGACATGAAATTGGGAATAAATTATATGTTTGAGTTCGTAATGTTATGGGTAATGTTTATCTTCGAAAATTTTCGAAATCCGGGTATGTGTGCCTGAAGATTGACTTTGTTGACTATTCGAGTGGAGTTGGGAGGTGTTATAAATTAATTAATTATGATGTTGGAGTATATTTTTGTTGGTTTTCATGATTGGTTGACTAGCTTTGGATTGACGAGCATCGGTTTTAGGAGTTAAAGTGGCGTTGGGCTGGTTCTGGAACTTCAGAGCGAGGTAAATCTCCTGTCTAACCTTGTGAGGGAGAAACTACCCTGTAGGTGATATAATTGTTATGTGCAACTAGTTATAGGTGCTACGTACGCACGAGGTGACGAGAGTCTGTACGTAGCTAAAGCATGTTTATGTCCGGGTAGACTTAAGACTTTATCATGTAATATGTGAATTACTTGAACTCACTCTGCTGGCTTAATTAATTGAATTTATAATTGAAGTAGATTTGCATATATATATATATATATGTGTGTGTGTGTGTGTGTGTGTGTGTGTGTGTGTGTGTGTTAGGCCGGGCTTTATCACCTTGAGTTGTTGGCAAGTTATTTGAGAAACGGTAAAGGTTATATTCACTTAGTGCATGTACTGTATTGTAAGCACGTGTCTAGTAGTTCGATAAGTTCCTTCCTTCCTTGTGGAGCGGGCCGAACGTCTCGGCAGTATAATAGATGCATCTTTGGTTCATGCCGCTCGATCCTCGGCAGTGTACACATTATTCTAGATGGGGCCAAACGACCTCGGCATAATCGTGCGTTATATTGCTGGCCGTCGAATATTCACGAGATTATCCTTCCACTGGTGCCTGGAATTTATATGGTATTCCTTATCTGTTTGATACTGGCACTTGATACATCTGAGCTGTTAAGGTAGGATACAAGACTAAGAAATTCATACCTTTAAAAGAAAATTTTGGAAGATTATGTAACTTACAGATTTACCCCATTATTGTTGTGTGCTTCATATCTGCTTATGATTTATTGTTTTGCTTTATTGAACCTCTAGTAAGTGTCGCTGTCGACCCCTCGTCACTATTTCTCCGAGGTTAGACTAGATACTTACTGGGTACTGATTTACGTACTCATGCTGCACTTCTGCACTAAATGTGCAGGATCCGACATGTTCATCTGGTGGTCATCTTGGATCGTAGGTGCAGCTGCTGAGGAGACTTTATGGTGAGCTGCATTCCAAGCTGCGCATCGCAGCCCACAGAGTCTTCATCGTACTATTTACTTTATCCTGTGTTATATACATTCCGGACAGATGTTGTATTATCATTGTAGTCCTTAGTAAATGCTCATGCACTTGTGACAACGGGTTCTGGATATGCTAGTTGTTGCTTACTAATTTATATATCATTATCGCCTTTCATTTCTTTTTTAAACTACTACTTAAGTACGTTCCCGTGGATTTAAAAGTGCAAAATTTCCTTCCTTAATAAAATTTATGATTTTGAATGTAATAAAATGAACAACTAATGTGATAGTTCACCGTTGGTCGCCATCACGACCTATAGTGGATTTTGGGTAGTGACTTTATTCTCTAAGCTTTAAGACTTAATTTTTGGAAGTGATTATCAGTTCATTTTTTATTTTTCTTTGTCAATCATTTCCATTATTTGATCTATTCTTCCAAATTGTGGGAAAGGGAAGTAAATCTTGGTTATCAGTAACCCGATTTCTTCTAGATATTGACTTTGACCGAGAAATCAATTTTTGGTTAAACAAATTGGTTCCATTACCGGGAATCTGATAATCTGTTCACTTTCCAATCTTTAACAATCAAATATGTCTACTGTTAACGACAACAACTAGCTGAACCAACAAGGTGCAACTCTACCTCACCACACACCAACGGGATCCCCTCAATAGTCACGTGGGAGTTCGCCTGCAAGGTTCACCTCTCGCGCTGATGATCAACAGGGAAACGACAAAACTGTGGAGCAAGACGCTCTAAAGCAATTGACTGCGGAGCATGTGAATAATGCGTTGCAAGCTTTTGTCAGAGGATTACCCAATGCGGCGCAAACGCCTCCACCAGTTAATACACCAACTTTGGAGAACCCGCGTTCAGGGCTTGATAATTCCGGAAGTGGAGAAAATCCTAATGAATCCATGATGGAGGGTCAGGTACAATTCTAATTTACAAAGTTTAGTGCTAACTTTGTAGAAACAGTTGAAGGAACATAATATCGTATAGAGCAGATACCAAGCGTACCACCCATAATCAAAGGGGTAGATATTGACAAATATTCACAACAACCCTGGAAGCCAAATGCAACACCTTTACCAATTCCTAAAAAGTTTAAAATGTATGATATTCCCAAATATGATAGAACAACTGACCCTCGAGATCACGTGACTGCATTCACTACTAGCATGAAAGGCAATGACTTAACCAAACAGGAAATCGCATCAGTTTTGGTTAAAAAGTTTGGTGAAACACTCACAAAGGGAGCATTAATGTGGTATTCTCTTTAACTAAAATTTCTATTGATTCTTTTGTTGAGCTTCCAGATTCATTTATAAAAGCACATTGGGGAGCTCAAAAAGTTGAGAAAAGGATGGAAGACATCTTTAATGTTAAACAGGGAAATATAGAATTGCTCAGAGAATTCGTAGACAGATACCAGCGGAAGAGGTATATTACCTCGAGTACGTGATAACTGGGTGGCTATGGTATTCGCGAGCAACTTGAACGAGAAAAGTTCAGAAGCCACGAGAATGCTGAAGGAAAGTTTGCGAGAATTTCCAGCGACAACTTGGAACAACGTGTACAACAAGTACAGTACGAAGTTGCAGATAGAAGAAGATACAGTCGCACAGCCAAGGGCCGATGAAAGAGCAGGATCGAGATGTGCAGAATCAGAAAAAAGATTCGGTAAAAATAGGTACTAGCTGTACATGGGACCTACTGGGTGAGACTCTCGATCTAAACAGGAAAGCGCACGATTCTACTCAAGACCAAGGCAAAAAGACACGAGTTCTTCATCTAGGTTCAGAAAGGAACGGATGCCCGAAGCAATGATTCCACTACGCAAGCGAGGATAGGAGATTACAGCTTTAATATCAGCACCTTCGAGTTATTAGGTCTTTTAAGAGATATGGGGGATAAGGTGTTGTGGCCTAAAGAAATAGATCAGATCCAAGGAAAAGAAATCCAGATTTTTGGTGCGAGTTTCATAACGATCATGGCCATAGAACAACAGATTGTAGACTTCTGCAAGGAGAAGTCGAGCATTTGTTGAAGCAAGGTTATCTTACTGATTTGTTCAGTGAGAAAGGAAGACAATCGTATATGAAGAACAGACAAGAGCCCCTAAAACCACTATCACCAAAAAGAACACAACGTAATAACTAGGGGAGATGAGGTCAATGGAGTAACATATACAGCTGCAAAAAAACGTCAAAAGTCACGGTTACTCACGGGAAGCGAGTTCGCCAGGTCTTGGATGGTGACAGTATAACATTCGATGATGAGGATGCAGACGGCTTGATAATTCCTCACAACGATACACTGGTAATATCTTTACTTGTACATGATACTAGCGTAAAATGAGTTTTGATTGATCCAGTTAGCTTAGTGAACATCATTTTACTGAGAGCGGTGAATGAAATGCAAAGCTAATGATAAGGTGATACCAAATGCGCGGTCCTTGCCCAGGTTTGATAATTCAAGCGTTATTACAAAAAGGGAAGTTTTACTCCCCACATTTGCAGTAGGAGTTGTCAAGGATACAAAGTTCTAGGTGATAGACGTGTACATAACCTACAATATAATTCTGGGAAGACCGTGGATTCACGATATGGACGCTGTCACATCCACATTACATCAAGTTATCAAATTTCCTTCACAGCGGGGAATCCCATCCGTCAAATTCGTGGAGATCAGCAAGCTTCAAGAAGTATCAACTTAGTGGTGATTGCAAGCACGGTAACCAATGATGCAGACGCGAAGTAGCAACTACAGAATTCGATTGAGGAAGTTGCTAAAAAGACCTCAATTGAAGACACACCAGGACAACTGATGTTGATTCGAGACCCGATGTTAGTCAAGAGCCAGAAGAAAATGAAAATATTAAGACAACTACTGAAGAGCTCGAAGCTGTAGTATTATTTTTACACTGGCCAGACAGAAAAGTTTACATCGGAGCAAATTTAAGCCCAGAAATGAAAGGTAAGTTAATTGAATTTTTACGAGCTAACGCTGATTGCTTTGCTTGGTCGCACTCAAATATGACAGATATACCATCGTAGGTGATGACCCGCAAACTGAATGAGCATCCATTATACCCTCTTGTCAAGCAGAAGAAGAGGAAGCAAGGATCATTCAAAAATCAAGTGATCCAAGATGAGGTACAAAAGCTTTTAATAATTGGGTCAACGCGAGAAGTAAAGTACCCTGACTGGTTAGCTAATACCGTGGTAGTTCCCAAAAAGAATGAAAAGTGGCGAGTTTGTGTAGATTATATTGATTTAAATAAGTCTTGTACTAAAGATTCATTTCCTTTGCCGCATATAGATTAACTAATTGATTCTACCGTAGGACATGAACTTTTTTTTTTAGATGCATATTCAGGATATAACAAAATAAAAATGGACCTTCTAGATGAAGAAAAAACTTCGTTTATCACAGATAGGAGGACTTATTGTTATAAAGTCATGCCATTTGGCTTGGAAAATGCTACAGCCACGTATCAAAGATAGGTGACCAAAATATTTCAAGAACATTTGGGAAAAACTATGGAAGTCTACATAGACGATATGTTAGTCAAGTCAACACAGGCGGGAGATCATTTTCAACACTTGTCAGAAACTTTTGAGATTCTCCGCAAGTATAATATGAAGCTAAATTCGGAAAAATGTGCTTTTAGCGTGGCTTCAGGTAAGTTTTTAGGTTTTCTTGTTTCTAATAGGGGTGTTGAAGTGAATCATGTGCAGATCAAAGTAATTGAGGAAATACCAGATGTACTCACGAGCAAGAAAGAAGTATTAACAGGCAGGATAGCAGCCCCGAGAAGGTCTATATCAAAGTCATCTGAAAAAAGTTTTAAATTCTTTGCAGTATTGAAAAAGAAGAATCAGTTCAAATGGACTGATGAGTGCCAACAAGCTCTCAAGGACCTAAAGTTGTATCTATCAAATCCGCCTTTGCTAGCCAAACGAAAAGACGTTGAAATGTTGGTTATTTACCTCGCTGTGTCAGAAGTGGCGGTAAGTGTAGTGGGTGTACGAGAAGATAAAGGTAAACAATCCCCAATTTATTATGTTAGTAAATCTTTACTAGATGCTGAGACACGATATCCACACTTGGAAAAGCTTGCTTTAGCATTAATTATGGCATCTAGGAAGTTAAGACCTTATTTTCAATGTCATCCTATTTATGTTATAACTGCTTTCCCCCTGAGGAACATACTATATAAACAAGAATTATCAGGTAGATTAGCTAAATGGGCAATAGAACTCAGTGAGTATGATATCATATATTAGACTAGAACTGCAATAAAATCGCAGGTTTTTGCTGATTTTGTAGTAGATTTTAGCACGAATTTAGTTCCTGAAGCAGAAAAGGAACTACAGGTGTTTACCAGAGCTAATCCGTGGACTTGGACCCTATTTCAATGGTTCTTCAAATGTCAAAGGAGCAGGTTTAGAAATTGTTCTGATTCCACCTTCATGTGAAGTCATAAGACAAGTAATATAATGTTATCCAAATCACAAACAATGAGGCAAAGTACGAAGATATGATTGCAGGCTTGGAATTGGCACGAGAACTTGGTATAGAACAAATTGTGATCAAAAGTGACTCGTAGTTGGTGGTTAATCAAATGCAGGGGACTTACGTGGAAAGAGAAACGCGAATGCAGCAATACTTGAAAAAGGTACGAGAATTGCTTAGGCAATTCCAGACATGGAAGGCCGTGCAGATACCTAAGGAAGAGAATGCAGAAGCAGATGCGTTGGCAAATCTCGTGTCTATCGCGGATGTAACAAATGCAGAAAAAGCTATTATGATGCATTTTTTTCATTCGGCACTCGACCAGACCAAGAGTGAGATAATTTTAATAATCTAATTTGGGATTGGAGAAACAAATTTGTGAACTTTTTGCAGTATGGTATCTTTCCTGAGGACAAGAAGAAGTCACAATTACTTCGTCAAAAAGCCACTTGGTACTGCTTAATTTGTGGAAATTTGTATCGAAAGATATTTGTTGGACCTTTAGCACGGTGCGTTGGTCCATCACAAACAAAGTATGTGATGAGAGAAGTACATGAGGGGCATTGCGGAAATCACGTCAGGGAAGATCGTTGGTGAAGACATTAATAAGAGCAGGATATTATTGACCAAAAATGAAAGAAGAAGCAGAAAACTTTGTAGACAGGTGCGATAAATGTCAACGATATGCCAATGATATGCAATGCCCGACAGAGCTGTTGCATTCAGTTATTTCGCCATGGCCCTTCATGAAATGGGGCATGGACATTGTAGGGCCGTTGTCTCAAGCTAAAGGAAAGGTACGATTTCTGTTAGTTTTAACAGATTATTTTTCAAAATGGGTAGAAGTAGGTGCTTTCAAATAGGTGCGGGAAAAAAAAGTCAGGGATTTTATTTGGCGAAATATTATATGTCGATTTGGGGTCCCAAAGGAAATCGTATGTGACAATGGCCTGGAGTTCATAGGCACAAAAATCACAAATTCTTTCAACATTGGTAGATTAAACAGATTAAATCCGCACCTCACCACCTTGCGGCCAACAGATAAGCTGAATCAACAAATAAAGTTATTATCAATAACTTGAAGAAAAGATTAGAAGAATCAAAGGGTAAATGGCCAAAAGTATTACCGGGGATATTATGGGCTTATCGAAGGACTGCAAAAACTAGTACGGGTGAGACTCCATTTTCACTTGTATATGGTGCAGAAGCTTTAGTTCCGGTAGAAATAGGTAAACCAAGTACGAGGTACACACATGCTACCGAAGAAGCAAATAAGGAGGAGTTGCGAGTAAATTTGGATTTATTAGAAGAAAGGAGAGAAACATCATTAATTTGAACGGCAGCTCAAAAACAGATGATTGAACGATATTACAACAAGAAAGCTAATTTGAGGTACTTCAAGATTGGGGACTTCGTCCTCAAAAAGGTGTTCCGGTCTACAAAAGTAGCCAATGCAGGAAAGTTGAGCCCAAATTGGGAAGGCCTATATAGGGTTTGAGGCATTGCTGGAAAAGGAGCATACGAGTTGGAAACCATGGATGGCAAGGTGCTACCATCGAACTGGAATGCGGTTCACTTGAAGAAGTATTACTACTAGACAAGGAAAATACACACGGTCAGGTATCACGCAAGTTCAATTTTATTTTGTTTTTTTGAATTTTACTAACTATTTTAGATAATAGGCAAAAAGCTGGCCCGTATCAAATGATGAAAAACCCGAAAGACACGCGGAATACTGAGTTATTCCCGGTCTAGGTTGAAACTTCTGATGGAAAAAAGGGTTATGCAGTCATCATCTAAATAATTATCTCCAAGTCCCGTTCGTATTTACCTTTTTCAGGAAATGGACCAAAAGAAAGGAGTGATCCAGTGTTCGAGATTTCATACTTCAAAGCTCCAACACTGGAGGCACCATGCATATAGAAGGAAGCAAAAAGAACCAAAGGCATAGTTCAGCCTGAGTCAAAAACCTTGAAGAAACCTTGAAATTTTTTCGAATGAGTTCGAACTCGCATAAAGGATGCAAAATATACCATTTTCCCACGAGTTTTAGGTTAAGGCCAAAAATTTAGTCACGAGATAATAGACCCAAATTTGTATTCGTAAACCTGCTACAGTGAAAGTAGTTAGAATGTGTTGTATGAACAGTTATGAGAATGATGCACGAAATTTATTTGAAAGTTCAAACCATAAAACTTCCTCAAATTATTTCTCTTTTCATGTCTACTTCATGTTTCATATATTTTCACCAATATGAAGATGAGACGTCATCTTCATCAGTGTCGTTAACATAAAAAAACCTATTTTATAAAAATCCGTGTTTATCGAAGTTACAGATTATTAAGGCATTTTTAAATGCAAGAGAAAGCTCAAATATTAAAAGGAAAAAGAGCATAACATGCGGCAAAAGCAACCGAAACATTTATTTTTTAACCCTAAAACAAGGGTGATAAATTTGTCATCTAACCCCAAAAAGATAGGGGCAACAAAAACAAACCCTCCAAAAAGTTTAAACTAAGGAAAAAGCAACATAAGGGAGTTCCAATTAAAAGCCAACTAAAAGAGTAAGGAAAAGGAGTAAAGCTAAGGAGCATCTTCAACGGGAGAAGAAGGATCAACTTGGGGAGAAGAGTCTTGAACATCAGCTCTACCAGGAACAAGTCCATCTCCATCACCCTTGGAACCTTCGTCTTCAGGTGTGGAAAAGCTTTGACATTGCTGGGTTTTATCAATTGCTTCTTTAACCCTAGTAATCTCAGCATTAAGGTCAAAACCTTTCTGGTTGGCTTCAATTAAAGTCTCAAGGCGAGTGTTCAGAAAAGCCCAGTTAACATCCAGCGATAACTTATCCTCAAAGGCATCGTAATCCTTCTCCCACTGATCAATCTCAGATCTCAGCTCTTCTTTTTGTGCTTCTGAGGATTCATAGGCTGTCTTCAGGGGGGCAAGAGAACTTTCCAAGAACTGAATTTTATCTGTAGAGGTACTGAGATCTTCCTGAGCTTGGGTAAGTGTTTAAACCAATTCACCCGCGTAAACCTCTTTTTGATTAAGGAGTTTTTTCAAACGCCTTATATATTCAGTAGCCTTGGAAAGTTGTTCAGCAAAAGAGGATTCCAGTCTATCTGTGTCCTTCCCAACTTGAATGGAAGAAGCTTTTTCAACCGCTAACTCAGCGGAAACCTTTCTCATTGTTGCTCCAAAGTGTTCTTCTCTTCTGCAAGAACTTCCTTTTCCAGTTGAAGACTTCAAATTATTCTTTTCAGTCGTCAGCCTCGGTACGCAATTCAATAATTTGCTGGTTAGCCTGAGAAACTCTTTTCATAAGCTCTGTGCCAATCAAATTAATCTACAAAAAAGGTAGGGGAAAAGAGTTATGAATGAGGAAAAAGAAGGAAGGAAATGTAATTAAACTTATACCTTTAGAGAAGAATGAACAATGTCATTCATTAAGGTTAGTGAACTATGGCTTTCCAACTTCTTCTTCTCCACCGGGCCTAACAATGGCTTCAACCACACATCAGCTTGACGAGACTTCCTCAATAAGTTCCCGCCTTCAGGGACCTCAATCACAACTCTTTTCATCTCCCTTCTGCTGCTAGAAGGCTCAGCTTCTACATGAGAAGCAACAACAAGAGCAACAACTGGAGTAACAGCAGGTAAAGATATAGGGGGGTTAACAGTAGATGGAACTGGAAGGGAAGCGAGAGGTAATTCTTCAGAAACAGGCCCAAAGCCTTCTTCACCCTCAAAGCCATGGGCGAACAACCTATTAACTGGACTGGATGGAGGATTAGCAGTTTCTTCATCAGAAATATCTAAAGGAGTATTTTCTGGCTCATCAATGAATCTGAAAGGAATTGAACTCGATGGAGGATCATGAGAGCAGGGGTTTCATCATCAGAAACCACGCGTCTCCTGAAACACGATTTTCTCACCAAAAAACCTTCTTCTACCTCCTCTTCATCATCAAACCCAAGAGCTTCACCAGTTTTCCTCTTGGAGGAAGAAGCACTCAAAATTCATTCCTGAGCAAGACTTACAGAAATTCTGGTTGATGGAACAGATGCAGGACTAATGCCACGAATAGCAAACCCTAATAAAAAAAAGGGATGATGAAAAATTTATATATGAACAAGTAAAAGAAAGAGAAGAACTATGAGGACGAAAAGTACAATATGTTTTCACTTTCCAACCAAATTTTTGAGAAAGAAATTTTCAAGATCTTTTGTCCATAGGAGCAGCAGTCAACATCTTTTCTGCCAACGCACGGAAGTCGAGAATTTCTTCAAAGACTTCCATGGTTGCTGAGAAAATGGGTATATGGTTACATGAAGGAATTCAAGACATATAAAAAAGAAAAAAGAAACTTACGTGCAAAGTTTTATTTTTTGGGAAAAGGCATATTTTCTTCACCCACTAACCCACTAGTGGGGGCATCAACAAAACGGGCGTATCAGCCACGGTCCCCTCATCCTTGGGGATAACTAACACTCTTTTACTTATAGCCACGAGGGAAAAAACTCCTTTACGAAACAACTTGGGGGAGTAAAGATGAAGTAAGTGACGAAAGGTACAAGGGACGGAAACCAAATCCGACAAATAATGAAGACATGCTATAACTCTCCACACGATGGGACCAATCTGGCCAAGGCACACGTTAAAATAACGACCAAACTCGACGATCACTGGATCAGTGGGATGCTTAAACCCTAAAGTAAAAGGGTAGGTATAAACAAAAGAAAAACTGGCATGGTAAGAGGAGATTCTTTGGTTAGCACCGGGGATTAAAACTGTGAAATCTGGCTTCCAATGACATTCTCATCGAACTATGGAAAGAAAATCGGGAGTGATTAAACTTGGATAAAGTTCAGCAGGGTTAAGGGAAATATAGAAGAGACTTGATTTCTCATGGTCTCACGGTCTGTTACAAAAGAAATTTCTTGAGGAACAATCTCAGCAATTGTAGTTTCACGCACAGGTTCATTCAGGTCCCTATTTCTTAAAGAAGATCTAGGGGTTAGAGGAGCCCTAGATCTAGAAGAAAATGGCCTGGCAGAACTACTTTGAGTAGAGGAACCACGATTAGATAACGAACCGAGACTACAAAGCCTACCACCTCTGCTACTTCTAGTAGGAGCAATAGAAGGAGCAAGTTCGTTAACGATCACAACTTTGCGAGAGTCTGGTGTTGATAAAGACATGTTTAACAATGGAATATAGAAGAAAGTTACAGAGATACAAAGAAGGGGTAAGGTAATGGATAAAGAAGGAAGAAGGTTTGAAAAAATCAAAAAGAATGAAGTATTTATAAGATGATACAACCGTCGTTAAAATTAGTCATTATGAAGCGTCATAATGGAACCGTCACTTCGTGACTGACACAGCCACAGAAAAAACCTTAAAAAGCGCTGAGAAACTGCAGATCCAATCATAAGAAGCCACATGGCATGGGCATTAAATGAATGTGGCATACGTCGCATCAATTCTGAAGGAGGCATAATGATACTCGAGAAACGGTGGCGAAGAATTCCTGCCACAAAAACTTACCACTTCTCGAATATTCAGTTGAGAATATTTAGAATGTGGGGGGACTATCTGTATTGGTGGAAAAAAGACATGACACGTGGACTTTCAACAAGTTGACTGGGCATGGTACGTGGAACGTCGATGTAAGGACAAGTGGCACTCTTAATTAGACAAATTAAAGAATGCAGAAAAGGCACGGGAGAAGCACCAACGGGGTTACATTGAGGAAAGAACCGGACCTGACAGCTGTTAAAGGAGAAACAGGTGCGAAATGAATGAAGGCTGCAAAGAAGGGAAGATACACGAACTTGATGTAAATAAGGAAGGGAAATTAGTACAGTTACAAGGAATCTTTAGTCATAAATATATCTATTACGGTAACATGGTAACAAGAAATTAATACAATTAATACCATTAGTGAGCCCAAATTAAGGGCGGGAACCGTTATAATTGTATGCTCCTATATAAAGACAGAAATCTCATTTTGTAAGGGCAAGTTACGATTATTATTAAAATCCACACTATTATTCTTTGCTTTATTCTCCAAGCTTTAAGCTTAATTTTGTGGAGTGATTATTAGTTCATTTCTTATTTTTCTTTGTCAATCATTTTCATTCTTTGATCTATTCTTCCAAAATTATTGAAAAAGTGAAGTAAATCTTGGTTATCAGTAACCCGATTTCTTCTAGATATTGACGCTGATCGAAAAATCTATTTTTGGTTAAACAATATATAGTTTGGATTGTTGTGGTAAGATGTTCGAAACTAAGATAATTATTAAATGGATTTTGCTAACTTAAAATATGGATAGAGGATTAGTCAACAACTGCAAAAAATGAGTTGTATATGCTTTCTTAATTAATGTTGTTCTTATCTATATTTTTATGAACTCTATACTTATCATTATCATAAAATAATGGTAAAAAATGAATCGAGTCAAAACTTAATTATTTTTCTTAGTTTAAGAGGAAGTATTACATTATTACTGGATTGAAATCTAGTAAATGTCGGAATTGTTGCTGACTGGAAATCAATCCATGATTACGAATATAGAATTAATGGGCGATGTTAGGTTACAATTTCTTTAATTTTTGTTTTTTTTTAATATTTGATAACTATGGTATTTTATGTGTATCTCTACCTAAATAAATAAGGTGATTATAGTGGTCAACTTGATTACTTTATTAGTGATATTTCATATAAATTCTTAAAATTTAGAAATCAAGAAAAGACAATTATTGTAGTAACTTTAGTGGCTTATCCCAACTTAAATGTTTTAGTTTGACTATTGTGATAAATTGGCTAAGTTTAGTGGAAATAAATGACAGTCATCCTTCAATTCTAGAAAGCAAGAAAAGACAAGCATTGGCTAGATTAACATAAAAGTAATACCAAATAACTAAGTGCTAATTGAAAATAGCTAATTGCATTATTAGCATAATTAGATTATTATTAGAATTAAGTTATTATTTTTAAATAAAGATAAGTTATCTAAATGTGTTTTTTGTTTCTTGTTGCTAGATGAGATTCTAATTCTACAATTAACTTAAATAATCGTCAGTCCAAAAAAATAACTGACACGTATATATCTTATATATAATTAGTGAATAATATACGCACAATAGATAAGGGATATAAATGTTTTTACCCGAGCGGTCAAAAGTGTAACTTTCCTCTTCTTTTTGCCTCAGGACACAAAGTGAAACTGTTTGTGAAGATGACTTTGCCCTTTAGTTGATTTCTTGATATTATTGTTTTGCTGCATGTATGTCCTTTGATAAAGTAATGCATAGAAAATATAGTCATAATATGTAGGTAAAATTATAATTATAAAATGATTAAAGAATAGTAAAACATTAAGCAAGTTGAAAACTTATAATAATTTTGATTTCAAAGGTGAAACTGACATTAGTCTAACTAATTTCCCCACCNCACCCCTCCACCCCCCCCCAAAAAAAACAAACCCCAAGAAAAAAAAAGTAATTACCTGGTCCTAAGAGGCTGTTTGGCCATAAAAGAAATTTACTTTTTCTGAATTTTTTTTACTTTTTATTCAGAAATAGTATTTGCCCATGAAAATTTCAAATTTCACTTGAAGTCGAATTTTCAAAATTTGAAAAACTCTAAAAAACTGTTTTTCAAAATTTTCACTTCAAATCACTCACAAAAATTCAAAAACAACTCCAAATTGTATTCATGTCCAAACACAACTATAATTTTCAAATACTTTTTTCACTTAAAAGAAATTTCACTTTTTTTGAAATTTTATAATTCTTTTGTTCAAACGCCCACTAAATATACTTTTGATGAAAACTCGGCTAGATGTGTTGCAAGGAATTTTTTTAAAATATTGAAATACTGATTTGAGAAGTATTTCAAGGAAATATTAACTTTCATTCGTAAATCTCAACTTTTACTAATAAACAAAAAAATTAAGTAAATTTCACGTCCAAATACAATTAGTTTTCTAATACCTTTTCTTACTTCAACTTTTAATTATTTTTTCACTTCAATTAAGATAAATAACTGTATGACATGACAAAGGGATTGACTCATGACAAAATTGTCCCGTTACATCTTGACCCACAGGACGAAGGACCAATCCATAGTTCTCGAAAAATTTATTTTGTGCCTCGTACAACAAATGCTAATTGCGTGGGATTTTTTTCTTATAATTTTGTAGATTCAGAATTTGTGGACCCAAAAATATAAAATTTGGGTATATAAATTTATAAGACAAAAAAAATATTTCACACAATTGATATCAGTTGTGTGATCAAATACACCATAAAACTTTTGGCATTTCACCATCTCTTTCGCTTTGATTACCACTTAATTCAAATCTATAAAAAGAAAAAGAAAAAGAACTATGGATGTTATATTGTCATGTCAATACTTGGGGATAGGTAATCCATTAATTACTCTTCTATCTCAAATTATGTGACAATATTCATATTTTTAGAGTCAAACTACTTATTTTTTATCATGAATTTTGAATATAGAATCTTTAAGATTTTTGGGGAAAAAAATTATATTGAAACCTACGTAATAAATACTACAAGTTACGGTAAATAACAATTCTAAAATTTAAGACACAAAAAAATTATGGTTACAAAAAATTTATTTGACTTTTAAAATTCGAACAAGACCACGTAAATTGAGACGGAAAGAATATAAAATATCAGACACTATCAATTGGTAGAGAATTAGTCAACAACCGCAAATAATTACCTGGATTAAACATACAGGCTTTAGCTTATTTTACAACACTAGTTTTGGCCCCAAAAAAAACAAAAAGAGTTACTACTGCTGCTTTTGTTACTGTGGAACATAAAAAGATTTTTGTATAATACTTTCGATGATACTCGAGTTTCAACTATGAAAATTTGTCAAACATTTGTTATGTCATTTTGATAAGAAATTTGTAACGTTTAGTATATCTCATCTAATTAATTTCTAAACTTTTCAACAACAACAACCACTTTCTGAAGAAAGAGAGGTTGTTTTCGAAACACCCTTCGCTTAAAAAATAGTAAACAAAAAGCAACCAACTATAACAACGAGAAGAAAAAACAAAGACACTGCGACCAAAGATCCAGGAATAAGAAATGCAAGAATAGTACTAATTACAGCACCGGTAAGAATGATACAACATGAAATAACATAGATCTAAGAACACGAAAATATAAGAATATTACTACTACTACCGGCAAGATTAGGAGAAAATTTTCTAAACATTTCAAATTTTAATTAAAATTTATTCGATTTAATTCAACTTTTTAAGAGATGTGATCCGATTTGGTTCTGAAATTGATCCGATTAAAGTGTGTAATAACTTTCCTACTTAAAAGAAGGTCTAATAAGCTTAGAATGAGCAATTAATTACCGTCTAATTTACCACAACAATAAAAAGACGCGACACTTAGTACATTATGACGAATCTTGTACATTCCAGTCATATTTTTGGTATAAGAATCAGGAATATGAGGAGCAAAGAAAAATCCATCTTCTTGCACTCTCCAAAAACATATGTTTTCTACTAGTTTAATTTTTGCCCTTATATATAGTCTACAAGTTCTACGGTAAGATGGTTAAGATGGAGATGTCTATTAAATGATTTTTGCTAAGTTAAAATGTAGATTAATACTGATTGCCAAAAAAAAAAGGAGAGATTTGCATATGCTTTCTTAATTAATGTCTTTCTTATCTGTATTTTTAATGTACCTTACACTGATTATTGTAAAAAAGTTGTCAAAAATAAAAGAGAAGATAAATCAAGTTAAAACTTAATTGATGTTGTTCTTATCTGTATTTTCAATGTAGCTTATTTTGGTTACTACTTGCATGATTAACGTGATTACTGGCTTTGTCCAATTTAAATGTTTTAATTTGACTAACTTTAGTGCAGGGAACATTTGACAGTCATAGTACCAAATAACTAAGTGCTAATTGAAAACAATAATTATATGATTATCTGCTTATTCAATTACGTTATTTGAATTTTATTGATTTACTTTTAAATAAAAATAAATTTATAAACTTGCGGAAAAGCAGTCAATATTAGGTATCTGATTTTCGAATTTAGAAGCAGTATTTAAATAATCTCTTCTTTTTTTTTTGGTTGGAAAGATAATATTTATTGATTAAAATATTAGCGTACGAAGACGGCGGTCAGGTTGCACCATACTACAAACAAAAGTATTACTTAGTTCGTAGTAGCTACATTGGATGTGGTGCCCCTAACGAGACTATCCTCACAACTCCAGCTGCTTCTATTAATCTCAAATATGCTCATCCCAAAGTACCACCAACATATTCTCAGACATAATCAGTCAGTAGCTTTAATTTAAATTTTATATTTATTTAAAGAGTTTTTTTATACAAATATAAATTATTAATTTAAAATTTAATAACTTTAAAAAATTAAAATCTCGAACTTATAATATTTAAATAAAATTAAAATCTCTTTATTCATAAGCTTCAACTGAGAGAGAGATATATCGCTGACGATTGCAAACTGTGTGGCATAGAAAGAGACACATCATGTAGGTGTGGCAAATGCCAAAGATGGCAAAGTCTCTTTTATTCATCCAATTTACTAAGTGAAATAAATACGTAATATATTTGTTTTTCTTAGATCATGAAATTGAAACGGATACAGACGAACATAGAGAGCAAGTACAGACATAAGCATTATATCCATATTATATGTTTACTTAATTTAGTTACGTTTATTATTTTATTTCAACTATATTTTTGTGTGTGTATTTTTGTTTTACATCCCGTAGATATCTATACGTTTAGCACATAATAATGGCGTAAAAATTAAGGATACGCATAATTTGGAAAAATTCGAAATTCAAATCGAAATCCGAATTTTTAGTTTTTTCCTTTGAATTTTCGGATTACAGATTGAATTTTGAATTTAACTTTTAACTTTTTTTTATTTTGAATTGGATGTTGGATTTGGTACTTTAAATTTTTTGGATATTCAAAAATATTAAAAATTTATACTTATATTTAGTGCTACCCATTAGATGTTAGTCTATTATCCACAAGCTAGTAGGAATAATTCAATATACACATTAAACATTATCTCATATATTTATTATTAATTATTAAGTTACTGTCAAAATATTTTTTATTTAGACATGATTTTACTGTTACTAATTCATATCAGCCTTATTATTGCATTTCCTTGATAATGATTTCTTTACTTGTATGAATACTTTATTTGTGGGATTGCGTTAAGAATGAGGAACTATTTAGACAATTTAACATGAATACTTCATTGTGATGTTCATTTTTGTAAGAAGTAAACACATCAACTATAAGTTCAAAAATGAAATTCGAAATATCCAAATCGATTAATTCAAAATTAAACTCAAAAAATTCGATCCAATCCAAATTTATTTGGATCCTAATACCTTAAATCTGAAAATCGAAAAACTAAAATTCGAAATATCCAAACCCGATTATGTAATTTTATTTAATTGGATACGAAAGTCAAGAAAAAATTAATTTTTAAAATTTATATTTAAAATAATTCATTAAATATATGTGTGGCTTTAAATACCGAACCCACCGCCCCAGAAAAGTATACATATCCGGGGACGCTTTGTCATTCCATTTAGAGACCAAACGAACAGGCTTCTATAAGAAAGTGACCATCTTATCTCAAGATTCTTGATTTTCTAGACACCCTTTTACTCATTGTATTTTCAAATGAGAGAACCCAAAAGCGGCTGTACTAAAGAATTTTTTGAAGATGGGTTATGCCCTTTTGATGATAAAGGTGGAATTTTGGAGGATGGAGTTGAAGAGAAAGTGAAAAAGAAGAAGAGGAATCAGCAGAGAATAATTAGTGAAGAAAAGGGTGATAATTTGATGAGAGATCCACTAATTTTACTGGGATCAGATATTATGTTAATGATTTTAAACTGTCTTGACGCACGCAGCGTGGCACTTTCTCTCCTTGTGTCACGTGATTGGCGTGCTGTTGCTTCTTCTGATAACGTTTGGAGCTCAAAGGTTTGATCTTATCTTCTTTCTTATGCTTATTACACCACATTAGGCTTCAATTCATGTCAATTACTTAGGCAATTTTTTGCTGTAAGACTGGTTTAAGAGCTCTCTAATATTGTTATGCTTTGTGTCCTGTTGGTTGGTATAAAGTTGCTACTTGTTCTACAAAATCTTGAACCGAGCGTCTATCGGAAGCGGTATCTCTACTTTTAGGTCATTATATGTCAATACTTAGGCAATTTTTGCTTTAAGACTGGGTTTAGAACTCTCTAATTTTGTTACGCTTTGTGTCCTGTGGTTGGTTAAAGTTGCTTTTTTTTTATTTACTACTTGTTTTACAAAATCTTGAGTCGAGCGTCTGTCGTAAACAACATTTCTACCTTTTAGGTTCATTTCATGTCAATACTTAGGCAATTTTTTGCTTTAAGACTGGGTTAAGAGCTCTCTAATTTTTTTTATGCTTTGTGTCATGTGGTTGGTATAAAGTTGCTTTTATTGATTTACTGCTTGTTTTACAAAATCTTGAGCCGAGGGTATGTCGTAAACAACGCCTGTGGTTGGTGTAAAGTTGCTTTTATTGATTTACTGCTTGTCTTACAAAATCTTAAACCGAGGGTCTATCAAAAACAGTCTCTCTACCGTTTAGGTTCATTTCATGTCAATACTTAGGCAATTTTTTGCTTTAAGACTGGGTTAAGAGCTCTCTAATTTTGTTGTGTCATGTGGTTGGTATAAATTTGCTTTTATTGATTTACTACTTGTTTTACAAAATCTTGAGCAGAGGGTCTATCGGAAACAGTCTCTCTACCTTCACCAGGTAGGGTAAGGTCAGGCTTGTGGGATTATGCTGAGTTTGTTGTTATTGTTGTTGTTGTTGTACTTGTCCTACAAAAATTGATACATCAAAGTATGAACTTATAGTATTTTGGCAATTTTAGGAGTAGCTAACAATTGGATTATTGGTGGGTCAATTTTTGTTTGCAGGTTGTCCTCTGGCCATTTTTCTAGTTGGTTTATGGGAAGACGATAAATTGTCTCTTTTGTTTCTTGCTCTTAATTGCTTTATCAGGTACTGCAACATGGATCTTTCAAAGAGCTTTCTTTAGATTAAATCTTCTTTTATTGATGAAGAATGTTAAAATCTTCTTTTGACCATCTCTGCTTGTAAGACAGTGCAAAATTATGTGAAAAAACATTGTCTTGGTGTTTCTCCTTGCCCATTTGATCTGGGAATTCAGCTCTGTAAAGAAAACACATTGAGCTCTCCTAGGTTGATAATTACAATACCGGGGACCGATTTTCCTAGGTTAGCGAAAATTCAATCAGCCAGTTGGCAAAAAGTTGAAAAGGAATCTGCTTTATTGCATCACGAATCATAAAAAGCATATGCTGCCAATACAATCTAATTAGGCTCTTAGCAAGGCAAAGGTTTTAGTTTGGTATATGACCTTCTTAAAGATGAGAAGATTAATGGCTATGAACCAGGTGTTTTGGGGGGGTTGAGTTCCTCTTTGCCAACAATCGGCCCGAAATGAAGTACCTTTCTCTCTAGTGGTTGAAAAACTATGATCGGGATGTCCCAAAAGAACGATCTAGTGGTTAAGGTATGGGAATAACAATTTGAGACCCTAGATTCGAACCCCAACTATATCACTTGTTGTGAGTCCATCTACTTCAGCTTTGGTGGTAGGGTTACTTTGGTGACCAATGTTTGTGGGTTGGACTCGATCAATTGAAGTGCGAGCAAGCTACTTCGTACGTCACAATCGTGGGTTATAGTCTGCTATGGAGCACATAAATCTGAAATGTTTTCATAGAAAATCACGACTCAATACCCATGAATTTCTACTCTCCTTTTGGGGAGTTCGAGTTGTTTTAACTAATTGTAGTACTTGAGTTGCGGGTTTTAACCAGCGCAGCTTTTGCTTCTCGGCATTGGTTATTGCAATTCCCATTGCCTTGAGAGCCTTGTTCCAGAATACTGATTGAAGATTAGCAATCTTAGTTTGGAGAGTTCCATTTGCGACACGTTACTGTGTTAGGAAGAATTAGAACAATGTAATCCCTTTTTTGTCTTGGGTCCATCTAAGTTCCTGAAAAGTGATATAAGCTTTGCTCAGTATTTGTTGTTCCTCCTGTTACATGTTAATAATCCGGAGTTCATCTTCTGTAAATTGATGTTATCGTTTGCCATCTGCTCTCGTAAAAAGTCTATTCAAGACTAAGAATAGATCAAGTCATGTGCACATTTAATTACAAATTCTCTGCAAGATCAATGACTTCTTGTGCATCTCTTTGTAGTGCGAAGAATTATGGCATGACAAAGCACATTTACCTCGGGTAGCGAAAATGAATGGATTGTCAAAGTTGGCTGCTTACTCATTGTCGGTAATGGATGGTGAACGTGTGAGTATTACTGTTCTCTCGGTCTTTAGCACTAGCATATACAAATCATTTTCTTAATTATTATTCTTCTTGGTTCAGTAACCAACTTCTTTTTCATACATCATGTATCTTAGAAGCGAGTAACAAAGGAGGATTTATGTGATCATGCGTGGGAGTTCCATTTCACCGAGGTGTGAATTGAAGTGCTTATTTCATATTTATCCTTTCTAAGTCGTACCTGGATTTACTTACTATATTGAAGTCCATGACTAGGCATTATCCAATCCCATAAATGTTATGCATGGCTGCAGCTCGCACCAAATGAGTTAGTAGAACTTGTGTGTGCTTGAGAACGCTTAAATCTGTGCAACTGCTGTCCAAACGTCCAATTTTTAATGATGTCCTTTGTGGCAAGCACAATAACTTAATTACAAGAGGGATCGGTCGCTTTGCGTAGCTTTGCAAGTGGTTGGTAAGAAATTAAAATGGTTACTTTCTTTCATCTCTTTCCACTGCTTGTTGTTCGCAAATATTTACTGCTTTTATTACTCCCTGGTCATTTTGATAGGGCTTCTCTTCCTTTCCCTAGTTTCCTGTCATAGGGCAAGGACATTAGCATAATCATTATGTGAAATGCAACCTAATAAAGACTCCTCAGGCGGCCCCGGAATATTGGCGAATGCTCGACCCCTACTGGAATGGGACAGAACCTCCCCTGCGCCGTTATTTCCTTCCAGATGGAAGTCAGACTGCAGAACCAGATGACAAGGTATGGGGCGGTCATGAGTCTTGCTACTCCATAGTAACTAGCTTGCTTGCAAATGGAAAAATACGACAACACTATGTGAGGATTAACCGTTGGCCACCGATGTATGTGACGAGGAAGAACGATTGGAGCTGGGAACTCTCTAACAACTTGCGTATCTATAGGAGCATCCCTGATGCTGACAAAGAAGTTGGGACAGGACCTTTGTTTCTACTTTACTAGCCTCTGCTTTTGAATGTAGTATTATGTGATATTTTGAAGCAAAACTATGTAAGTGTTTGCTTTGTGTTGTGTTAATTTCAATAGAGTTTGTGCTTCTTAGGTGCAGTTTGGAAATTATAGGGCTGTGAATGGAAGACTGCCAGTCCTTTTGCGATGTACTCTTTAGACATGATGTTGAGTTTTGGGCTTCTTTAAACTGCAATTTCTTGATATCAAGTCTTCCAAGTTTTAGTTCTTGCTACTTTCTAAGATTTTTTCATAAGTGATAAAAAATGTACTGATAAGACGCGTGTCATGTCACTGTTGGTTTGACAAAAACACCTGATGCAGGTAAATTTTTTCCCTCGAAATTAGGTATCTGGAGGTCTCTTTGGTTTGGATTATCAAAATTTCTTCTAATTATGTAAAAAGGATATCAGAGAAGTTACTACAATTATACTTTTGTTCAAGTAATACTTGTTCAGCTCAATTACTCTTTTTGTTTTGGTGAACGAATAGAAATTCATCGTTTCTTTGTGTTAGTCGAGGTTATTTGCTTTCACCATTGAGGGGTTGCAGATACTATTAAAAAGTTGAAAAAGAATTAAGAAATCAAAGCAATAGTAATTAGGAAAACAATCTTTAGTATAGCTCAATATCAGAAACGTCCAACAATAGCCACCGCTAGATTTGGCCTCTTGCTATGTTTGGGGTAACTGGAAAAGGGGTTAAGGAAACATATCCCAGTAACTGAAAAGAAAATCTGAAAATATAGAAACATTGAGAGAACATGGAACTAGCATCGTCTCTGATTATCCGAACTTCCATGAGATAGGAGGGAGAACGCTAACCGCGTAAAAGCAAATCATGTAACTTCATTCTAAACATTTGCACAGATTTTGCAGATACATTTTATTCCAATGAGGAAAGAAATCCAAAGGAAAGTATGAACTCCGCTGAAACAAAGCAGTTTTCGTCGTCTCCTGCCAACATATTACCAGACATCAGGACGAAGCTCTCCAGTTGCTGGAGGCATCCATTTCCCCGAGTTGTAAACACTTTCACCAACTTTCCAACCGGGAACATCCTTCATGATTCTCGCCTCTTCTTCAAGATACTTCTTCCACTCTTTAACGAATCTGAATAAGCAAAGAAAGCAATAGCATAAGCAAAAACAGGGCCAGACTAGAATAAGTAAACATGAGCCTGAAATGGGAAAAAAATAATTAAAGCAGCTAACCTTTCATCCTCTTCAGCTTGAAGCATGGGCAAGATAGCCCTGCGAGCAGCATATTTTTCTTCCTTTATTACCCTACATATAATAATGCAAATATCATCAAAACCTTTTTTTAAGCAAATTTGTGGTCGTCGTTGATTTCAGAACCACTGAGCTACAGAGAGCACGTCTTCCAATACATAGAAGGGAATTTTAGGAACATCCTAGTTTAAACAACTTTTCCAAGTCCCTCCAAGAAACACTGTATCAGAGAGCTCAGGGTCCTAATTTCTCAGACCATAACTAATTAATGATCTCATTAACTTTAAGCTGCTAAGAAAAAATGGACCATAGACCTAATGCAACTCCAAATGCTAGCTGATGAGATGAGAACCGGACAAGACCATAATAGGACTACAATCATACCATTAACCAATGCTCGGGACTAGATACTAGGAGACGGATAACATAACATCAATGATGTGCCTAGATCTGGTAAGAGAAATGAATTGTTGACTTGACTCAACTTCAAACTATACATCACTTCTCCAATTAAAATAAAAAAGGGAACGTGATAAATCCCTAATTAAATTTTGTAATCCTCCAAACAAAAAAGCAAGCATGATAAATCCTCTTGGAGATCGCAAAAACTAACTCATCAAACAGAACAAATTCTTAAGTGAAGCTCAGTTGCTTCCTATTATAAAATCCTAAGTCACACACTTTCCCAGTTTAGCTTCCACGAATGCAGCCATAACTTTGGCTCATCTAGACTGAGGCACATATAGGGGTTCACACTGACCTCAGATCTAAAGCCTGCAGTCCTGCATTATACCATTTGCCAAATATAGCCAGAATCTGCATAATGGTTCTCGTTAAGGATTTATTATGATAATGTTCTCTGTGTCGTTAATAGGATGCCCCTGGAGGGACTACATAAGGATTTCAGCTAGTTCCTAAGCACTAAGAATGGAAAAGAAAAAAGGAGGCTGTTTCTGGAAAAGTCAAGAAATACTTCTTCAGGGTTTGTCCTCACCAATATATAACTTCTAACTTAGAAAAGTAAGATTTCAGTGCCTAGATGGTCATTTTACGTGGAAAAATATCCCAATGTGCTCATACCATTCAGGATTTCCATAATTTTAGGGCCTTGAGAAGGAGGAGGATGGGACGTTAGCTGCTGGCTATTCTTGCTAAATAGACATAAACTACAGATGAACAAGGATTTAAAGAAAAGCATAGTCTAGACTGGACAAAATAATTGAGTCGAAGGCAGTAAATGCATCACAAATTAGCTAAAGAAAATTGATCCTGGCTAAAAGCTAACTTTGACATAGGGAAGTACGACGCTATGCTGGGAGATTGTCTTTTGCATGAGGAGGAGATTATCATCAATTCACTAATTTTATTCCAGTTTTCGATGTCATAGTCTTGAAGTTATTGGTTTCAGTGTCAGTAGACTTATTCCTGGACGATAATCATAATCCTTCACAGTCGAAGATTTTAAAATAGTGCCACCTACCCACTCCCCCCAACAACGTAAACAAACAAATGTTAAAACAGACAACAAAAGGTAGGCATTATTAGGAGTAATTATTTTCTACTGATTCTAGGAACCTAATAATACTCTCATACTCACTAAGTTTCATAGCCCTTGGAGCACCAAACAGTCTTTATGTTTCACTAGAGAAAGTCATAATACTCATGCTAGAGAAAAGGGCTTACTTGCTTGGCTATGAGCCTATCCAATTCTTGCAATCCAACTCTTCTCTGGAACTTATCTGGTCTATGCCTCTATGGTGTCTCCATGTTCAAGTCTTCGACCCTTCTCCTATTCCTTATTCAATATCTCCGCTAGAATACCACTCGAGTGAGAATAAAATTTCAGATTGGACACGAGAATGCAGTTAAGGTATGGCCTTGGACATTGGCTGCTGGACATTGGGTTCTCGATGACCAGAGTAGATCAATAAAATTCCTAACTACCCTAGGCAGTCCACCAAGTATTCTTCTTCAGAAAATACACAACTGAAAAGGCCATAACACGAAAACTGATATGCAATTACCTCAAAGGCTTTGTTTTTTTCTTAAAAGAATATTATTATTATTACTTTTTTTTTGGAGAAGGAATCTCAAAGGTTTTCCTATTAGCAGAGGAGTCTTTATTGGCCAAATTCATATCTATAAGATCTATAGTCACTGCAAGCTGCTCCAAGACAATGGCTGGGGTTTGTCTATCCCAGAGAAGACTCCAATCTAGGAAGTATTTAAGGATGGAATACATTTAGTTCAATGATTTGAACATAAAAATGGCATGGGGGCATATGATTGGCTAGAGATGCTTACTATATGTGAATGTGCTAAACGAAGGTCCATCTCATGCAGATTCTAGAAGAACCAGAATGTGTTAAGGAGAATAATACAATCCATTGAACTTTTTTTAATTCAAGATAATACAATCAATTGAACTAACCAAAACAATTCAAAAGTTCTGAAAATCCAGAATACCCCTTGGAGTTGAAGCAAAAAAAATTCCACCTACCGTGAGGATCCTGATTTCTAATACCTGTGAGAGTATGAGGGACAATCACAGTCAACATGCCACATTATGTACTAGCTTGAATATGCGATCAGATAATCAACACACCATAAACTAGCTTCGACTAATCAAAACAGTTTTGCCAAGAACTTTCTGAGCTGGGGAACTAAATAGGTGTATGGAACCAAATTCTTTAAGTAGCAAATGATATTTCCTTCTAAATGTCTTTATGAAATAAAATGGTATGTTTCCAATGCTTGACATTTCTATAGCTCAGCCTACTTCATGTAAAGTTCATGAGAGTTTCTTCAAAGACAAAAAGCATCCTCGGTTAAGCCAGTCTGTTTCCCCCTCATCCAAATAACTAGTTTAATCTTCCACAAGATTAATGAAACTTCTGTAATTTATCACTCTTACTGGCTTATACAGATTAAAGGTCTAAAACCTGACTTACAGAGCAGAAGCAGGAACCATGGGAAAATTTGATCAACAAAAGAGCACTTGAACGCGTGTCGAGCACCATCTTATCTATTCTAATACTAAAGACAACCTATTCCACACTTACAATGTCACAGTTTGGACACGAAATTTAACATCATCCCTCAAAACTACACTCCTTATTCCAGTACCGAAGTACCAAAACAAAGCAGCACAGATAAGAAACTCATGGGAAAAAAAAAAAAGATTTGCAACCACCACCAGAGATCAAAAGCCTAGATCATGACCGATTTCAACTCTGACTTTTACCGTTCTTGAATTCAAAACACGATATTGTGCTCAACATGAATCACAACCTAATTATGCACTTTTTAACAGAATCCGCGTATGTTTAAACCTTTTCTTCAATATAATTCGCTTACCAATTCAAACAAAGTGTCAAATTTCACTACATTTATCAAACAAATTGAAACAAAAAAGAACAAAACTCTTAGCTCAAATCAACCAACGCACACAAATTTAATAACATTTTTAAGGTTCACGAAGAATCATAAAATAAACACATCCACCTCAAATCAAGACAAAATAAACACACCCAAATGAATTCTTTTGACCAAAAAAAAAAAAAAAAGATATTCACACCTACGGTTCTTATTTCCTGTGCCAACTTGGTACATACCTCAAAAGGAACAAACTTTCACATAATCAACAAAAATTAAGACACGCCCAGCTCAAATCAAGACAAATTAAACAAAAGGCTTTTTCCACAATATACAACATATCTACACTTCTTATTTCCAATTCCAACTTGGTACATACCTCAAAATGAACAAATTTTCAGATAATCAACAAAAATCAAGAGACGCCCAGATCAAATCAAGACAAAATAAACATACCCAAATCGTTTTCTTTTTATTTCAACAAAAAAAAAAAAAAAAAAA
>MCJB01045325.1:0-82287 GCA_002018475.1 Nicotiana obtusifolia | reverse complement strand
TAAAAAAAAAAAAAAAGAGTAGCAAAATTGGATTTGCAAATATATATATTGGTAAAATTGGATTTGCAGATATAGTATTCATTTCCAGATTAGTTTTTGGAAAGAAAAATAAGTTATAGGTTATAATATGCATTTTTCTCAATTCAAAACCAAGATTCAAATTGCAATATTCTATCGTGTTGTAGATCACCAGCTGTTTTATTTATTTATTTATTTTATTTTTTTGCTTAAGAAAACACAACACCATTATGTATCTAAGAGGAGGGACACGGGTTAACGTGAATCATGCCTATTTTCCTAGACCATGTTGATAATGCTATATTTTTTCAAGATTATTTTAATATATGTGTCAGTATTCAAACTCAAAGAATTTTTGCTGTATAATTACATAGTGCACCTTTACAAGTGAAAAATTATTAAAATTACAAAAATAATAATTATAATCCTTACTTTAAAAGTATAATGAGCTTGGGGTAAGAACCTAAAGGTAGAATGTGTCAAATTTAATTCCTAAATTACTTTTTCGCAGTACTGTATCCTTCATCTTAAAATCCTCACACATATTATATACTCATTACGTTTCGAATTAGATGAGGTACTTTCCTTTTTAGTTTGTTCCAAAATAAATGACACATGTCTAAATTTAAAAATAATTCAATTTTAAACTCTTCATTTTACCCATTTTACCCTTAATGAGAAACTTTTGTTAGCATAAAAATGCCATTACAAAGCTTTTATCTCTTAAGCTTTTACGATCACAATTAAAAAGTCTTCTTTTTCTTCTTAAACTCCATAGCGAATCAAACTATCTCATCTAAATTGAAATGGAGGGAGTACTAAATTATTATATCTAAAAGTTAGAAAAAATCATTGGAGATTAAGCAGATTTTTCTTCCATCATGGCACTTTAAAAATAAGAACCATCTCATTCACATGGCCGAGTCATTCTCAGAACATGAATGACTTGATACTTCAAGTTAAAAAAGAAATAAAAAGAATTTTAGAAATAAATAAAAGAATAAAGTTGGTACAACAAATATCAAGGAGGGAATACAAAAAAAGAAAAAACCATGTTATTCTTTCTTTTTTGGAATATCGAAAAAGGAAAAAGAGCGAAATTGAATTTTTAATAAATATAATTTTCTTCGTAATTAACTTACATATTTTTTATACTAAAAGAGGCATTATTATAATTTAATCAATTGACATACATATGGCTTATTAATATAAAAGAAAAATAAACTTTCGAAAAATATTTTTCCTAAATAACGTTTTCTTAAGTGCTACATTATGTATACGTTCTGTGCTAATTAACTTACATATAATTTTCGTTGTCTTTTTTATAGTGTCCTCCCTTTTTATGACCTTTAATCTGTTTTGTCTTTCAATTATATGTAAGTTAACGACCAAGAAAAATTATATATATTTGTTGCATCAACTTTATTATTTTATTTATTTCTAAATAAAAGAAAAAATATAAGAAGATAGTTTTTGAGGGACTAAAATTATAATTAGGCAACTTTTTAATATAGGAAATACTTTTTTCCTTTTTCCATTTTGTATTATATTCTAAACAATAATTTTCACTACAACATTAAAAAAGAAAGAAAGAAGAGAACTGCAGATTGACATTTTTTTACTCCTATTTTTAAGTTGAAAGCCTTTGGAGGCTTAAATCCTTCTTAAACCCTCTCACGTATATACTTTCTTTTTACAGGATACTGTTAAATATGAAGTGATAGTAAAACCCTAAAACCCTAGAAGCTGCTTCTTCTAGACCCTTCTCTTTCCTCCCTAAATAAAAGACCTAAAAAACTTCGCATTCATCCCCCACTTCTCTCTGTCTCTCTCACCGCCATTTTCTCAGTTGCAGAAAAATGTATCGTTTTGCAGCAAATCTTGCCTCCAAAGCCAGGTATATATTCATATTCTATTACTTGTTTTTTTCCCTTTTTTATTGTGTTAGAAAAATATAATCTTTATTAATTTAACAAATACCCTTTTTCTTTGTTTGTACAGAGTTGCAAGAACCAGCACCCAACAGGTGAGAAATATTTGTAAAAGTTGATATATTTTTTTGGTTGTTCTACAGATCAAGAAGAGCTCTATTTTGGAATTGTTGTTTAAATGGTTTTTTTGGTTGTAGATTGGTGGAAGGTTAAATTGGAGTAGAAATTATGCTGCAAAGGATATTAGATTTGGAGTTGAAGCTCGGGCTATGATGCTTCAAGGTGTTGAGGAACTTGCTGATGCTGTTAAAGTTACTATGGGTCCAAAGGTGAAATTTTTATTATGTCATTATAAATATTGTTAATTATAAAAGTATTGTGACTTGTATTACTTCTTATATACAGTCAAAACTCTCTATAACAGTCTCGTTTGTTCCGACATCTGTGGGCTGCTATAGTGAAGTGTTGTTATAGAGGACATATTACAACATAACATAAAAATTGGTTCCCATACTAATTGTTATTAAATAGAGATGTTGTGTAGAGATGTTTGACTGTAGTTTCTTATTATGGAAAGTCCTTCAGAATTGACCAAAAGTTGAATAGTTTGAACCTTAGAAGGAATGCTTGTTACTCAAGATTTCATTTGAACTCATGTTAAAAATTTGAACTTTGGTGACATAGTCTTGTTTCTACTAAATTAAAGTCACTATGGGTTCAAGGCGGACTTTTTTCTTAACCCCATTAGTGGATATACCCTGTTTGTTCTATTTATATGTTATTATATCTATCTGGGAAGTGAAACAATTCTTTTAACTGCAATTATAAATGTTAATTATAAAAAACGATTGTGACTTGTAGTACCGTTTATGTTTTTTGACGAAGACTTGTAGTACTGTTTATGTAGCTTTTACGTATGTAAAGTTCTTCAGAATTGCCAAACATTGAACGGTTTGAACCTTTAGAGAATACTTGTTACTCATGATTTTAGCAGAACTCATGCTAAGAATCTGAACTTTGGTGACATGCTGTTGTTTTTAATAAATTATTAATTTCCTACCCGTGTACATTATATATTATATTGTTTTGATGGGTTGTGATGAGAATTTGTTGTCGTTTTGTTTGACTTGGTAATTTGTTGGATCTACGCTTCTATTCATACAAAGTGCAACAATTTCACAGGCATAGGTGCTCAATTCTTTGGAAATGAAAAACATGAATGCAATTATGTAGTCATGTCATTAGTTTCCATCAAACATTAACACTTTGCTGTCTTCAGATGCTTACATGCTTCTTATAGTGTACTGGAAAGTACTCATTAGGGCATACACGACCTAAATGGCATTGTAGAGGGACTTGCCTCAACTGTAAATTGTTATCTGGTTTTCCTGGCTCTGATATTTACCCTAATATGTCAAGCTGTTGATCGCTTCGCTCTCTAGTTGGCAGAACTGGGACATTTCTGGCCGACTCGTTCCCTTGAAGCGAAAGTAGAATTAGTTGCCTTTTTATCACTCCTTGTTCCTGCTAGTTGAACTTGGAGAACACTGGGGCAGCAACATCATATTTTGCTGACATTTTTCTAGGAGATGAGAATGCAATTTACTCCCACTCCATATTTCTGGTGGTAGCTTCATCGTCATGAATGGCAATTGATGTTAAAAGTTTATTGTGTAGGGACGTAATGTGGTGATTGAACAAAGTTGGGGTGCACCCAAAGTAACAAAAGATGGCGTCACTGTCGCAAAAAGTGTTGAATTCAAGGACAAGATAAAAAATGTTGGTGCAAGCCTTGTAAAACAAGTTGCCAATGCCACAAATGATGTTGCTGGTGATGGTAAGTCTTTAGAACTCTGGTATTGCCTCTGCTGGTGGAGTTTTATGTTCTGTCACTTCGAAGGACTGAATCGATTTTCTGCCCCAGTATAATTGGTGGTTTTGTGTTTTTCAGGTACCACGTGTGCTACAGTCCTCACCCGAGCAATATTTGCTGAAGGATGCAAGTCAGTGGCAGCTGGTATGAATGCAATGGACCTTAGACGGGGTATTACCATGGCTGTAGATTCTGTTGTAACAAACCTGAAAAGCAGAGCACGGATGATCAGCACATCAGAGGAAATTGCACAGGTATCTTTGTCAATTTTAGTACTTGCACGTAAATGTAGCAGTGTTTTGTGGTACTTACACTTCTCTACCTTTTACTGGAAACCATCGTCGAAGGGAATTGATAATAGTAAAAAGAAGAAAAGCAGAAAGTAACACATAGCTCCACGGAGAGATTAAATTAGTCACTGGAGTTGATATAGAAGTCAATCGACTACTATGTTATGCACTTTTTCCCATAAGATTCTGATATTGTTATAATCCTTTGATAGGTTGGGACTATCTCTGCAAATGGAGAAAGAGAAATTGGTGAGCTAATTGCAAAGGCTATGGAGAGAGTAGGCAAGGAGGGAGTCATCACTATCCAAGTAAGTACTTCTACTTTCTATTTATGTATGCACAGTTTGTACTGGTCTCTGTGTGGTCCTAAACTAACCTATGTAAGCTTTAAAGTGTGTGTACAAAAGTTGGAGTTTCTGATTTAATATGCTTTAGGGGTGTAATTGAAGCAGATGTTAGTTTACTGACTAACTTAGTGAGACCTGAGCAATTTTGTTGGTGAAAGGGAGAATTTGGGCAATAAATTAAGCAAGATGGAATTTGGATATATTCTTTTGTTGCTCGGTTCAGAAAAACATCCTGTCTTCAATTTGTATAATCCTCTTTGGTGTATACTTCGACTGAGTTGTTGAAGACTTGGTAGTCTTGCTGTAAAGGTGTGTAAATAACTCATTTCTATTATCACGCAGGACGGAAAGACACTATTCAATGAGTTGGAAGTTGTTGAAGGGATGAAGCTGGACAGAGGTTACATTTCACCATACTTTATCACAAATCAGAAGAATCAGAAATGTGTATGTCTCTAGTTAGCTAATATTAGTGAAGCTTGCATGAGATTGTATTGCCAGCATGCTTCTTATATTTGCGCCATGCTTGCTCTTTTCTTCTCTTGATATATCTGGCAGGAACTCGATGACCCACTAATTCTTATTCATGAGAAGAAGATCTCAAGTGTTAATGCTGTTGTGAAAGCATTAGAGTTGGCTCTGAAGGTAATCCTCTTTCTGAGATTATCAATTTGGTTTCTGAGATTGACCATGGAGCTCTCTGTCTTACTCTTACTTCATCTATGCAGAAACAAAGACCCCTCTTAATTGTGGCTGAAGATGTGGACAGTGAAGCACTTGCCACTCTTATTTTGAACAAGCTTCGTGCTGGAATCAAGGTATGTTGCTTATATATTTTATGGTGCTGTTTGTTGTTTAACTTGTCTTCAGTTTGGTGATTGCTTGTTGTCTTTAAATGTTTACAGGTTTGTGCCATCAAAGCACCAGGCTTTGGTGAAAACAGGAAAGCTAATTTGCAAGATCTTGCTATTTTAACTGGAGGCCAAGTGAGAACTTATTTACCATGCTCATGTATAAGATAGTTGATATTTGTCTTAAAGATACCTCGATCAATGTCTCTTACTGCTGTGTGGTAGGTCGTAACAGAAGAGCTTGGATTGAACATTGAAAATGTGGAACTGGAGATGTTGGGATCATGTAAAAAGGTACTTTTTCCGTGCCATTTGGCTGTAGTAGCCATTCCTTTAGTATATCCGTTCTCTTTTGAATGTAAAAGTGCATGAGAAAATTGTGCATAATGTGATTCCTGTTCGATATTCATAGGTGGCTATTTCCAAGGATGATACTGTCATTCTTGACGGCGCTGGTGAGAAGAAGTCCATAGAGGAACGATGTGAACAGGTTTGTCTTGCTTCTGTTTTGCACCAATATCAGTACAAGCACTGCACTTCAGCATGGGGTTGAGCATATACTCGTGCTCTTTGTATTTGCAGATTAGATCAACCATTGAACTGAGCACATCTGATTATGACAAGGAGAAGTTGCAGGAAAGGCTAGCTAAGATTTCAGGAGGTGTTGCTGTGTTGAAGGTATGCCTTTGTTTGCAACTTGTGCAAATGCAGACCTACAAGAAGATTACAGACTTTCCTTTTAAGTTGAAAGAAGTTGCGACTGTGTTAGTTCAGTTGTTATTAAAAACATACCTTAGTAGAATGTATATTAATTTTAACTATATTAATTTTCAGATTGGAGGAGCTAGTGAAGCTGAGGTTGGTGAAAAGAAAGATAGAGTCACTGATGCTTTGAATGCCACAAAGGCTGCTGTGGAGGAAGGAATTGTTCCAGGTTATTATACTACCGTTTCTCATACTCCCAAGCTAACTGGGAATAACTAATTAGTTGGAGATTAATAATGTAGTTTTTTCTCATATTCCCAAGCTAACTGAGAATAACTAATTAGTTGGAGATTAATAATGTAGTTTTTCTTTCTTGCAGGTGGTGGTGTTGCTCTTCTTTATGCAGCAAAGGAATTGGATAAATTAGAAACTGCCAACTTTGACCAGAAAATTGGTGTACAGATTATTCAGAATGCTCTTAAGGTTTGCTTGCTTCCTTTATCTCTGCTATTTAAGTCTAGAATATAGCTTCTCGGAAATAGAGTGGTTTCGCTCTAATGTGATGCCCATTTTGGAAAGCATCTTGAATTGCTAACAACTTATGCCGTTGGTTGAACCTGTGATTGCAGACACCTGTACATACAATAGCCTCTAATGCAGGAGTAGAGGGTGCAGTTGTGGTTGGTAAACTGTTGGAGCAGGACGACACTGATCTGGGATATGATGCTGCCAAAGGTCTTGGTCGTCATCATTTGCCCCGTTCAATGTATTACTGATCAAACATCCATTTTCTTAAACGACTGTTTCTATGCAACAGGTGAATACGTGGATATGGTCAGGGCAGGAATCATTGACCCGTTGAAAGTGATCAGGACAGCCTTGGTCGATGCTGCCAGGTTAACCTACGACACCCTTTGTATTTTCTTCTTGTAGACATTGGATTATTGCTAAAGTCCCTATAATGTTGTGTGCCATGCAGCGTGTCGTCTCTTTTGACCACAACCGAAGCAGTTGTTGTCGAGCTTCCTAAGGATGAGAAGGAAACTCCACCAATGGGTGGTGGCATGGGTGGCATGGACTACTAATGGAAAAGCCAAGAATAGTAATTGAAGCTGCTTGACTTCCAATTGGTTAGAACAAACGAAAATAAATATAGGGGGGTTGCCCATTTGGATGAATCTTTATGAGAGGATAGGCACCCATTGTACCCATAGTAAGATGTAGGTTGAGAATTTGTTAGTCTTTTTCTTTTTTTCCTTTTGGAAACACAGCCCCCCAACTTCTAATTTATTTCTACTATTTTACATGCACCAAAATCTTGCTGTCACCTCGTAGTTGAACTGTTTTATTTCATCTATTTTGAGTCGAGGGTTTATCGGAAAGAGTCTCTATCTTTCGAGGCAGCGGTTAAAGGTGGTTGTACCACCTCGTAGCCAAATTGGTAATAGATAAGAAAGTTGTGATTATCCATAGTATAAGATTGTAAATGGATTGATATTCATAATTTCTGCTCATAAACTAAGAAGATATCTAAAAATTCTTGTAATTGCATAGAGGCTAGACTTCTTTTATGTAACTAGGTATGATAAGAAACCAATGGATCAAGCGAAGTAAGATAGTTTCTCAACCATGGATTATTCACTAACTAATAATAAGGGTATGTTCTTGTTATGCAGCTTCTTAATACTCATTATTGCTCTCTAAAAGCAAAAATGCAATTTATTTTGTACGGAAATACTACATTTAGATCTGGAATTTCTAATAGTACCCCTGCACTACTAGTTCATTGTGCATCTAGAGACGACAATTTGGAATTGCAAAATATTACTGCAACAAACGATATCAATATATTAGCCATGTCGTAACAGTTGTGTGGCTTCAAACTCTATTTTTTTTTTTTTTGGGGGTAATATTTGGTACAAAGTTGTTGATGTATTTAATGATACAGAAACTTGAGTTTGTGGTGCAAATCTTGTTTGCCAATGGATTGTGACAGAGGAAGGTTTCCTGTTGGTTAATTCTAAAGGTGAAGGTGACAAACTTGCAGATTGGTGATGAACAATGGTTCTTGTGTTCTATCTCTTAAGACGTGATTCTTGGTTACGAGTCTGCATATATATATATATATATATTAAAGATTACATTAAAATGCTTCAGTGAGAAGGGACCTTGTAATATGGCCAATCTTTTGGCTAGTGAGGTCCATCTCATATAGGCATAAGCCTATTTGGAAGAAGAGTTGGCTGGCAATATTTTTACTTGGAGCCAAAGTATCATTTTGTGGTAGAGATTGGTTGATCAATTTCCTTTTTCTTTTTATTAGTCCTTGGAGCCAAGTTTGGGTCCTATAAAAGGAGAGCCATCTCTCTCATTTCAAAGACACCTTAAGATACAAAAGTAGAAATATTACTACTAGCTTTTGTCTTCCTTTTCATTATAGAGTATTTTGTAAAAGAGTGAGTGCTGGTAAGCACTTGTGTGAACCCTTTCTTTGGAGTGATCTTGTAGGGTTATTTTCTTAAGGTATTTGAAACTAATTATAGTATTTACTCTAATTTTGTACTCTCTTTTGTACTCTTGTTAGTATAGTGAAATTGCTCCTCCCCGCTTGTGGACATAGGTTACTTTGACTGAACCACATTAAATTTGTGTCTTCTTTATCTTCTTTAATTATCATTATTATCAATTTGCATTGTCTTTGTTATTGTTATTATAACATTGTTTGGCTAAATTTCGCACTACCGGAGTTTTCGATCCTAACAAATTGGTATCGGAGTTGGATATAACCGGGTCAATTTCAGTAGCTAATATGACTCTAACAAGACTTATATTGAGAAATTCGATCAAAGTACAAACTTTGGGATGTGGCAATTAAAGATGGAAGCTATCCTAATTCAGGATGGCTTAGATTTGGCATTACAAGGAAAGGAGAAGAAGCCGGATAAAATGACGGACGAGGAGTTTGCCATCATAGACAAAAAGGCAAAAGCATGTATCATTTTAAGTCTCTCAAATGAGGTTTTGTGTAAAGTTTCTGTAGAAAACTCAGCCAAAGGCATATGGGAAAAGCTAAAAATCCTGTATATGAAAAGGATAGTAGAAACAAGCTTTATCTAAAGCAAAAACTCTAAACTTTTCCTATGGCTGAAGGTACCTCTATACTTACACATCTTGATACTTTTGATTCCCTTCTTATGGATTTAAGTAACATAGATGCTGAAATCAAAGATGAGGATCAAGCCGTGTTATTGCTTGTTTCCTTACCCCAGTCGTTTAAGTATATAAGAGATACTATGCTTTATGGAAATGATAATATCTCTTATAAAGATATCAAATCTATTTTGAAATCAAAAGAACAAATGGATATAGATGTTACTGGGGAAACTAGTGGGGAACCAAGGGGAAGACTTGTTTGTAAGAGGTAGATCCAATAAGAAAGATTCAAGTAGTGAGAGACCTAAATCAAGGTCAAAATCTAGATACAGAAATGTCATGTGCAAATACTGCCATAAGAAAGACCATATTATTTTTGAATGCTTTAAATTGAACAACAAAGAGAAGCATTTCAGAAAAGAAAAATGAGCATAAAAGTACTAACACTTCCGAATCAAGTGTATCTGCTGACGAGACTGAGGGAACTATTTTTTTAGCAACTAATAATAATTTTAAATCTAACAATGAGTGAATTTTAGATTCGGGTTGTTTTTATCATGTGTCCTAATTGGGTATGAATCTATTGAAGATGGAGTTGTCTTGATGGGCAACAATGCTGCCTGCAATGTTAGTGGTAAAGGTACAATTCGAATCAAAATGCACGATGGTGTGATGAGAACTCTCACCGATGTTAGATATATTTCTGACTTAAAGAAAAATCTCATCTCTTTGGGGACTCTAGAATCTCTTGGGTGTATGTACATAGATGGAGGTGGAGTTTTAAAAGTTTCTCATTGTGCTCTTGTGATCATGAAAGCACACAGATCTGGTACGTTGTATACTCTATGGAGATCTATTGTTACAGGTGTTGCTGCAATTTTAACATCAGATATACCAGATTCTGACATCACCAAATTATGGTATATGCTATTGGGGCATATAAGTGAAAAAGGTCTTTCCATCCTCAGCAAAAGAGGTCTCTTGTGTGGCCAAAGTACCCACAATATGGAGTTCGTGAAAACTGTGTATTCGGGAAGCACAAAAGAGGCAGCTTCAAATCTCCAGCAATTCATAGAACAAAATGTACTTTAGATACATTCATTTAGATCTTGGGGGTCCTTCACGTACCCCGTCAAAAGGTGTTGCCAGGTATATGTTAACTTTCATTGATGATTATTCAAGGAAAGTTTGGGTTTATTTCCTGAAAAATAAAGGTGACGTTTTCCTAACTTTCAAACAATGGAAAGTTTTGATTGAGAAGCAAACAGGAAAACATGTTAAGCGGCTTAGAACAGATAATGGCTTGGAATTTTGTAATGATGAATTCAACGAATTTTGCTAGAATGAAGGAATTGCTCGACACCGTACTGTGAGAATGACACCTCTACAAAATGGTGTGGCAGAAAGAATGAATAGAACTCTTTTGGAAAGGGCTTGTTGCATGATTTCAAATGCTGGGTTGACAAACGCCTTTTAGGCAAAAGCTATCTATGCAGCTTGTTATATTGTCAATCGTGCTCCTTCTGCACTTTTGAACTTTAAGACTCCGGAGGAAATATGGTCAGGTACTCCTGTTAATTATTCTGATTTAAAGATATTTGGTTGCCCTGCATACATGCATGTAAATGATGGAAAATTAGAGCTAAGGGCTAAAAAATGCATTTTTCTTGGGTATGCATCTCGGGTGAAAGGATACCGACTATGGTATCCTGATCCTATGGCACAAAAATTTATAATTAGCATAGATATAACATTTGATGAATCCTCTATGTTACATTCCAGAAAAGTGTCTTCTAGTTCTTGTATTACAGATAAAGGGAAGAGTACACAGAAGCAGGTGGAGGTTGAGATTGGCATTCCTTATGAGCCAAGCTCATTAACTTTGGAGCAAATGAAGTTGAAACTCCTGAAGTCGATCCAGAAGCTGAAATTTCTGAAGTTGAACCAGAAGAAGGGGAGTATTCTATAGCCAAACATAGACCAAGAAGAGAAAGTAAACAACCATTAAGGTTAAGAGATTATGTCTCACTTGCTTTTTCAGTTGCACAAGAAACTGAAGAAATTGGAGAACCATCAAAATATTCAGGATCAGTTCTGGTGCTGATTAATCTAAGTGGCTGATTGCAATGAATGAAGAAATTGAGTCTCTCTACAAGAATGGTACTTGGTCTCTTGTGAAGCCGCCATTAGGAAAGAGAATTGTTGATTGCAAATGGGTCTTCAAGAAAAAAGATGTCATTTAAGGGATTGAATATGCGAGGTATAAGACACGATTAGTGGCAAAGGGCTATAGTCAGGTACAAGGAGTTGATTTTAATAATATTTTCTTACCTGTTGTTAAACATAGCTCTATTCATGTCTTACTTGCCTTAGTTGCCATATATGATTTGGAATTAGAACAGCTTGATGTAAAGACAACTTTCTTATATGGAAAACTTGAGGAACAAATATACATGCATCAACCCAAAGGATTTGAAATTGAAGGAAAATAAGATCACGTTTGCTTGTTGAAGAAATCCCTGTACGGATTGAAACAGTCTCCAAGACAATGGTACAAAAGGTCTGATTCCTTTATGTTGGGTCATGGTTATTCGAGGAGCATGTATGATAGTTGTGTTTACTTCCGAAAGTTAAATGATGGTTTATTTGTATACCTATTGTTATATGTTTATGACATGCTCATTGATGCTAAGGATTTGACAGAAATTCACAATTTGAAAAGTCAGCTGGAAAGTGAACTTAAGATGAAAGATTTGGGAGCAGCTAAGAAAATCCTTGGCATGGAAATCAAAAGAGACCGAGGAGCCAATAGGCTATTCCTGACCCAGAAGAAATACTTGGAGAAAGTCTTGAAGAGGTTTGGCATGAAAGATGCTAAAATAGTAAGTACCCCTTTTGCTGCTCATTTTAAGATATGAGCTGCTCAGTCACCGCAGTTAGAGGAAGAAGAGAGGTGTATGGCACATGTACCTTATTCTAGTGCAGTCGGCAGTATTATGTATGCAATGGTGTGCACACGCCTAGATATTTCGCAGACAGTAAGTGTGGTGAACCGATATATGGGTTGCCTTGGTAAAACACATTGGCAGGCTATGAAATGGATTCTCAGATACTTGCGAGGTACTTCAAACACATGTTTGGAGTTCGGGAGAAATACTAATACTTTGGTTGGTTTTATAGACTCAGATTATGCAGGTGATCTTGACAAAAGAAGATCACTAACAGGCTACGTATTTTGCATTGGTGGTTACGCTATCAGTTGGAAAGCTACATTACAACATATAGTAGTGTTACGACTCCAATTTTCCTCCGTCGAAAGTCGTAACGTCACCTAGTCTCTAAGACTATGTAAGCCTAACACTTACGAAATAAATCGAGAAATTCAACCATCAACTGATAAATATGAAATAGAAATCTTTATACACAACTTATGATCCCAAAACCGGTAGTACAAGTCATATGCTTTACCGAGTTTACTAGAAGAATCCCAAAATACAACTATTCGGAATGAAAATTAGACGGTACAAGTACAATATCAGAAGGTGACTCCTAGGCCTGCGAATGCGACGACAGGTTTACCTTGAGTCTCCATAGCAATGCTTGGCCAGCTAGCTAATAATCAACGATAGCCGAGGCACCTCAGATCTGCACAAAACTATGCAGAAACGTAGCATGAGTACACCAAAGCGGTACCCAGTAAGTATCAAGACTAACCTCAGTTGAGTAGTGATGAGGGACAGTCAGGATACCCACTGGACTAAAAAATCTGAACAAGTATACATGTAGAACTAGCGGGGAACAATATCGGTATAAGGCTTGGTAAGATGACAATATTAATAGAACATTTATAAAAGGGACTAAAAGCAACAGATAGCAACAAGACACAATAGGTAATAACATTATAGAGTAAGTTGAGTACCGTCTAAATCCGGTGAAACTGAAGAAAAGAAGACAAGTGACAACTAGTAGGAACAACTGCTTTCATACCATTTTTACCCAAAGATTTCCACGAGGTGCCAAACCTCAAAATCACAAATCACGGGTCCCAATTCGTGAACCCTAATCCCTTGGCATCTTGTGCCATATTTTTTTTTTTGGCAAATTATAATATTTTATTCATAATAAAAGCAAACCGCAAAGGAAAAGTACAAGTAAGAGGGATAAAAGCTTGATTAGTGTCGCCTATATGCCTTGTGTATAAAATTACTCCTCTGCGACTCACATTGCCTGTATAGCAGCCTCATGTAGAGGAGTCATGGTGTAGCTGCTGGCAAAGTCTCACGAGGGCATATAATCTAATAGCCATTCAGGTGTATCCAAAGGCATAGGACCTAGCAAACACATACCGAGCTAAACCTTACATTACAACTCATAACCGCACGGATGACTCTCGTGCTAATAGAACATCCTTCACACAGAAGGCAAGTAGACAAGAGTATGTATAATGGTCAATGATGTCAGGATTCATCTTTTACAACCGAATGGGTGATTTAACTATGTGTATGTTTGTGTAAGTGTTCTAACACAATTCAAGTCAACAAATAAGAGTAGATACAATGAATGGCACATAAGAAATAATCATCATGAACTATACAGTATAATAAAGGCAGCAATGAAGTTTGGAGCAGAGACTAGCACAACAAGATTAGCTATACAGAATTGAGCAAATAGTGAAACACGGAGGAAAACAGTTAATAGTATGCCAAGGAAAACAACAGTAAAAGACAAGTGCGCAGAAAAGGGAAATGACAACAAGAGTCCTACCAAGGTACCGCCTCGTAGTCTCAAATCATAAAATAAATCACAACTTTCTTTATATCACCGTGAGAGCCTTTATATTTAGTTTTGAAAATTATTTTTCCGAAAATAGCATCCTGCGTTTTAGCCTACCTTATCACACCGTATGGCTTCTAGTAGTTCCCCTACTAGCCACGTATTTCAAGCCCACCTTATCTCACCGCATGCGTTTCAACACTCAGACCTTATACACCGCATGTTTATCAAGAATAACAACAGCACAACAGAAACCTCGCGCAATACAATAACAACCGCACGACAGAAACCCCGTGCAACACAATAACAACCGCACGGCAGAAAGCTCGTGCAAACACAGTAACAACCGCACGGCAGAAACCTCGTGCAAACACAATAACAACCGCACGGCAGAAACCTCGTGCAACAGCATAACAATTCTCTCAATAACAACACGTGTACCAAAACATAACAACTCAAATAAATGAATTTGACAATATGTGCCCACATGCCACAACATTTCCTCAAAACAGTTTCAATATCACAACCACACATAGCCCTCGGCTCAACGACACTGAATACAACAACAACAACGACAATAACACGAGAATACGACAAGTAAATCAACTCAGGAACTTCAGAACACAAAGAGACAGAAGAATAAGCTCACAAAAAAGGAGACAACAGGGAATAATAATCTCAACAAGACTAGATCAGCAAGAAGAGATAATGTATAACATTGATTCCGCATAAGTTCAAATCGACGATAAGAGAGATAACACGAATCAATAATTCTAAATAAGGATAAGTCAACAATGATAAGGGATAACAAAACCTCATTTTAGGTTGAGCAGTTAAAGAAGAGATACGACAAATTCAATTAAAGATAAGTAATTACGGAAAAGATAATAATAACTTCAATTAAGGATAGGCAATTAGGGAAGGATAGCATGGCAATAGAAGAGGCAACAACTTCAGTTAAGGCACATAAGAGTTTAATCAGCAATAAGGGTGGAACATGAAGCAATTAATTCCAAATAAGATACGTAATGGTGAACTAGTAAATGGGGGATTTAACATGACAAAACAACTTCATACATACATAAGAACCTAAGAGCCCTGAACGGTCAAATTTTCACAAATAAGTCCGAGCACGTACTTATCACCTCGCATACACGACCTTCACATGACACAATTAGCACAAATGACTCAAATCCTAAGGGGTAGTTCCCCCACACAAAGTTAGGCAAGATACTTACCTCAAAGAAGCTAGACCGTTACTCTAAAATGACCTTCTCGCATGAAACAACCTCCGGATGGCTCAAATCTAACCAAAATAACTTCAATTCATAAATAAAACTCATAGAAAATAATTCCGGATAATAAAGCTTCGAGTTTTAATTAAAACTAAAAAGTACACCCAAAAGTCAAATCCTGGGCCCGCACCTCGGAACCCGATAAAATTCACAAAAGTCGAACCCCCACTCGATACGAGTTCAACCGTACCAAAATTATCAAATTCCTATAATGAATTGCCTTCCAAATCCTTATTTTTTATTTTTGAATTTTTTTTTATAATTTTCCCAATTTTTCACTTTGATTCTCACCGTTTTGATGTTAAAACTCAAATAAAATCATGAAGTATACATACAAATTGAACAAGGGCACTTAACTAGTGATTGTAGATGAAATTCCTCTCTCAAAATCGCCTACTCTCGGACCGAGGGTTCGAAAATATCACAAAATGAAGCAAAAACCCGAAATGCACAGCTGAAAACAAGCTATAGATGTCGCATTTTCGATAATTGTGAACCCTCGCAAAAGTGAAGAAGCCTTCACAATTGTGAACAAGAACAGGGCTGGAAAATGTCACAATTGCGATAAAATGTTCGCAATTGCAACTACACTAGAAACCAACAGTCTCCCTAGTAAGGAAATGAGCATAACTCTCCCATACGATGTACGAATTCGACGATTTTTTTGCTATAGATCCGTAAATACAATACGGATCTAATGCTTTAATAAAAATAGAATTTGGAGCTCATTCGCTTAAAATGGTACCATTTATGCTTGAAGGAACGACGCCGAAACATCAAAAACAAGCACAACACAACCTAAACCTATCCGAAACTCATCCAAGCCACTCGACACATCGTTCGAACATACTAACAAGTCCCGTAACACAATACGGACCTACTTGAGGCCTTAAATCCCATCAAATAACATCGAAATTACGAATCTCACCTCAAATCGAACTTATAAATTTTCAAATCTTCCAACTTCCAGAACTCGTGTAGAAACTTATCAAATCAATCCGAAATAACTTTAAATTTTGCACACAAGTTATAAATGACATATTGGACCTATTCCAATTTCTGAAATTGAAATCCGAACTCAATATCAACAAAGTCAACTCTCGTTCAAACCTCCTCATCTTCCAAAACTTAAACTTCCCAATTTTTGCCAAAATGCTTCAAATTATCCTACGTACTTCCAAATCCAAATCCAGATGCACGCCTAAGTCCAAGATCACCATATGAAGTTATTGGAACCATCAAAACTCAATTCCGGAGTCGTTTACACAAAAGTCAAACTCCGGTCAACTCTTAGCGCTTAAGCTTCTAAAACAAGAATCCTTCTTCCAAATTGATCCCGAATCATCCGAAACTCGAACTCGACCGCACACGCAAGTCATAACACATAATACGAGGCTACTTGATACCTTAAGCCACCAAACGGGACGCTAATCCTCAAAACGAACGAGTAACTTTATCTACTACTGAAGCAGAATATATGGCAGTGATCGAGGCTATCAAAGAAGCCTTATAGTTGAAGGGTCTCTTTGCTGAATTCAGTTTACATCAAGGTGGTATTATCGTTTTCTGTGATAGTTAAAGTGCCATTCACTTGGCTATAGACTAGATGTATCATGAGAGGACTGAGCATATTAATATCAAGTACCATTTTATCTGGGAAACCATTGCTGATGGAAAAGTCTCTGTTCAGAAGATCAACACTAGAGACAATTCTGCTAACATGATCACGAAACCTCTTCTAGTGTCCAAGTTTAAGTTTTGCCTGAACTTGATTGGCATTTATGAAAAATGATTTAGCCCATTAGGGATTTTGCGGGGAAGGTGGACCAAATTTACTATGTCAGCCAAAATTTGGCCAAGGTGGAGATTTGTAATATGACCAATCTTTTGACTAGTGGGGTCCATTTCATATAGGCATAAGCCTATTTGGAAAAGAGTTGCTGACAATATTTTTACTTGGAGCCAAAGTATCATTGTGTGGTAGAGATTAGTTGATCAATTTCCTTTTTCTTTTTATTAGTTCTTGGAGCTCAAGTTTGGGTCCTATAAAAGGAGAGCCATCTCTCTCATTTCAAAGACACCTTCAGATACAAAAGTAGAAATATTACTATTAGCTTTTGTCTTCCTTTTCATTATAGAGTTTTTTGTAAAAGAGTGAGTGTTGGTAAATACTTGTGTGAACCCTTTCTTTGGAGTGATCGTGTGGGGTTATTTTCTTGGGGTATTTGAAACTAATTATAGTATTTACTCTAATTTTGTACTCTCTTTTATATTCTTGTTGGTATAGTGAAATTGCTCCTTTCCGTTTGTGAACGTATGTTCATCTTGACCGAACCACGTTAAATTTGTGTCTTCTTTATCTATTTTAATTATTGTTATTATCAACTTGCATTGTTTTTGTTACTGTTATTATAACATCGTTTGATTAAATTCCGCACTACCTGAATTCTCGATCCTAACTGACCTTTTATTTTTTTCTCACAAAAGTAATTAAGGGAAAGACTTAAAGGATATAATACAAAGTGCTTCATTTTAGCCAGTGCGTGCTAAAATCATAGCCAATAAGTATTGACAAAGAAAATTTAACGGTGGCATGAAGAGCAAAAGAAAATAAGTTGGATATACATCAGCCTAGGTGTACTTACAATAGTATAAAAAGGGAATGTCACTTATAGAAGCATTAAATTTTTAATTATCATATTTTTTTTATTAAAAGTAGGAAGCTCATAAATACAAAATTAGATTACCAAATTGTCCAGTAATAGCTAGATGATCATTTTTTCCTTTACTTAAACACCATTTCTATAATATATTTGTACCAAAAAATAAGGCTTTTTGCGGAAAGTCTTTCTCTAGGATTTTACGAACTGGCAGTCTGGCATTGGGAGTTGTCATAGTCAATGTAAATTGAGTATTTTGTTAATTGGTTTATGCAGTTAATCTTAATTTGCTACTTGGGATTCCGACGATTTCTTGAAAGTTTTTTGCTTATTACCTCAAAATAGCTTGCAATTGTTTTATTAACTTACTCTTTATTAATGAGACTTTCGGGGATTAACTGTGTTCATCCTTATATGAAGATAAATTCATTCAAATTTTTAACATAAAAAGACCATATATTATCACTTTTACCAATGGTGTAATATTTCTTTTCAGTGAGTTGGAAACTCATTATATTGACTACCGTTTTGTTGCTAATTTAGCAATCATTCATTTGGTGATATTCATAACCATGTGTTTGTTTTATGATAAATTGTATACTTGTGTTTTGGCTAACAATGAAAGAGGGGAGTGATGGCCTAAGGGCCAATTCTTTGCGTAGAAATAGATGCGGAAGAAGTTTATTTATGATAGGTCATGCAAATTATGTACTTATATTCATACATGAAAAGAAAAGAGATTTTTTAATTAACACATCAAAACAAATATGATTTGTAACCTTTAGGCTTAGCATATGATATACTCCATGTGTACTATTTTAGTACGCTTAAAATTTTGTCCTACACCGAAAATAATATATAGTTAGATAAACTTTCCCCCTTCATTGTATATTTAAGTAGTCAATTTAGTACATTGAATTTTCTTTTTCAATACAATCAGAGTCCAATATTTTCAAGGACTTAATAATTTTTACTTCTAATTTTTTCTAACCATGCAATCAGAAACTTTGCGAGTTTCTTTTGAGAAAATCTACAAATGAATATGCTAATAGTTGTAGAACGTAGTTAGTTTTGTGAGTACGATGGAAACTATCTTTTTTCCCCCCAACTTTGTATTTAAAATCAAAACTGTTAATTGAAAGACTTTCCGCAATTAAATAAATTTAGAAGGAAAAAAAGTAGTAAGAGTGTGTTTAGTATGAAAGACATTTTTTTCCTGAAGATAAGTATTTTTCTTACTTACTTTTTGGTATATGATTAATAGAGTCCGTCGGGTAATGGGACTGTATACAACTCCATTGGTAAACTACTCCTCTGAGTTATTTTTCTTAGCTAAATTATTTACACCTTTAGCTTAATAAAGTATAAAGGTGTCTCAAATCCCCGCCCTAAATTATGGAAAATATAATTTGGCTCAAAAAATATATAATAATATTTCATATACTATATTATTATGTGAATATCTCAAATAAAGGTTGAAATACCAAAATCTCCTTATAAAGCTGAATGACACTCTTTTCCTTCTATTAAACACTATCGGTACAATATTTTTCCACAGAAATATAAATAACCATTATAAATAATTATTGCATTAGAAAATCGATATAATTAATGTGATGCAATTAGAATCTATTGTAATAAATATGAATAATAAGTTTAATTTCTTAAATATCTCATGCATGTAAAATAATTTTAGCTAGCTTTTGCATATGATAATTTATCTTCTCTTTTTATTTCTCTTAACTTGAATTTTTAGATTTTTATGATTTATTAATGCAATCATTTTCTTATAAATGCAATTATCATTCAAATTTTTTTTACTATCCATGTACAAAATAAAAAAATGTCATGTACTAATAAATAATAATCATGCCTTCTAATCTCCTAATTGATATCAATATATTATATATGTTTATTTGTAGAATAATACAGATACAGTCCCTTTACGTTGCCTCAATAATCAAACAAACACTTCAATTGATCTCTTTCCCATTTTGATACTTCAAGTGGCTATTAAGTGTATCAAATAAATATTCGACCTAGTCAACCCATCTCGCGTGTGACACACAATCTGAAACGCACGTAGCCTACCCATCACGTAAATTAGGCTTTTATTTTTTTCGAATTAATTTGAAGTGGGAACTAAAATTCCAACACCTTTCTTCCAACCATTGCAGAACTAGTTATGCTTCCATCAATGCCATTATCGGCGCCTTCGCTCATTGCTGTCAAACTTTTGTAAGATTCACGCAAAAAACACAAATTTTTTCAGCAGATTAAATCCAGTCACCGATCAATTTTTTTAAAACTCATAACTTATAAAATCTCAATAGAATTACTTCATTCATCTACTTTAGAAACAATTGAAACCTAATTACTTGAATCAAGTAATTAACTGGACACCAATTCAAAGAAAATTTACCCAAAAATTTAAAAAATTCTGAAAAAAATAATGCTATAAGCCCAAGTTCTTAATCAATAAAATAAGAGAGAGAAAACTGAAAAGAGATGGTATTTGGGACGGGAAGGAGTAGAGGTCCTGTTTTTAGGAACAACAACAAACTCAATATAATTCCACAGGTAGGATTTGGAGATGGTAGTGTATATGCAGACCTTATCCCTACTTGAAGAGATAGAAAAACTATTTCCGATAGACCCTTTTTGTTACTTTTTTGTTTTTGTTTTTGGGAAGAAGGGATGGGAATTTTTTTAATCTATTTTCTTTTGTTCCACTGTCTTTTTTCGTCTCTTTCAATTAACTGTTACATTGCCCCGATGCATTTGCAAGTGAGTTTTACCCCAGTACCAACACCTTCCTCAGTCTATTCTTTCCTTATTCTTCGTCTCTTTCTCTGTATTTCTATTGGGTCTTTGATTTGCCGTTTCGTTGATTGATTCTATCCTCATCTAATTTCTACTTCAACACTCAAAGAGGGGTCTTTATTTGATTATATGTCAAAGAAGAAAAAACAGGGACGAAAGGAATGAGGAAGTCACAAAGAGAATGAACAAGAATATGGGAAGGGGGTGTTAGGAGGAAGAAGATGAATGGGACCGGGATGGTGGTCTCAGGTTTGTTCAATAGCAAGAGAGTTTTTTGCTCTTTAAATGTATTTTATTTTTTAATTATATTTGTCAATTTTTTAATTATAATTTATACGTGTTATTCTTTAATTGATTAATTTGACATGCACGCATATAGCCTGTTGGACTTGAGTGTTCACAAACTCATTTTTTATTGACTAAAAGTGTTTAACATGAAAAGGATGTCAGTTGAAGTGTTTGTCTGATCGTTGAGGACAACTCAAAGGGACTGTTTATATATTTCACCTAAATATTTTTTTCATGCGGGACTTGTGGAGATGCATTCCATCACCGAAAATGGCATAAGAGATATAAGACTCACAACTTTTGAGATTTTCTTTTGGAGAACGATCAAGCATTATCTATTCCGTACATGTCACTTTTATAATTTTAAATTTTAAAAGCTAGACTTAATCCTACCTAAGTAGCCTCAATCTCTTTACGTTTTTCCTATCTCTTAGAGCACTTTCATATGGACAGTAATATACTCGTTGATTGTCTATTTTATGTTATCAAACACTAATTACTTGATTTTATTTACTTTCACGTATTAGATTAATGAATGATTGATTGGTCCTTATTATCTTTTTATGATTTATGATTTGAGATTATCTTAAACATAATATGAGAGGAAAAATAATGAATATATTATAGTAAAAATTTAGTTAACATATGATTGACATTTTAGACCATTCAATTTGAGATTTGTTTTTCTGTTCACTCTTTTGGCTATCTTTCATAGCAATCTTAAAATATAATCAGATTATGAGTTAAATTATTGATCCTTTTCTATTAATGTTTATTCGAATTATTCGAAACACATTTTTAAACATGTAGTTCTTTTTAAAGTTATTGTACAAATTAATAAGGAATTCACGTGCAACGCGCGTGTTCAAATACTTTTCGTGCGTGACAAAAACATTTATCCAATCCAAGTGGGTGAAAATCGCCTAAAAAATCGCCTTCATTCGAGTTCCCAATCTCAAAATAAGATAAAATGAGCTCAAAGTTCGCAAATGACAACTTATGAAATCTGCCTAGGGGTACCATCGAAGCCTCGTTCGCGAAGCATAAAGCTGCCTCTGACCAAAAAGAAGAACAACGCAATCGCGTCCTCACCTCACGATCGCGATGACCAGCAGTCCCTCCACATTGCAAACGTGATATATACAGCAACAACGCGAAGGCAAGCGTCCTTCCCGCTAGTACTAACACCTCGCGTATGCGACAGAAGTACGTGAATGCGATACACCTGGAACCAACACAACGCGAACATTGATCTTCTCCATGAATGCGTAAAGCAACAGACCAAACCCAAAATAACTTATGCGATCGCGATAGTCATTCCGTGATCACGAAGAACGTTCACACCTGCTAATAAAATAACAACTCAAACATCAACCACATAGTCCGAAACTACCACGAATCACACCCGAGGCACCTGGGACCCCGTCTAATCATGCCAACAAGCATAAACACATTGTCAAAACTAATCCAAAAGCTCTAAACATCAAAAATATAATCAAAATAAAAAATCGAAGATCAAGATCAATCTCTTAACTTTTGAACCTTCAAACTTCACCGAATGCGTCCGCATCCTACCGAATCAACTCGGAATGAAATCAAACTTTGCACACAAGTTCCAAATGATAAAATGGATCGATTCAAAGTCTCGTAATAACAATCCGAACCCGATAGCCTCAAAGTCAACTTATGGTCAAACCCTTGAACTTTTCAAACCTTCAAATTTTTAACTTTTGCTAAATAGAGCCAAATCAACCTAGGAACCTTCAAATCCAAATTCAGACATACGCATAAGTCCAAAATCACCATGCGAACTCATCAGAATCATCAAAATATGAATCCGAGACCGTTTACACAAAAATAAAACCTTGGCTAGCTCTTCCACTTTAAGCCTTCAAAAATGAAAATTCCTCTTCCAAATCAATCATGAACCTCGCGAAAATCAAACCAACCATGCGTGCAAGTCGTAATACATAATATGAAGCTGTACAAAGTTACAAACCACCAAACGTAATGCTGATATTCAAAACGACCGGTCGAGTAGTTACATTCTCCCTACTTAGACATACGTTCATACTCGAACGTGCCAAGAGTCGTTCCAAAACCATCAAATCACTGTATAAACTCACCATAAACATACCCATGGGCGATCGCACGTCACGACAATCTATACAATCTCGTCAATACAACTTAACCAAACACTCTTTTTTCAACCTTAATATATCAACCATAGAATGTAATTCCAACATTGGAAGTTCATGATACAATTTGGTTCTTGCATATACACTTTATTTCAATTTTTTCCTTTCCTCTTCCCATTCTTACTTCTGTAGGTTTCCCAGTAATAAGGATATATGCAAGAACTCTTACCCATATCTTATCATTTCTTCAGAATTATTTGCTCATAGCACGATAGAAGTGTCCGATTATAGCACGACGCGCTGCTTTAATGGCTCGATATGAAAGACGACAAGCTCTACAAATTTTAGTGCCATATTTTCCAAACCAAGTTGTGTACCGTCCAGTTTGCAACTCCAACTACATCTGCCTTTATGATATTTATTATATTTCGTACTTTTCGGAGGCTTCAACCAAATCAACCCTTTTTATGAAGTGGCTATGAAAATTTCAAAAAAAAAAAAGCCATGGTGCTCATATTTGGCTGGTAAGTGCCTCTCTAATAGCCAAAGTGAATTGATCATCCCACCTCTTAAATATCCTGCATCAAAAAAGGTATTTTTTTTTTACGGAGAGACTTTCAGGCAGAACTTGGGCTAGACTTTGGTTGGGCAATGGTAAGTTGATTTGCTTCTGGGATGATGTTTGGTCGTGCCATATAACCACACTACGTAACCCATTGCTCATATGCCCGTAGTGATATCTCTGACCATAATAGCTGCCCATTATCAAATCCGGTATCGGTGACATACCTCTTATCAAATAAATCCTTGTTCTAAACCTTTGTACACCGCCAATAATGAAAGGAACATATAACAACTCATAACTATTCATCATATCAACAAGTCATGGAGCTCACTCGCTCGATAAGGGCCATTGCCAAATTCTAAGCTGACTAATGACATTATCCTTCCAACATACCTTAATCAAATCTGATAGCACTAATTCCAAGTTTTATAACCTCATTTTTTTCGATACATACTGTTCGATCGACATGCCATACCAAAAGCCACCTATAGCCACATATGACACAACACACACCCAACAAGCAATAAATCGAATATAACTGAAGGTAGGAAGAGAACCTAATGAGAGAACTATTCGACAAGTCCAATATGTACAACCCCTACGACACCATACTATGAATGCATCCCACAAAGGAGAAGCAAAACACTTAAAATGACCACAAAGAATCTCATCCTAACATAACCCCGTCGCGTCACGTAGCCCGGTCCAAACATACCCATCCACATGGAACACCCATCGAACCATAACGATCACAATTAACAGCCACATGTGTATCAACAGCAAGCACGCGAAATGCATGACCACAACCATGAATAAACAAATAACACAATATACCATAGACATGGAAACCATAACCAAGGCGCAATAAAAAATTCAACAACCTAAGAGCCATCTCGCTCGAATCTCGCCACAAGGCCTAAAAGAACAACATCATACGTGTGAATAGCCAAGCGGTCTTACAACCTGTCGTGGCATAAGAGAGCACATATGAAACAAACCAAGGCACGAATAGAATCTGTTTCGCCCAATGACATACCCATAGTAAATGCTGTGCCACATAGAAAAACTTGAACCTCAATAGTCAATAACCAGACGATTACCGTAATACTAGTCAAATATCCGCAAGTCAAAACATAATGCATCTTTCAACACACATACCCTTCTCAGGTGATACAAGGCAATACTAACATCCTCTTAAACATCTATAATCTCCTATGTTGTCTAAAGCTCATGACCTTCCTTTCGATTCTGAACTGCAATAATCGCAAATCTCAATTCCACAAGGGGCACCACATCTATCATGCTAACATATAAAAATACAAAACTTTCATAATCAAGGCTGAATCACAAGTAGGATAGACACTCCAATAACCAATGAACTTCCACTTAACCTAATCTAGGAGAATGTTACAACATGCAACAAATCTTCTATACTCGTAGAAGATATCAACCTCGAACCATGGTCAAAAAACGTCACGACTCTACGAAACCTGCTAGCACCTAGCCAACCCATCAGAATTGGGTCTATCTAAATTAACCAAGTCATGCAAACTACCATACCTGAAAGTAACTCAAATCAAAATTCTCACTCTAAAGAGACCTTCTGCGAATCTATATCCTTTTCTGCATCTCTCTACTACTTCTATGTAGAGTCAATAATGATATAGAAGTACCGTAAGTATCGACACCGTCTAATACAAATCTCAAGTCTTAACCATACACAAATATGAAAATGCTTAAATACCACATATGAATCTTGAACCCATTAGAACATTCTCGATAGTCATTCACTCCGCTCCAACCTTCGATGCACAGCCAATACGCACCGAACAACCCGTGCTCCACCAGCACATGAATAACCAAAAAAAGCAACCAAACGATTTTTTTTCTTACATACTACATCCACTACGAATATCAAACTTGAATCATGCCAAGATTTCCATATGCCCATAAAGTATAGTACATTATGCATCCAGCAATTTCCTTCTCCGCATCATCCTCAAAGTCAGCCCTTCAAGTCATAACTAATTCACAAGTATGCCTAAGTCCAACACTAATATAACACCTGACCAGCAATCTGATCATCTCTAGTAGACTCCCCCTCTTGGCTCGAAGCCATTATATGCATCATCCGATAACTTATAATATCCTTTCTCTACAACTATCATGATCTTGTACTGTTATTCAGTTGGATTCTTCATAAGCTCATGTAACACAAGTCATAAGACACCTAAAATCATCTGCCAAGCACATATTCACCCTCTTGACAATCGTGCAAACTTTTTGAAGTGACCCTAACTTAATTGCAACACATACATCCCACTAGGCAGAAAGAAAACTCTTCATTCAAACATCATAGGGATCACACAACCTCAGACCATCCCGTAGGAGATAAGCCACCTACCTAGCCTCAAACTGACATTTCTCTATGGCCCTATCATGGTCACAACCACTATGCAATTACTTAATCCTCCAAAGTATGAACTCGTCAAGAAAATATAAGAATCTACTTCATTCCACAATTGAACAACTAAAATATCCCTCAACACACTTATAACTCGAGACTATACAACACATCAAGATAGAAATCAAGCATCCACAGTCCTTTGCATCCTGAGCAAATTCTTCTCATCACATCCAAACCCCTTTAAGCATAATCCTCAGTCACATAATACTCATGATATAGCTATCTCGCAACTCACTGAGCCATCAATCCCACTCCTAGGGACACTACCGGACATATAAGTCCAAATACACATACCCGCACAACTGAAACTATCGAGCCCAAGCTGTGCTCTGAACCTGGCCTCAAGTCATCCAGACTACCCTACCTCCACAATGCAGAAACCACATCTCGCACCTCATTCATGATATCATAAGCTGTTAGTGTATAACTGATATCGAGTGCTCAACTTTACATACGAGTGAATGGAAGAAAATAAAAAATATAAGCTCCATGTTGAAACAAAGTTGTATGATAAAGAAGAAAGAATGAAAGTTTCCTAGATGCCCTGTAGCCTCTTGAAGATAGGTATAAATATTATCATATCGATCCGCCAAAGATAGGCATAGATGTTACTATACCGATCCGCAAGACTCTACTAAACACTTGCTCATAACTTGTTATGAACCTAGAGCTATGATACCAACTTGTCACAACCTAAAACCTTCCAACGACACCTAACCAACCCGCTAGGTAAACCTAAACAATGTAAATCACTACTATAATGAGAAATCATCAATATTATAACTAAAACTACAAAAACAATTCGATACAACTACTCAAGGACTAGTAGTACAAGTCATGAGCCACTATGATTTAAATTTATAAAGCTGGTAAAAAAATTAGATACAATATCTGAAGGTTACATAAATAGAAATGAGATCCTAATCTACCATGAACAGATCGTAGCTCGAATCAGGAATACTGATACGTCTTCAATGTAAAGCTCCGTCTTCCACGGCTACCCAGCTCCAGAATCTGCATGCAAGGTGCAGAAGTATAATATGAGTACAACCATCCCCATACACTCAATAGGTATCTTGACTAACCTCAGAGAAGTAGTGACGGGGTTTTAAGTCAAAAGATACTCACTTTGCAAGACCTTTGCAGCTTAATAACATGTATAATACAGAAAAATATTCTAGAAAGATAATTTCATATTAAAGAATATCAACAGTAAGGGTGCACAACCGGGATAGGGAAATAAATAAATGTTACCAATTAAACAGGTTCAACAAATATAACTTCCACCAACCCCGCTCACAAATAGGTATGCACCGTATCATATGTATGCTCAATACTCATACATGACTGTAAATTTGTGCCCAACATGGTCCAATTCTGTATCAATTGCCAAATAACACGTTCAAGAGAACCTTTCGAGAAGCAAATACATCAATGCGTGATGAAAACATTCTCATCACATAGATCCAGTACGCTATCAACAACTCAATAAAATATGAGATATCAACTCCACATAGGTAAATCCATCTTGAAAAATCATCAAATAATAACAGAGGCATACATTTGCATGTTAGAAACAACGCAAGAAACCATGTAAAAATACAAGACACACATAAGGCAGTCATATGCACAAACAAGAATGCCACTCTCGTACCATTACACAAACATAATTAATAAAATTTCCCCAGGCCATCACACAACATCCCCACAATGCCACCCTTATTTTGTTGTATGTGCACATAACAATGAAATGCCTCCCTTAATTGCCACATGCGCATATCGCCACCCTTATTTTGCTACCAAAACTTCAACAATGAAATGCTACCCTTATACTCCACACAACATCAATAATGAAATGTCACCCTTATACTCACACAACATCAACGGTGAAATGTCACCCTTATAGAGTAAGCTAGAATCTACCTCGAGCATGTATACCCAAGGCACATATGTATAAGCTAGTCAGCTCATATATAAATCACCCCCCCATGTAGGAAACAATATCAATTAGTAGGAAAAATTCTCTCAACCAAAGCAAGGAAAGACACTTACGTCAAACAAGCTAAATCAATACTCTAAAAATTTCATCCTGCATAAATTAATATCCGAACGGCTTGAATCTTGAAAAAAAAAAACTCAATAATATCAAATAATGCTATAAGAATCAAACGCAAATGATAAATGCCGAATCTTTAATCAAATATTAAAAGTCAACCAAAAAATCAACTCAGGCCTGCACCTCGGAACCCCATAAAACTCACGAATCTCGAAAATCTATTCGAATACGAGTCAAATATACAAGTTTCATCTAAAACCGACTCCAAATCAAGGTTCAAATCTCTATTTTTCACTTTAGAAAAGTTTTGCCAAATCCCTCAATTTTCTCCCTAAGATTCATCAATAAAATACTAAAATCTAAGATAAAATCATTAATAATAATTAAATCCGAGTCAAGAATGCTTACCCAATACAAGTGGGTAAAAATCACCTCCATTCGAGCTCCCAATCTCAAAATATTATAAAATAAGCTCAAAGTCCGAGAATAACAACTTATGAAATCTGCCCACGGATACTCGCGAAAAGAAACCTCGGGTTCACGAAGCACAAAGCTTCCTCTAACCAGAAAATGCTCAATGCGATTGCATCCTCTCCTTGCGATCGCGATGACCAGAAGTCATCCACATCGCAAACGTGATATATACAGAGCGAATGCGAAGGCGAGCGTCCTCCTCGCCAGTACTAACACCTCGGGAATGATCGCATCCAATTGTACACCTCAAAAGAAGTATGAAACGGTCGTTTGCAATAATAAAACCCAACTAAGAGTCGGGGTTGAATCCACAGGGAGCTAGATGAGAGTTAGGGGTATATATTCTAATGCGTGAAATTGAATTATCTTAATTTGCACTTCCACAAAAAGGGTTTTGTTTCTATTTCTAATTTTACACTAAAGTTTGCAGAATAAAGAAAAAAGACTAGGATAGTTGTTTTTGATGTTTTTCAAATTGGTAAAAAGCCTAGGGCTATGACCATTACCTAGGTATTTGCCTGATGGGATAAAGACATTAATGCTTATTTTGTTGATCGGGGTGTATTATAGCTATCAACTCTCAGTTACCCACTCAATACCTCTCGGTAAGAGAGCGATTTCACCTAATTTGACTTTCTCAAGACCAAATGGATATCACACAAAATAGTTAATAAAAGCTCAAGTCGGGTTATTACTATCTTTAGGTTGAACCCTTTAATTGGGTTAATAAATCTCTCGATTGACCCATTTCTTTGTTAGTCAAGTTTTCCTAGACTAAGTCTCTCTTTCTCAAGTAGAGACTAAGTCAAATAGGCATAAACTAATGTTTGCAATCATTAATTCCATAAATTAAAGCATGAACTAAACTAAATAATAGATACACAATTATAAACAAGCACTAAATTAGATACCCGTAAGGTTTACAAACTGGGGTTGGGTCACAACCCTAGTGAAAATCTAGCTACTCATTCTTGGGTTTGAAGGAAAAAAATAAGAAGTACTAATTAAACTCATAATGCAAGCTTAAAATAATAAAATCTATTGTAAGATACACCAAAATATAGTAAACTTCCAAAAGACGCAAAGAAAAACGGCTATAGCACTTGCTGATGCCAAAACTTGACATGATTTTGTGAAACTCGTCTATTTATACAAGGCTAGAAATTTTGGTCAAAAATACCCTTCAGGAGGTTCTGCGACCGCACGATTCCATGTGCGGTCCGCAGAATTCTTCATCTGACAGGAGATGAGATTCTGTGGCCGCACAATTCTGAATTGCGGCCGCGAGGAAATATTTCTGCGGTCCGCAGATTTAGCACTGCAGCCGTAAGGCACTCTTTTGCGGTCCGCAATAGTATGATTGCGGCCGCAAGATAATCTTCCGTGACCGCACAAATCTTGTGCGGACCGCAATTTGAGGAAGCTCTGGACTTGGCTTTTTGTCATCTCTCTGATCTTGGATCCTAGCCCAGCTTTTGCAGCCGCACAATTCAGGTGCGATCCGCAATTTGCTCAAAAGTCTGCTGTGTTTTCCTTCTTTGATTGCGGCCGCAGATGGAATTCTGCGGACCGTACATTATAAGCTTCTGTACCTTTTATTGCCTTGTGATTATACTACTCCTTTTTGAGTCGGATTTCATCTGGGGAGTCCAACATCCAACATTCCTGCAGTTTTGCATATTTCATTTATTTCGGGAACACAATTCCATACTTTTAGACCGAAACAAAAGCTAAAAGGCGTTAATAAGTAGTCAAAATTCTTACTTATCAGAAAACGAGACAGAAGTATGCAAATGCGGTATACCTGGAACCAACACAATGTGAACATGGCGCTTCTCCGTGAACGTGTAAAGAAAAAGACCGAAACCCAAAATATCCTATGCGATCGCGATATCATTTTGTGATCTCGGAGAACATTCACACCTGCTAAAAAAAATGAGCAACTCAAACATCACTCACATTGTTTGAAACCACCTTGAATCACACTGGAGGCCCCTAGGACCTTGTCCAATCATATCAGCAAGTCTAAAAACATTATCCAAGCTTATCCAAAAGCTGGAAACATCACAAATAACGTCAAAACTAAGAATCGAAGATCAATATCATTCTCTTAACTTTCAAACCTTCAAACTTCGGCGAACGCATCCGAATCCTACCGAATCAAATCGGAATGAAACCAAAATTTTCACATAATTTACAAATGAAGAAACAGACCTATTCAAATCCTAGAATAACAATCCAGACCTGCTAGCCTCAAAGTCAACTCATGGTTAAACCTATGAACTTTCCATACCTTCAAGTTTTTAGCTTTCGCCAAATAGAGACAAACTAACATAGGAACCTTCAAATCTAAATACAGACATGCGCCTAAGTCCAAAATCACTATACAAACTCATCAAAACCATAAAATTATGAATTTGAGACCGTTTATACAAAAGCCAAACCTAGGCCAACTCTTCAACTTTAAGCCTCAAAAAATGAAAATTACTCTTCCAAATCAATCTAGAACCTCCCGAAATAAAACCAACCTTGCATGTAAGTCGTAATACATAATATGAAGCTATTCAAAGTTTCAAACCACCGATCACAATGCTGATACTCAAAATGACCGATCGGATCGTTACAAATTATCCCCAAATCATACTCTCAGCATGGTCACGGTGCTTGGCTTAAAGCCTCGCAATTATCACACACTCTCACACTCAGCATTATATAGGTGCCTGACACATGCCCTTTAATAAAAAGAAGGGGAACGGATCGACTTGCTACGTGGTTTTGGACATTATGTCTTGATTAAAAAAAGGATAAGGGAATGGCAATTGGTGTAGCATCGGAATATGCTAGGGTTTAGGCAGGGGCAGAAGGATGAGATAGACGGGAGAAAAGAGAGAAAGAGGAAAGGGACTCGGCTGGTGTGGGTTGTAAACGATTTGGGTTTTAGGTGTTTACCGATGTTTAAAGAGTAAGAACTATTGGATGAATTAAATCAATGGCTCAGGATATTTCAGATAAAATAAAAGGATAACTAATTGTGGGAGATTAATTGAGAGCTGTTAGATCATTTTGATCCAATGGTTAGGATTAATATTGACAGAAATAATTTTAAAAGGAAAAGTACGATTAATCTGAGCCGTTGATAAATTTGATCAATGGCCACTAGTGGGTGTGTTTATCTTGTGAGTGGGTGTGTTTCTCTTGTGAGTGGCTGAGGTGGAAATGTATTTCTCACCTGGATTGATGATGTGGCGGGCTATCATAGGTCGAGACAGTTTGTCCAGGATCGCCAAGTAGGCTAGGTGTTCTGGGTGATGGGTTTATGTAATGACCCAACCAGTCATTTTATGTATTGCAGACCCGTTGCCTTATTTATTGCTTCTTTTATGTTCATTTATGGTTATTCAACTTGAAGGGGTGGTTGGATTAGTTTTGAGAGGGTTTTGGAGTGAATTGGGACACTTAGTCCTAAGGTTAAGGGCTGAAGTTGAAAGAGTTAACCGGAGTTTGACTTTTGTATACATGACTCTGGAATGGTATTTTGATGGTTCCAATAGCTTCGTATGGTGATTTTAGACTTAGAAGTATGTTCGGATATTGATTTGGAGGTTCGTAGATTGATTTGATCCTTTTTTGTGAAAGTTAAAAAGTTAAAAGGTTTGGAAGGTTGAGAGTTCGACCCAGAGTTGACTTTGTAGATTCGGGTTCAGATTTTGATTCCGGGAGTTGGAATAGGTCCGTAGTTCTGAATACGTCTTCACCAAATTGTTATCTTTTTCCATTGTCATCTTCTTCTCATCCCCCCCCCCCCCNAAATCAACAGATTTTAGGCACCACTAATATTCCCTCCCGGCTAATCATAGGTGATATCTGTCTCTTGCAAAGTCGAGTTGTAAGTTGCTTGTCAATTTTATACTGATTTTCTTATGTGAATACCTTAATCATTTTCTCAATGTTAGTCTGCAAATTTTTAAACTGAGATATGTTGTTTGAAATGGTTAGAATTCTGAGATGACTAGCATCTAATTTAGTTTTAGTTTTCACTGCTTTTGCCTACTTTTCTTTGTTTCACTTTTGCTTTGTTTAATATGGTTATTGTTACAATTTGTCAATATAACTTGTACATGTGCTTCGTAATCTTCATAACCCATTCTTTCATTTATTATTTAAATGGTTAGCATGGTGTGTTCACGGAGAAGAAAAAGGACTTGGGGTTAAAATTCTTAACAAAGATTTGGTGGGACAAAAGACGATTCTTGCATTACAGATTTATCCAAGTGCAACAAAACTGATCAGTTTCGGATATATTTATTTATAAATTGTCGTAAATTTTTAGTTGGAAATAGTTCTTTTTACTTTTTATTCGAGGTTTTAATATGTTAAAACATCCAAGAAAAAAGATTTTCTAGCAGAACATGAAATAGTCATAGGATGAAACGATATTAATATCAAGAATAACATATCGTTTGTCACATACCTTTTGGGTAAGAGCTAGGTTACATAGAAGAGAAGGGATTGAATAATTATAATTAGATTTGGGTTAGAGTTTCATATGTTGCTTAGTTGAATTAACACTTTATTTTGTAACCGACTAAAGAGATTATTATTGCACGTCTGATTTTGAAGCATTAATTATTACAATAATTCATATCTTGAGGATTATGTTCGCCATTTTCATGTAACTCTACATTGTGGATTGTGTTTACCTTCTCTCTGTTGTCTTTAGTTTGATGTGAATGATATTACACACTCTCCAAATGATTAAAATAAATCTTTCGAAAATAGTAGTTTTGGTCCCTAAATAGGGTGTTGGACCTCTATTGTTTGAAAATGATTTGTATGGTTATTCTGATTGGTGACCGTTAAAAGTGCCTGAGTGCTGAATTTTACTAAGAACTCTTGGAATTATTGAAGGCTCATTAATTTGTCTTTATTTAGGATATGATATACCAATAGACTATTTGAGTTGGAATTTCTTAGATACTTTCCAAAATTCCAAGTTGATATATTTTAGATGTCCTATAAAGATTTTAAAGTTGTCTTAGTCATTCAGAGTATGTTGAATTTCGGTAAATGTATAATAAAAGTTGGAACTATTAGTACCAATTAAAGGAAGAAAGCCTACTTCACTATAGGGAATAATTGGGTCACTTCCAGTTTTATCTAAATCTCATAGGATAAAACAATTGTATTTTTTGATAATTGCAAAAAAATCTATTTTCCTAAAGCATCTAATCTTACATTCAAACTTTGTTAGCCAACCATCCTCTCTGTTGCAGCTTTTCAATTGACTTCTCTTCTCAGGTTGATTTAAGCCATTTTTTCCCCTTCTCCAGGATGAGCATCCACCTTTGTAAGTTAGTGATGTTCTATCCATCTCATCCTCAATATTGTATTTTCAAATCTCAAGGCTATTATTTTATTCTTTTAAATTAAACCATTCACCTAGTCTTTTATCTTCGGTGGTAATAGGGATTTGGCAAGGTTTATATTCTTTTTACTTTAAGCGGTTTACGTTTTTGCTAAGTGTTTTGAGATTAATTATAATGATCACAATATTAAGAACCTATTGTGGTCTTGGTGGGGCAGGAGCTCAGGGAATCAACTTCAAGATCTTGTTTTCAAACTTCTTCCTCCCTTTATTATTTGGAAAAAACTGGATAAAATTGTGCTTCTAGATATGTCAGCTGAATATTTCTATTTTCTACTGATAAAGTTATACATGATTCAGATTTAATATGAAGTTTGCTATAGCTAATGAGTTTGATCAGTCCAAGTTAACTTCTAATTGAAAGAAAATCTGTACAATAGTGGATAACTATTGATAAGACTGATTTCTTTCCCAATGTATTTCTCAAATAACAGAAATATTCTTTCAAACTTAATACAAATAGTTGCTCAATGGAAAGGCCCTGCCTTGTTATACTAACAATCTAGCAGAACCCATGGCAGCTAACACTTACTAACAATATAATTTTGGAGATGGCTCCAACATCATTGTTGATTCATGTTACACCCCATATTTTCGTACGTAAAAGTACGTCGTAAGTCAGTTGATGTATGCTCGAAAATTAGATCATCTTTGAAAGTACATAAAGTAAGTTAATCATGTTACCCAAATCGAAGAAAATAGTTTCGTCGAAACGGCAAGTTGGGAATATTATAACCCGTAATTTTGGTGTGATACTGGGGTGATTTACAAGGATGTGATATTATGAGGTCTTTTAGTCGTATTATAGTCGTGTGTTAATTTTTGAAGTCAAACGAGTTAGGAAACAAAAGTCGTCAAAAGTTGTGACAAGTTACATTCATAACTTTATTTAAAAATTTAGGTCTAATGTTACCGAGCTTTTCTCTCAATGTTCCTGGAATTAACGGGGTGATCCACCCTAAGCTGTTTGTCTACAATGAAGGAGTGGAGAGGCATTCGCGTTTTTGCGAGACTGCACAAGCAACTTTCTTTGGGACCCACAAGATAGGTTGATGATTATCTTGATATATAAAGTTGTAGCCTTCGTCTCTAAGGCTCATTTCAACTCAAATCAGACATAAAAACTCTCTCTAGACATCCTACACACATCCTTAGGGTTTTCAAGCACTTCCATCCTCCACGCAACGCAAAATCAAGACGCGAACACATCAACGCGATTCTTACGATATAGCTATACAAGAATAAGTAAGGGTGTGGATCAAAAGGAACAAGGTTTGGAAGCAAGAATATATGAGGTATGTATGGTTTACATTTCATCTTCGGCATGATTTGGTTTAGCTGTGCTCTAGCCTTTCTTCTTGATCTTTTAAGGGTTGTTCAAGGGAAATATCAGCATGTATTGTATCCTTTTATATTATTCAATTCAATATGTGAATTGTAGAAGAAAGTAGTTTAGGTTGGAACTTCAAAACACAACAAAAACAAAAGGGAAAATCGCCAATTTGGCCTATGCCATCTAGATTTCGGTTTGTTTAGTTCATTTGATATTTTTATGTATACCTAACCCCCATATGATCCTAATAGCTTCATTTAAGATTATATAAGCTTAATTTTCATGTGTCAATGCTTAAATTATTCTAAAATCATATTACTTTTATGTCACTAGTTAGCCACTATGAGTCGACAGTGCATTCACAATTTTGTTTTGTCGATCGTTTGATACTATTGATTAGTTTGATGTTATCATCTTAATGGGGTATCCATTCCGGTGTATATTGTGGTACTTGTTGTTGTTTTTGGAAATTATCCAGTTTTAGGGGAAACTCTGCATAAATTTTTGGAAATTTGAAAAGTTGGACAAATCTTGATCATCTTGGCTGGGTATCCTATTTTCAGTAAATTGGTGTGATCCAGCCTAGGGCCGCGACGGATAACTGACACTAAGTGCTTGTCATCACTAAACTTGCTGATAATCTACTAATAATGAATATAAACGGATAAATGAACAAGCATAAGCATAACTGACTAGAATTGTACAATTTGGAAAGCTGACAAGGCTAACACGAGCTGACATATAAAAACATACTAACTGCACAGGTGCATATTTACAAGCATCTAGGAGTGCTGAACTGAAAAAGTATTGGACGTAAAGGGCCCCGTCATACCAATACTAGCTGACTGTACACATACCCAAAAGATAAGTAACTCCGGAAGTAAGCGGAGTGAGTCCAACAGTTGGTGGATGTCCTACTGATGTGGTTCTAACGGTTATCTCCTGCCTAATAGAGAGATATTTGGAGAGGTAACAAAACCATATACTTTTCATATTCTGTTGTTTTTGGATCATCCGGTTTTAGAGAAACTCCGCCGAAATTTTTGAAAATTTGAAGAGTTGGAATTGAGTTCCTTGGTTCTAAATTGATTACAGAGGAATCCTAATGAGTTAACCTTAGTATCTTGTGTACATACTCAGTTTCTCCCTAAAATGGGGATAGGCTCCTCCATCCAACTTATGAACGACGAGCGTCAAATTACTTTTGTGATTTGGTTTATAGTTTCTTCATGATCTCTTGAGTCCATATGATGTTGCCACATGTGTTATGCCTCATACGTGCTTACATTGATTATGCTAGGGGGATAAAGCCTATAACACTAGCGAGGCCTATTGATTATATGCTGGGGGAGATAGCCCATAACGCCAGCGAGGCCTATTGATTATATGTTTGGAGGAGATAGCCCATAACACCAGCCGGGCCTGTTAATCATATATTTACCTGTTAGGAGATATAACCCATAACACCAGTCAGGCATGTTATATATGCGTATATAGCTACAGTTTGCATTGCATGACTATACATGAGGCTAGTTCAATTTTACAATTACCTGATTGGGAGATATAGCCCATAACACCAGACAGGTACCGGTTCAGATAGTTGTTCAGTTTCAGCACAATTTGAGCTTAAACTTCGGAGTTCAATTCCAGATCAGTTGCTAGTTCAGACTCTTGTTTAGCTTTTAGCTATTCAGATTTCAATCTTACAGTCATACTTTAGTATGCTTTACATATGCAGTCCACCTTACATTGTAGATATCGTACTCACATCCCTTCCGGGGTGCTGCTTTTCATATCGCGTATTGTTAGTTTTGTAATGAAAAGTATATGGTTTTGTTACCTCTCCAAATATATCTCTATTAGGCAGGAGATCAACGTTAGAACCACATCAGTAGGACATCCACCAACTGTTGGACTCACTCCGCTTACTCCCGGAGTTACTTATCTTTTGGGTATGTGTACAGTCAGCTAGTATTGGTATGACGGGGCCCTTACGTCCAATACTTTTTCAGTTCAGCACTCCTAGAGGCTTGTAAATATGTACCTGTGCAGTTAGTATGTTTTTATATGTCAGCTCGTGTTAGCCTTGTCAGCTTTCCAAATTGTACAATTCTTGTCAGCTATGCTTATGCTTGTTCATTTATCCGTTTATATTCATTATTAGTAGATTATCAGCAAGTTTAGTGATGACAGGCACTTAGTGTCGGTTATCCGTTGCGGCCCTAGGCTGGATCACACCAATTTACTGAAAATAGGACTCCCTTATGGAAATTACTGGAGTGGATTTCAAAGATCCAAAGAAATTTAGCTACTATACATGGTGAATCCACTCGTTTCTATAGAGCTTCTTCTGGAGCTTGTCCAGAAGACTGAATAAAATCTCTTCAACTGAACTCAAGAAGAGAGAATCTTTTTTGGATACTGAACCTGAAAGTGGAATTTCAAATAACAAGAGAGAATCTGTTGGGAATTGATATCACATAAACGTGATGAAGTGTTAGCAAGTAGGAGTGTGCCATATCTCAGTTTTTGCTGCTTCTCCCTATATTATATGTTCATCCCTTAGTGTCTGATGAACCTTAGAAGACGTCGACTGCTCATCTGGACTTAACATGGTGCAGCCTTTTGATGGAATTTCTCCTTCAAGAGGAAGACATTAGTGAGTTTTATGTCTTCTTTTACCTTTCGTTCAGTATCAATATCTGATTAGGTCATGATTGTAAACTTGAGGCTACATTGGCCTTGCTTCGGGATATTTGATGCCTTGTTGATTTTATTAGTTGGTTACCTTCTCCACACTCGTCCTTCTCTGCTATGGTGATAGCTTGTGAACTAAAACCTTGCTATAGGAACAACTCAGAAAGTAGTGAATTTAGAGTTGCAAAGATGGAATGTTGGAATTCACATCTTACGATAATCTAATGGATTCTGACATTTCCCCTAAATAAACAATCTCTTTTAGTACAATTTATTTTCACCTTTTTTTCTGACGAAGATTATTTTCTTGTGACAAAAACTCTTTTAAAGGTATAATTATCCATTTTCCTCATGAATTGATTTTTATTTATTTATTTATTTATTGCTGAGCCGATCATTTACTTTAGAAAAGATAATAAACTAGCGGAGTAGAGAAAGTACATCATAAGTCACGAAGTTTTGGCAGAGAAGAAACTAATGGTGCGGCTGAAGCTTCATGTATATTTGGTGTTTAATTTTCAATATCTATTAATTAAGTTTCTATTTTTATTTTCAACTATTATGTACCTTTGGTGTTTGATTTTCAAATATCTATTTTTTCCTTTTTAGCATTGGGTTTGATAGAGTATAATACAGATCGGAGGGCAATTCAGCAGTGCTATATCTTTCTTGCAAATCTAAGCATCAATAATCAGGTGATTCTTATGTGTGCACTTCCAGTTGCAGCAACAGTGTTGTTGTTGTCGGTCATTTATCCTCTCGGTTTCATTGTCTTCTTACAGCTTAATTGTGCTTAACGACTTGACCCTTTTTGCACATTTTTGTCAGGCAGAAGAATCGCTATCATCTAATCTAAAGCACCTGAAAATCCAATAAAGGTTTGTTACTGCTGTTCGTAGAACCGTTAGCTTCAAGTTTCATGTATTGATTTTGATGATAATAAACTAACATAATTATTATTCAAAAAACATTTACTTATAGTAATCTTATTCTTGCGACAGGTTTATTCAAGAAAGAAAATGCTGGTAAAGATCCAAATAAATATGGGAAAGAGAATATCATGTGATGAATTTATCAAGGAAGATTATTCTCAGAGATTTAATCTGCAAGCGTCATGGAAGGAATAATATTTGAAAGTTATATTTTAAATATTGAATGGTTACTACGATATCAGAAGATGACTCTACAATATGGAAGGAAAGTTCTTAAATATGTTGAAAGGAAGAGCTAGAATTTTGGAGAAGATCTATTATTTTGTGGAAAAAGGAAGATACTACAAGGAAAATATATTACAAGGCCAAAGAAGAATACATTCTCTATGGAAAGAAAATATTTTATGGATATAATACAATCAATATTAGGGAAGAGATTAATTTCCAAGATCAAGAAAGAAATATTTTCATTATAATATGAAGAATATATTTTTTATGGAAAGAAAATATATAATGGAGATAGTACAATTTATATTATGGAAAGAGATTAATTCCCAAGATCAAGAAAGGAGTACTTCCCATATAATAGGAGTTCAAAGATATTTTGAGATAGAAAATATTTTCTATGTTGAAGATCTACTACCTCATGAGAGGAAGATTGGTACTACACTTGGTAAATAGTATATTGGCAATTACACGATGTATCTAGTTAAGGAAGAAAAATCAAAGAAGACAGTGATACTACATTGTGAGTATATGGGATATTGAAGAATATCTCTTTGGTGCTCAAAAAGGAAAGGAAATAAAGGAGGCTCAAGAAAGAATATGATTGTGATATACAACTGGATGGCATAAATCAAGGATTTGTACAAGGAAAAGATATTGTAGACAATCAACTATGGAGATCAAGAAGCTCCTGCCCATGAATACACCAGATTCAAGAAGGATAATATCAAGACAAAATCCTTTGATAAACAAATAGTACAAATCAATACATGGTTTGATTTCCACCATTAACTAAACTTTCTCTACGGATAGCAATAATTGTGAAGGCAATCTAAATCCCTTGGGTCATGCACAAGAATGAGCAATGAATACAGCAACAAGAGAAGAATCATGCATGCCAATTATGCAAGAAATCAGGGAACCAAATCAAGGAAGATTGACAGCAAATATGGATCAACAGTCAGAACCACTGGAAGCAAGAAGAACAACTATTTAAAGAAGAGTTGAAGACATTCCTGAGCATGCAGCCTTCTATACAAATGTCTACTCAACTACAAGTTCTTTATTCTACTCTTAACAAGCATTGTAATTCACTTTAAGTAGATTTACTGTGTACACAAGAGAGTGAATAGAGACAGAAAAATATTGTAAAAGCAGTATGTCCTTAGAGGTTATGTCATTATTCGTTTCTTTGGTGAGCGAGTGAAAACCAAAGAGTCGTTGTTGGTGAGCGAGTAAAAACTAACTTTTTGCGTTGTTGGTGAGCGTATTAAAACCAATCCTTGTTCGTTGTTGGTGAGCGAGTGAAAACCAACCTTGTAAACGTTAGCGGTGAATATTGAAAATCACACCAGCTGTACTCAACTCATATACAAAGAGCTAAAGAGATAACCTCCTTGCAACCCAAAGGGACTGGAGTAGGATACCACATTAGTTCCCTACCAGTATAAAATTTCTGGTATCATTTACCTTACTACTTTCATATTTTATTATAAGCAATTACTATTTATTGAGATAAGTATTTGATTGAATCGAAGTACTAACAGTATTATGTAGGCTGTCTCTGTATTAATCGACTAGGTCTAAGAAGTAGTTGACTAAAAATTTAAAAAGGTTACAACTCATGCTTCTTGTACTTTCATGAACGTCATTAATAAACGATCATAGTATTAACGCTATGGCCCCATTACTTTTAACTACCTCTCCCGTAAAGTGCCTTCAAAACCACTTTAGCAATTGGGACATGCTGGGAATGTTTAAGCCATCTCCTACCACCCCTTCAACTGTTCTAAAATGACTTTATTGATTCACCTAATAAAAGTACATCTCACAATCGCAATATAATTCATCCATGAATCATGACCCTTTTTTTGCAGTTAATTAGTATTTTCCAAAATATGTGGTCCTTAATTGGTTTGATTCACATGGTGGGTCATGCTGGCCACAACGAATTGCATAGTTGGACCCACATCAGGGGAAGAGAAGTCCAGAGGCTCGGAAGGTTGCCCCCTTAGCATAAGTATACATATTTCACTCATATTTAGGAGGTTAAAATCAATTATATTCTAATTTTAGTTCATTGCAGAAACAAGTTACGTACAAATATATATTCTCACTTTTGTAAAAGTTTAACATAATTTCGTTTTCAATATTGGGAGTAAATACTCAATATCTATTAGTTTCAATGTCAAAGTTATCACCATCTATGCTAACCAAATATACGTTTCAAAGTAAAAGTTTCCACTATATCTGCTCAACAAATTTTATGTAATTATATTATTAAATATCTTGTCCAAAACATTATCAACTCAATCACTCAAAAATACTATATAATATAGTAAGTGAAAGAAGAGCTAGGATTTTTTTAACAATTTTCATCAGAAAAAGAAAAAAAAAAATGCCTATTGCACGTTCATTTTTACACTTCACTAAGACAATATCACAAATCACAATGACTTCATCATATGCTTTTGTATAATTATAAATCTTTTGGCGGAGAATAATTCTCACGACATGGAATGTATATGCTGTTTATGTGGCAACTATGTAGATTAGTATGGATTTATCTCTATCTATATATAAATAGTTATTTTAGTAAAATAAACTTCACGTCGAATAGAAGTTCATATAATTATTTTTTCATATTTAGTACTTTAATATCAACAAAAATATTGTTTATGAAATCTTTTTGTGTTGTACTATTTAAAATTGTAATATTTTGGACTTCAAAATCAAGAAGTTGAAAGCGGGTGGTTTTGGAAAAAATGTTTTCGTATCCAAAAGAAAAATCAATTAATATGTATTTATTGATCCTTTCTTACTCGAACTATGTGGACTCTAAACGTAGCTAAGAATTTTTCTTATATAGATTATTTTATCATTTGAATAATGTAACATGACTATAATTCATTTGATATTATATCTGAACAATTTTAATTTAGTAAACAAATAACATTTTTCTCTTCACCGAATTTTTGTATAATATTTAAAACCTACACTTGTCATTAAAAAAATTAATAAACAAATTAAGAATATAAAAGAGAAAGAGAAATATAAAGATAGAGAGAAAAAGAAAGAAAGACGACAATCAAATAACTTTGGTAATTGGAGACAACGTCAAGAATCACTATAAAACTTCTTCCTTCGTTCATTGAGCTAGTTCAAAGAGATTGACATTCACTATTTTTTAAATACTTATACTTTTAATTTTTATTTTGTTATCCAAACATATTGTGTACTCATTGATATAAGTTACTCATGCGAAACACGTATCTAAAGACTAAAAGGAAGCTTTATTAATAGAAATATGATAGAATATGAAATTAAAATTATAAAATTATATAACTGGAATAAGTGTTAACTTCAATATATTGACTGAGATGATTGAGTATTTCTATAAGGTATAATTTTTTTCTTTTATTGAGTAGCTAATTAGGATAGACCATCATCATTTTCTAAAACTTATACTTTTTCTTAAGCTTTTATTTTTATATTAAATTTTAATATAATGTTTATGTGATTTAAAAAAAATTAATACTTATTAAATAGGGTATACGTCTTAAGACTAGTGTGGTATAATAAATTGCTTCTATAGCTTTCTTTTCGGTTTTTGACTTTCCTTGTTGGGAACTATTCTAACTTTTTTAGTTATAGACTCACCAATCACCATTACCTACAAATTATATAATTCATAAATTCTTCACTATTACAAAAAGGATTATAGTAATATTGTGAAGCTCATCTAAAACTATCAATAAATGATCTCCTAGCTTATGTTTACACTCCATGCAAATTATCAAGAAAATGATTCATGACATTGAAGGGGCCGAAGTGCAAATTAGTGACAACTGGAGGCTCTAAACTTAAACACCAAAAAAGAAAAAAAGGAACCTACAGTAAAACTAAAACCCCAATAACACCAAGGGAAAAATCTCAGCTCCAATAAATGGCAAAAATTCAAGATTTTACTCAATCCCATGGCATTTTCATCAAAGGTACGTCCTTTTCTTCTCAAACCCATTTCAAGACTCTATTTTTATCGGACATATTCTCAATCAAATCCCCTAATCATTCACCAAGATGGTAGTTTTCAGTTGCCTGGTCCTCGTACTATGTCCAACTTACAACCAAGTCATGTTGAACGAATTCTTTATAATCTTAGCTCAAAACCCTTTTCGGCAATTAGGTTCTTTGAGTGGTCTGAAAATATTATTGGGCTTAATCACACACTTGAATCTTATGCTTGCCTTGCTCATTTGCTGCTCATTAAGCGTATGTTTGATCCTGCAAGACGGGTTTTTGGTAAAATGGTTGAAAAGTTTGGGTATTTTGATTGTGTTGCTGTGTTTGAGAAGGGGTTTAGGAATTACGGGTCGAATAGGAGTACTGTTTATAGCTTCTTTCTTGAGAATTATTGTAGGATTGGGGAGATTGATGTGTCCGTTGAGTTGTTTTTTCAAATGTGTGAAATGGGTGTTCCATTGTCACAGTATGCTATGTTGAGGTTTCTTCGTTGTTTGGTCGATTCAAGGTGTGTTAATCTTGTTTTGGATGTTTATGGAATCATGAGAAATCGATTTAGTAAAGAGCAGACGCATGGTGTTGACGTGTATAGTTTCGTGATGAATGGTTTTGTAAAGATTGGTGAGGTTCGACTAAGTTTAGACTTCCATAAGGAACTGATTAAGAGAGGGGTTTCATTGGATATTATTACATGTAATAAGATTTTGAAGAGTCTTTACGAGAGTAAGTGTACAGATGATATGTATAAATTCTTCTTATTGATGTTAGAGGAAGGTCCAATGCCAAGTATTGTGACATTTAGCACATTAATAAACAGTTACTGTAAGGAGGGAAGATTAGAAGAGGCATTCAGGCTTTATGTTCTTATGATAGCAAGCGGTATAGATCCTGATCTAATTGTTTATAGTATTCTGATTGACGGTCTATTTAAGGCGGGGAAGTTAGGGGAGGGAGGTCAGCTACTTTCAGCAGCTTTAGATAAAGGCATTAAGTTAGATGCAGTTATTTTAAGTTCTATAATAGATGCATATATCCAAAATGGAGAAGTAGCAAAAGGTGTTCAGACTTTCAAGAGAATGTTAAAGGAAGGAGTCCTGCCAAATACAGTTACGTATGGCATCCTTGTGAATGGCTTATGTCAAAAGGATCGGCTTCTTGAGGCTCTTGGTATGTTTTGTCAAATGGTGAAACATGGTATTGAACCATCTCTATTGATGTACAGCGGTCTTATAGATGGTTTCTGCAAGGCCGGGAAGCTGAAAGATGGGTTTGGTTTGTACAAGGAGATGCTTATGAAGGGAAAAATTCCTGATGTTGTGGGTTACAATGTGATTATAAATGGTCTTTGCAAACAGGGCTGGATGTGTGCTGCCATGAGATTCTTTTACCTAGTTGTTAAAAGTGGTATAAGTCCAAATATTTATATTTTTAACACATTAATTGACGGATTTTGCAGATTGAGACAAGTTAATAACATGGTAAACGTATACATGCAAATGGGTGCTTGGAATATATTACCCGATGTAGTTACTCATACAGTAGTTATCAAAGGCATCTGTGAGCAAGGGAGATGTGATGAAGCCCTTGCATATTTCTTCCAGATGCTCAAGAAGGGTTTTCTTCCCGATGTTATTATATATTGCATTCTCATCGATGGGCTTTGCAAATGGAACAATCTAACTGCTGGACTGCAGGTTCTTGAGCTGATGATGAGGACTGGTATAAATCCTGATATAGCCTTGTACAATGTTCTCATTAATGCATTTTTCAAGGAAAGTCAGTTAAAAAATGCTCTGGTAATGTTCAACGAGGTCTTAGAGTGTGGGCCACCACTTGATATTGTGACATACAACACTATGATCTGCGGTTACTGCTCCATGAAGATGTTCAATAATGCCATTCAACTTTATGAAGAGATGAAACACGAACCAATTGGGTACAACACTTTCACCATGACCATTTTGATTGACGCATTCTGCAAAGAAGGTAGAATGGATGATGCAATGTCACTATTCTCTGAAATGCTGGAGAAAGGTCCATCTCCTAATGTCGTCACGTACAGCTGTTTGATTGATGGCTACTATAAACCCTCTTGCATGGAAAGTGCTTTAGACCTTCTCGAAGAGATGCGCAGGAATAATGTGTCTCCAAATGTTGTGAGTTATAGCATCCTAATTGATGGTCTTTGCAAAAGGGGGATGATTGAAGATGCATCTCTAGTGTTTACTTATATGTTAAGCACTCATATATTACCTGATGTTGTAACATATGGGATTTTGATTCATGGTTACTGCAAGGTTGGAAAATTAGTGGATGCCCTATCCTTGTATAACCATATGCTAGAAGCTGGAGTTATGTCGGATGGTCTAATACAACGGATACTGACAGAATATAATCTTCAAAATGGTCATACAGATAAACCGAATACGCAATTGAAAGAGGTGCATGAGAGGGATTCCTAGAAGTATTTGAATAGTGGAGAGGTGTAGTGTATATAATTTCTGCACTTTGTTAACAATACAGAGAACATTACCATAACCTTCGTGGAAAGATGACACATACTAACAGAAAACTGCAGATTAGGAAAATGCATTTATCTAAAGTCTGCTTTGATCTATTATTTTCTTGACACAAAATTTTAGCATCATAGATATGCATACGATGCATATGTATACATTAGGAAAAATTGTACAGAGGTGATGAACTACAGATTCTAGATGTTTTATATACTAGTGTACATAATACCTGTTACGCGGCGCCTTCCTGAGGTTCTTTGGAAGGGCGACGTAAGGCTAAGCAATCGATGTCAGTGCGATTGTTATCCGCCAAATGAGGTCCCTCCGTACGCTAGACTAGATTGCTAGTGCCGTACGGAAAAACCAATGTCGTGAGCGTCTGAGAGAACTGAAAAGAGCAATTGATGAATGAAAGCTGATTGCATTGATGAAATGAAATCTATTACAAAAGCTACGCGGTGTCGAGGGGAGAGACACCAGTACAGAGAAATGTTTGCTTGCTTGAATGTTTGAATGCTTGAATGCTTGATCCCCCTTAATAATGCATAAGAAAAATAAACCTAAGTTACAAGAGTTAACCTATAAACGCTGTAGATGCATACTGAATGTAAAATGAAGTAAACCTACTCTATATTTACAATGAAAGGACTTAGACTTCTACAAGGTAGAAACAAGTCCAATGGCATCAATTTTGTCTTGAGCATCAGGGGCTGCGCGCGCGTTGCTGTTGGCGCACGCGACACTATTTGTGTCTGCCTGCGGCTGGGCGCTGGCGCTTGGATCATGATGGGTGCTCGCGGCATTGTCTGTGCACGCGGCATTATCTGTGCGCGCGACATTGTTTATGCGTGCGTCGCTGTTTTCACTCGCAAGAAGCTGGAGGCCGGCAAGGAATTTCGGTGGGGCGACAGAGGCACATACGCGCTTGTCACTTGGCGCTATCGAGACCACGGGGTCGACCGTGGCACTAGGCGTTGGGAAGCTTGCCAGGACACCACGGGGCGCGTCCAAGGGGTCATGGGGCGAGGCTAGAAAGCAGCCCATGACATTTTCCCCCACCTGAGTTGGCGACGTCCTCGGAGCCTTACCTGCATGATGATGATGGTGATTGGTCAGGCTTTCGTTGGTTAGGAGGTCTGTTCCCCTCTGTCTTGTGGGGTGATGATGATGATCTGAATGATGCTCCATGTATTTCCGAAATGATTTGAGGTGGCTGACATGGAACACTAGATGGATTTTCCACCAGGATGGAATGTTGACCTGGTATGTGTCTTTCCCAATGCGTGTTTCAATGGACATGGGTCCGATGTATTGCGGCAATAAGCGAGGGTCATGGGTCTTCTCTGCAAACAAGTACCTCTTTGGGACTCTTACCATCACTGTGTCTCCTGCTTGATGTTGGACAAAGCAAAGGTTTTGTTCTGCATGCCTCGTTGCCTTGTCTTGGGCTTTGACAAGATAGCGCCGCACTATCTGCATGGTTTGCTCCCATTCCTTCGAGAAACTAGCAGCTTGGGGCGATGTTGGCATGTTTGGTGCATTCACCATTTGTGGGAGTAGCGGTTGCTGTCCGGTAACAATTTCAAAAGCGCTTTCGTTTGTAATGGCGCACTTTTGTGAATTGAAACACAATTGAGCAACATCCAAAAGCTTCACCCAATGTTTTTGCGACCCGGTTGCAAAGTGGCGGAGATATTCCTCCAGCATGGCATTGAACCGTTTTGTTGGGCCATCTACCTGATGATGAATGTTTGAGCTGTGGCTTAATGTGGATCCGACGCATCCAAAGGGATGGGTCCAAAATTTGCTAGTGAAGTGTGAGTCGCAGTCACTAATGATGTGTTTGGGCATACCGCACTATTTGACAATATGAGCAAAGAAGAGTCGAGCTGTATCCTCTACCGATATGTTTTGTGGGGCTGCTATGAATGTGGCATACTTGGAAAACCGGTCTACCACAACCAGGATGGTTGCAAGATCTCCGACCTTGTGTAATCCTGTGATGAAATTGAGGGAAATGCTTTCCCATGGTCTCTGCGGAGCAGGTAGCGGCTTCAAGAGTCCCGCTTGTGCTGGGCGATCCGACTTGTCCTTATGGCATGGTTGGCAAGTCTTCACGCAATGCAGGGCGCCATTAGTTGCTTGACGCCGATGATGTGATTTCTGATTTTTGATGATGAGGGTAGCCGGAACTTTGGGTCCATGTCTTTTGACTCCCTTCGTCGATTGCATGGCCGAGAGGTTTTCAGTGGCCATCTTTATGGGTTTGCATCGAATGATGCGGGGTTTGGCCCCGTTGTCTCCCATCATCATGAGCATGTCGGCATATGGTACCGGTATGGTGTTGGTTTGCTTCAGGAATTCCAATCCCACTATCAGCTCGAAGTCATCGATGATAGCTATGCGTAGGTCGAATCTTCCCTCGTATGGACCAAGCTTCATTGGAACTTCTTTGGCTATTCCACTCACTAGCTGGGGTGGTGAGTTGATAGCCTTGACACGGCCCCTGCACTTTTGCACAGCTAGACCGAGGCGCTCTACCTGAGTTGAGGCCAAGTAGTTATGAGTAGCACCCGTGTCTATCATTGCTTGGATGGGTCTGCCGTTTACTTTCATTTCGACGAACATGAGGGTCCTCTCTTTTGTGGTAGAAGGCCTCTCATCCGCCTTATCTTTCCTTTTCTTGGCGATTGGGCATGCGTTCTTCTTAGGGTCACCAGCACTGGTTCCCGCCAAGATATCATGGGTGGAGCCAACAAATGCATTGAAGGCACCTACTTGCTCTGCGTCGTCTGAGTCATTGTCTGACTCATCTTCGACAGTCTGACGTTGATATGAGCATGTGGGCATTCATTGTTCTAATGCTCCCCGCCGCAATGACGACATTCTGAAGGGGGCTTTCTCCCCTGATTGTTGTTGATTGATGCAGCGGTGTTGCTGCTTGATGAAGGAGTCTTAGATTTGGATGCTCTTCGATCTCCCCCATTTCTGCTAGGGCCACCATTGCTTGGTTGGCTCCCGTTGTGTCTCCCTCGGACAGGCGGCTGGGACCTGTCCCTCAGAGTTTCCAAATGATAATCCCCAAGGCATTATGCAGCTTGGATCACCCTGAGCAGGGTACCTACCCTCTGTCGTTGCAGCTCTGCTCGGGCATGAGGTTTCAAACCTTCTATGAATGCGAAGAGTTTGTCTTTGTCCCCCATGTCTCGTATGTTTAGCATGAGCGCGGAGAATTCCCGCACGTAATCCCGCACTGATCTGGTTTGGCAAAGTTCCCACAGTTTTCTCCGTGCATTGTATTCCACATTCTCGGTGAAGAACTGCAGGTGTATGGCTGCCTTTAGTTCCGCCCATGTCTGGAGATTGTCTTCACCGGCACTGATGGCTTCATATTTCACTCGCCACCAGAGTTTAGCATCGCCCTGAAGATACATGGCAGCAATTTCTACCTTTTTTTGCTTCTTCCAATGGTCCGACGGCATCGAAGTATTGTTCGATGTCGAATATGAAATTTTCCACTTCTTTAGCATCCCGAGCTCCGTTGTATGGCTTTGGCTCCGGAATTTTCAGCTTTTGTGGCACAGGGGCAATGTTCATGGCACCCCCGATATGGTTGTCGCCTCCTCTGAGCAGGCTTTGAAGGGCAGCATTGACAACATTGAGCTGGCCTGTCAAGTTGTCTATGGTTTGCTGCATGGCAGTGATTCTGTCTGCCTCTTGTTCACGTTGGGCTAAATCCTCATCACGCTCCTGTTGGAGGTCCTCGAATTTGCCATGAATGCCAGCTGCCTCGACGGTTGCTATTTGACGGTCATCCTTAGAGTCCCGACTGATGTTTGCAATGTCATTCTCGGCCTGCCGCATTCTGCGGTCCAAGTCGTCCAACCTTTGCACTAGGCTGGTTCTTAAATCAGGCACCGTATCTATGATGAGCCGTAGTACGTCAACCGTCTGTTCGAGGACAGTGATCCGATCCCCGTAATTCACCATGGTCAGAAAAGGTGTAATGGCAATACGTTCCCTCGTCCGATGTCGAGCCTAGGCTCAGGTACCAACTGTTACGCAGCGCCTTCCTGAGGTTCTTTGGAAGGGCGACGTAAGGCTAAGCAATTGATGTCAGTGCGATTGCTGTCCGCCGAATGAGGTCGCCTCCGTACGCTAGACTAGATTGCCAGTGCCGTACGAAAAAACCAATGTCGTGAGCGTCTGAGAGAACTGAAAAGAGCAATTGATGAATGAAAGCTGATTGCATTGATGAAATGAAATCTATTACAAAAGCTACGCGGTATCAAGGGGGAAAGACACTAGTACAGAGAAATATTTGCTTGCTTGAATGTTTGAATGCTTGATCCCCCCTAATAATGCTTAAAAAAAATAAACCTAAGTTATAAGAATTGACCTATAAATGCTGTAGATGCATACTGAATGTAAAATGAAGTAAACCTACTCTATATTTACAATGAAAGAACTTAGACTTCTACAAGATAGAAACAAGTCCAATTGCAGCAACTTTGTCTTGAGCATCAGGGGCTGTGCGCGCGTTGCTGTCGGCGCGCGCGACACTATTCGTGTCTGCCTGCGGCTGGGCGCTGGCGCTTGGATCATGATGGGTGCGTGCTGCATTGTATGTGCACGCGGCATTGTTTGTGCGCGCAGTGTTGTCACTCGCAAGCCGCTGGGGGCCGGCAAGGAATTTCGATGGGGCGACAAAGGCACATACGCGCTTGTCACTTGGCGCTGCCGAGACCACGGGGCCGACCGTGATGCTAGGCGTCGGGAGGCTTGCCAGAACGTCACGAGGCGCGTCCAAGGGGTCATGGGGCGAGGTTGGAAAGTAGCCCATGACACATGAAGTTAATTCATCCCTTTTCTTGCCAATTTGCAAGGCTGCACTTTATATATACACTTATTGTTTATAGTATAACTAGTTTCTGGACACGTACGTTGCACGTGTAACCCCATGTTTATCGGTACTATAAAATGATATAAGTAACAATAAAATAGTAACACAAAAAAAATAAATTTGAAGTGAATAAATATAACCGTAAACTGATTAATGGTTGTCAAATACAAATAATTGGATATCGGTTATACAACTGCATTTAGTCAGGTAAGTACGATGTATAATGAACTCAATTTTAATGTTATTAAGTACAATTTTAAATTTTAATTTTATCGTATTGGTCCAAATTATACAAACTATCTAGGCTGAAAGAGAGTGTCCAAATTATTTTGCAATCAAACAAATGCAATAATATAAAGATGACCAAAAGCAATGAGAGAAAATTTAACTAAAATATATATATATATGATACTTCAGTCTACTCCTCTTACCATAAAAGGTTAAACTTTAACATAATCTCTCATTTACTAATTTTGTCTGAATTCTTCTTTTGAGGAGGACTCCTTTTTACTCACCAAGAAATAAACTTTTTCCATTTCAACCAAAAATAATCTTTGCAGGAAACATAAATTAAACACATTAAAAGTTAACAAACAAGGGTTGTACGATCTCAATGATCAATGTTTAGCAATAACGACAAAAGGTTTCAGCTTCCACTTTTGTAATGTAATTAAAGTAATTTCTTCTAAGATCAAAGAAAATAAAGCTTGCCGTTGGAGAAAAATAAACAAAAATATATGAATAAATTTGAATGTAAGGTTAAGGGTTTTTTCTTCTTATAATTAGGATATGTAATAATTAAATTGTTGGTTATGATTTAAAATTAATGTGGAAAATGTACTTTGATTCCAAAGTAAAGCAAACGGTAGACACTATAAAATAGTTAAAGAAGAAAAAATGAGTATTTTTTCAAAAGAAAAGATAAAGAAAAAACAAAAAATATGGAGAATGACACTTAATTTGAACGGTATATATCCTGGACTTTTTTTTTTTTTTGAACTCTTACTGCATTCTCGAAAACATGTACGTTTTGTCTCATACTGCTCCATAACCTGCCTTCGCCACTGCCACTAATCCAAACCAAATTCTGATATATAAAAATCAGAAACAAATTTCTATTATCAAGAGATAATAGAAGCCAAAGACATAAGTTTTCCATTATATACAAAATTTGGAATCGTATCCAGTACATAAACCTGGGATGAAGGGGAGCGAGCAAGTATCAAATCATGTATATGCATCTTTCTCTGCATGAATAACTTTCATATGCACACTAAATATTGTACTCCCTCCGTTTCAAATTAGATGAGGTACTTTCCTTTTTAGTTTGTTCCAAAATAAATGACATAGTTTTAAATTTGGAAATAATTCAACTTTAAACTCTTCATTTTACCCATTTTACCCTTAGTGAAAAACTTTTATAATCACACAAATGTCATGACCCCCCAAAGCTTTTACCCCTTAAGCTTTTAAGACCACAAGTTTTAAAAGACTTTTTTTTTCTTAAACTCCGTGTCAAGTCAAACTATCTCATTTAAATTGAAACGGAGGTAGCACCTTTTTTCCTATGATGAAACCTGAGAAAAACATCTCTGCTTCCAATTAATTTTTATCCAGCATAACTAAGATTTACCGGATAATAGTAAGCAAGAAACTATTTCTGCTGGGGAGCATCTCTTTTGACATCTCACGTTCTAATAGAGACCATTGAGTCTCATGCATGTAATATTTCTAAGCATTTAGGAATTTAAACAGTCAAGCTATCGAAAGAAAGAATTAATTCAAAAAACGTTAAGGCTTTATATATATCCATCAGAATAACACCAAATGCAGTATTATTTAGTTAGTCTCTTCATATTGCTCACATTCATATGACATTATTTTATTTACGGAGATTAACTCACAATTTAAGTACTTTATAGAATAAAATAATGATAGGTAAGTGGAGAGACGTAAAAAATGTTATTTCTTTAATTTTTTTACATTTAATAGGATCCTAATTTAATATTTTGAAGGTATTGATCCGGCGAAACCAACATAGCAATAAGCCTATATTGCTATTTAGTTCAAATAAACCATTTAATGGGTGGTGATTTACTTTTGCTTTTTTATTTAACAGGAGGGAATTTTAATATTAGATAGAGAATAATTTGATCATTCAACTTTTGAAAGATATTTTTCTAAAATAACTTCTCCTATAATTATTCATGCTTATAATATAGTATGATATTTTTACAAGACATAAAGTCTTAACTTCACATAATAATTATAATTTTATTATTTATATTAGTAAAGGTTAATATAAGTTAATAAGATGTTACTCATGTGTTTGTAATATATCGCCTTGGATCTTATTTAAAAAACTCTTTTATAACATAAAGATTTGAGTAAATTAATTTAAAGTTTTACAATATTTCTGCTGTTAGAAAAATTAGGTTCTTTCTTTACAAAGATGTTGCAATTTTTTCCGCTTTCAACAAGCTTCAATATTTTCTAACCAAAAATTAAGTTATAAAATCTCTCTCTCTCTCTCTCTCTCTCTATATATATATATATATATATAGATATATATATATATACTATCTCTCTCTCTCTCTCTCTATATATATATATATATTCTCACTATTTAGTTACATATGGGGGGAAGCTCAAGGGGAGGGATAGTAAATTCTTTGTTATATATATTAGTCTCAAGTCATTTAAATTATTTACTAAATATTTGAAAATTGTGTCACAATTCACAAAGTGTTATTTAAAAGATTATTAATAGATTTATGTAGTTGATAGAACTTTACATAAATTAGAAACGCATATTCGAAATAAAATTTAAGCGGATTTAGTATATTTCTGCATATTATATACATGAATGTGCAGTGTGCTTGTACATACACATACCTTCATCTTCAAACTTGGCTTAGAAAAAGTTTTATCCTGTTGTTTTAAGTTTTTATTCCATAATTGCTAACATTTATGTTGAGGACATCCAAAATTATGACAGATTATGTAACGACCTGATCGGTCGTTTTGAGTATTACAGCCCCGTTCCCCATTTACTGCTCAATTTGTGATTGACAATTGTTAAGTGACTTGCCGGGGTAATTGGTTCGGGTTCAGTGAGGTTTTAGAATGAATTGGAACACTTAGTTCCAAGGATTTAAAGCTTAAGTTGAAATAGTTAACGCGATATTGGCTTATGTGTAAACGATCCCGGAATAGAGTTTTGATGATTCCAATAGCTTTGTATGGTGATTCTGGACTTAGTAGTATGTCCGAAAAATTATTTGGAAGTCTGTAGTTGAATTAGACTTGAAATGGCTAAAATAAAAATTTAAGTTTAGAAGTTTGACCGGGGAGTTGACTTTTTGATATCGGGGTCGGGATTTGGTTCCGGAAATTGGAATAGGTCCATTATGTCATTTACGTGCAAAATTTGAGGTCAATCGGATGTGATTTGATAGGTTTTGGCATCGAATGTAGAATTTGAAAATTTCTTAGTTTCATTAAGCTTGAATTGGGGTATGATTCGTGTTTTTAGCGTAGTTTGATGTGATTTAGAGGTTCGACTAAGTTCGTGTGATGTTTTAGGACTTGTTGATGTATCTGGTTGAGCCCGGGTGCCTCGGGTGAGTTTCGGATGGTTAACGGATTAAATTTTTGGACCTTGAACTTTGCTGGAATTTTCTGATGCACTGTCTTGTTTCCTTCTTCGCGTTCGCGATGGGATTCTTGCTTTTGCGAAGGACAATTGGAGGCAGGCGAGGATTTGTTCTTCGTGTTCGCGAAAAGAGGGATGTGTTCGCGAAGGTTCGAGGGGCAAAACAACGCGTTTGCGATTGGACCCTCGCGTTCGCGAAAGGGAAAGCCGGCCTGGGGGAGTTTGGTCTTTGCGTTCGCGGTGGAGAGGACGCGTTTGCGATTGAGCATCCTGGTAAAGTATTGCGTTCGTGAGGCTAGGTTCGCGTTCACGAAGGAGGAATTTGGGCAGAACAATTTTTGTGCTTCACGAACGTGAGGCAATGGCCGCGTTCGCGAAGAAGAAAAGCCTGGGCAGAGAGTTTAAGTTCTGAAAATAGGACTTTGTCGCATTTTTTTATTTTTACCGATTTAGAGCTCGGGGAGAGGTAATTTTCGGGAGATTTTCAAGAAAAACAATGGGGTAAGTGTTTTTAACTCAATTTTGATTAAATTACCCGAATCTATGGTTGTTTTGAACATTTAATTGGTGAATTAAGTTGGAAAATTTTGAAAACCCTCTTGGTTAAATTTGAAAATTTGAGGGTCGAGTTGATGTTGTGGTAAAATTGGTATGGTTGGACTCGTGATTGAATAGGCATTTATATTTTGTAACTTTTGTCGGGTTCCGAGACGTGGGCCCCATGGGCGATTTTTGAGTGCAATTTCGTATTTTGTTGAAAAATTAGTATTTTCATATGAAATTAATTCCTATAATTTGTATTGACTGAATCGAATTATTTGTGACTAGATTCGAGGCATTTGGAGACCGATGCGAGGCAAAGGCATATTGGAATGAAAAATTATACAGTTTGAGGTAAGTAACATTTCTAAACTTGGTTATGAGAGTATGAATCCCTGAATTACGTGTTATATGAATTGTTTGGAGGTGGCACACATTCTAGGTGACGGGCGTGTGGGCGTGCACCATAAAAATTATGACTTAAATAAATTCTTTGAATTTGTAAAATTAAAGAATCATGCTATTATCCGCGTATCCTCCACGTGTTAGAGAAATTGAGCTGAGACTCGTATTAAAGATCATGTTTAGGCTACATGCCGATATTTTAGGACCCATAGGGGCATGTTGCTGTTGAATTAATTGTTTCAAAATGTACATTTCATACTCAATCATGTTCATCCATTGTGAGGATATTTATGGGATCGAATTGTGCGCCGTAGCAGGCCATATTGGCTTTATATATATATATATATATGGATCGAGGCTGCACGTCGCAGCAGGCCTTATTGGCTTTATTATTATGGGATCGGACTGCGCGCCGCAGCAGGCATATCAGCTTTATATAGCGTTTGGGCTGAAGGAGCCCCTCTGGAGTCTGCACCCCCTACAGTGAGCGTAGATGATTTATATTCGGGATACATTTCCCAGGACATGGACTTGCCTTATTTATTTATAATTGTGATGATTTCCCTGGACATGGATCTTGTTTGAGTCATTTATATTTGGGTATAAATCGACCCCTGGGCTGCATTGGCCTTATACAGTAATGAGTGACTGATTGTCAGTTAATGTGTATATATATGGGATGGATCTTTCCTGGGCTGGATTGACCATATACAATACTGAGTAATTGAGTATTTTGAGATTGTGAGTACACGAGGTTTTCCTCTGAGGTGCATCACATACAGCATGTACATTGGCATGTAGATATAGAGATGTCATATTCCTCATATCATATAGAAATTGATCTATTTTACTTGTACTGAGTTTAACTGTTGAACTTGAAAGCATGCCTACATTTCTGTACAGTTATTTCTATATTGGACTGTACTTGTTGAGCTCGCCACTACTTTCAGCCCAAAGGTTAGTCTTGTTACTTATTGAGTTGGTTGTACTCATACTACACCATGCACCTCGTGTGCAGATCCAGGTAGTTCCGGATACGGCGGTTGCTAGATTTCATAGTTTCATCTGTTGGAGATTATCAAGATAGCTGCTTGCCATCCGCATACCTTGACTCTCTTTTCTTTCAGTTATTGTATTATTCTATATTGTCAGACAGTTTGTACCAGTCAGACTTTGTTATCATTTAGATGCTCAGGTACTCAGTGACACCGGGTTTTGGGAGAGTATTAATATCTGTATTTGTGAGACTTTCTATGGAATTCAAATATTATGCTTTCAAACTTAAAAGAATTTGTGGTTTATTGAAATTACCGGTTTGCCTAGTATCAAGATAGGCGTCATCATGACGGGGGTGATTTTGGGTCGTGACAGATAAGAGGCCATGGAAAGATGAGATAGAACTGTTAATTAAGTAATTATTATTCCATGTTTGGTAAAATTGGATCTCATTCTCATATATACTGCCTTGGGATATTATGATTAAGTATGTAAGAGATCAAAAAATGTAAACTAATATGCCATGTTCAACTAGATATTAAATAATTACTTATATTGGAATATTAGATTTTAAAAACTTAATTATAATTACTTTCTTTTTTGGTTGTCAGACAGTACATTTCAAGTATAATTGGAATATTCTCTTTTAATTACTGTAATTTATTTAAGAAATTCTCACATAATAAAATCATATATTCCCTCTGTTGCCATATCGGCATTTGAAGGTCTTTATGGATTTAATTTATATATAGCACTATTAATGAATTTAATTTTTATATCACGTTACGCTATCTGCCATATTTTCTAAGTTATTAACTCTACTTAAATAATTTGATAGTGTAAAAGTTCGTTTATAAGGAGGAATGATAAGAAGCCAAACTCAGCCAAAGTTAACAATTTCCTCGGCATGGATTATTCACAAATCAAGGCTATTTTCTTGCTAATTATTATCTTCTTTTGCTTTCCACAAGCAAAAGGCAATTTCTTTAATGGTCCAACATACCATGTTTATGTATGGAATTCACTCCCAAATAACTCCTCTCCACTATGGGTACATTGTGCATCTAAAGATGATGAAATAGGTTACAATAATATTGCTCCAACAACAAATATCAATTGGTCATTTCATGCTAGTATGTGGTTGAAAACTATGTTTTTTTGTCATTTTTGGTGGAATTCTAAGGACAAAGCTTTTGAGGTATTTAATGATTTAGATACTTGTGTTAAAGATGCAGGTCAATCTAATATTCCACATCCTACTACTGTTTGTCAATGGGTTGTGAAAGAAGATGGTATTTATTTGACCGATGGTAATGGTGTAGGTTACAAGTACACAGATTGGTGAGAGACTTGTATATTTATCTCACAATAGTTCACAATAAATAAGAGTGTTGTTCTTTGGTTGAATTATATGGATTTTTCAGCATATTGAATTATTTAGTTTATTGAAACTAGAGTTGTTTTTAGTGGTTTGTAACATCATTCAGTGTAACTAGGGTTCAAGATTTTAATTTTGACAATGCAGACGACTGTACGATCCTTAAGAATTTTTGATTCAGTACGACGGTCGAGGATTAAGGAAGATGGTTAGTAAGTATTCGAATGATTTCTTTTTTTTCGTAGAGCATGTATGATCTAGTTTAGAGCACCTTATTCTGCTTCTTCTTCGCCTTATCAATATTATATTTATTATTCTATTATTATCTTATCGTTCAATTTATTACTACTGTTGTTTCTTTACTTTGTATCTTTATTATTTTTGATGTCAATACTTTTCTTTCCTTATGTATTTTTATCTTAGTTTTATTTTTACTCTTGTATTCTTCAAATCTATTTCGAACACAATTTTCTTGATACACTCAATCCTCCGCAAATACCACTTATAGAGAAAGAATAGGTATGTTATGGTTTTGTAGTATTTGATTTCTTAAAAAGCTATACTAAAATCAAAACATAATTAGACTCGGTACGGTTCGGTATTCCTCTTTTAGGCTTATGTTTTATTCCATTTCGATTTGTTGGGTTCAGTTTGTTCCATTTCAATTTTATCGAATTATGAACATCAAATTCACTTTTCAGTAATTAAAAGATGGCACCAAAGCAGCAAGTTGGATATCCTTATTCAGAGGAACTAATATACGTCAAGGGAGGAAATTATAGAGAATATAAAAGAGCAGATGGAGAAGCATGCCTAAACAAGATAGAGATTTAGGCTAAAGAAAATAGTTCTCTATAAAAACAATGTAATTCTTGATTTTTTCGACACGTTAAATATTAATCATCATTAAAGATTTTAAATTTATCACATTATATTTGATCTCTAAGTCAGTATATAAAATCTCTCGAATGGCATAATATTAATCATATTCCAAATACTCAAACTAGTAAGGGAATACCTCAATATCTGATTTCTTTCCACGACTGCAAAATTGGACAGGAATGAACGACTTGCCAATGTTGATGGTATCATAAATCTCCACTCATAAAATTAGAAAGTACTTAAAAGTTTTTGCTTTTTATATAAGACGTGCATGATTATAAGAAGCCAAACACAATCAAAATTGAACAGTTTCTGGGCATGATTTTTTCACAAATCAAGGCTATCTTTTTGTTATGCATCTTCTTCTTTTGCTTTTTCACAAAAAGCACAATGTAATATATTTCCTGGGCAAAGATATGAGATTTATGTATGGAATGCCCTCCCAAATACTCCTCTACACTATGGGTACATTGTGCATCTGAAGACAATGATATAGGGTACCATAATATTGCTCCAACAACCAATATCAAAAAAAGGCCAACTCAATGCACAAATAATTCCGCGTTCACATAGGGTCTCAAGGAAGAGCTGCACCCTAAAGGGGTGTGATGCAGGCAACCTACTCTGATGCAAGCATTAATGGCTGATTTCACAGCTCAAACCCATGACCTATAAATCACACAGAGACAATTTGACTGTTGCTCTAAGACTCCCCTTCAACCAATATAAATTCGTCATTTCATGTCAGTTGGTCTAAAACTATGTTTTTTTGCCAGTTTTGGTGGAATTCAAAGGAAAAAGCTTTTGAGGTATTCAATGATGAAGATACATGTGTCAAGGATGCACTTAGTCCTGCCCGTGCAACTGTTTGTCAATGGACTGTCAAGGAAGATGGTATTTATTTGACTGATGGTCAAGGCGTAGGTTACAAATATATTGATTGGTAAAAGACAATAGTTTATTTGTTCGTTATAGTTCATACAATTAGAATGCAAGTGTGACTTGTTAATAATGACTGCACATTACAAAATTACAGAAGTACAGTATCTACATAAATTCTTCCAGTGCTAAAACGTCTAAAATCAGTATACTGAGTTATTTTCTTCTACTTTCTATCATCTGCCTTTCCGCTTCTTTTGTGTTCCTGCACAATCCGCGCAAAACCATTTTCCCTTTGGCTGTTCTTTGAGGCCAACACAGCCGTAGTGGAACCACTCTATTTTGCACTGTTGAAGGAGTAATCAAATTTTTAGCAAAAGTTCAATCTAATCAAGTTTTAAAAGATAATTGATAAAACTTGGTTTAGTACATACATTAGGATTGTCGCAAGCAACCATTTCACCATAGCTAACTTGATTGCAGAAACAATATGTTGGTTCATTTGGATCAACAGGTAGATCCAAATCCATTCCACTTGGTGTTGCTGCTGCTGCTGCTGTGGCTGTAGCTGCCGCTGCTGTTGCAAGACGTGTTCTGCGAAAGAAATTATTCCCTTTAACACAAGTTTAGTCTGTACTACACAGGGACAGAGACATACAGTCACACGACGTTTTATCATTCAGGCAACCAGAAACTGAACCTTAATGGCGAAAAATGTGGAAACTTGCAAAGGAATATTTAATATTTAAGTGGAGTAAGGATAGGGGGTCAGGTCCATTGCCCACTATGTTTTGAAACTAAATAGTGGATTTCTCTACATTGTAATCCCAAAGAGGTTAAACACAGTTGTTCTCTGTCAACTTAGGAAACCCCTCACTTAAATCAAGAAAAACCTCAAAGAAATGTAATCAGACTCAATGATTATCATATACAATTAGAGGATGAACAGAATAATACCCTTAACCACTTCCTCGAGAAACTAGCAAAGCTGAGTACAAGCTACACAACCACAGGTGAAACAACTTGAGTTGGAATGGCAGGTGAATTTTTGGAAAAATGTTGAATAAGCTAAAAGTCAGTTTTTAAGTATTCTGAGCTCCATCTCTTGAGAAGCACCAGAAAAAGGTTTCTTAAGCCACCTATTTGCAATAATGAGTATCTAGCGACCCCGACCAGTGAGCTATCTGAATTACAGTTCCATATCTCAACGCTTAAGACACCTATTCCCCATCCTCATGAACAAACTCGTTTTACATCCTAATAGAAGACCATAAAATCCTATACAGAGAAGGACCTAAGCACCCAAATAATTTCCGACTCTACCTAACATCCTATATCATTGTCAGCCTGAACTTTTAGAAGAATTGATGACTCAAGGGTACAAGGCAAGATAACGTGGTATACCTCATTATTTACGTCAATATATTGCTAATTGTGAAAACAGAGAAAATAAATAGAAAAGAGAACTTTTCTTGAATCTGTGAATAGCATATTTTGCACTTAGTCAGCTAGGAGGACGTTACGTCCCCAACGAAATGGAAAAGGGAGGGGGGGTTTGGGGTTGAGGAGCACACTCTATGGAGGAAGGTGATAGCAAAAAAGGATGGAATTGTTGAAAAGGGATGGAGGACTGAAAATATCATAATTCCTTTTGAATGTGGACTTTGGAGGATATTATGAAAGGACACGAAGATTTTATCAGCAACATAACCTTCAGGTAGGGGATGAAAGCAGATCAAATTTGAAGTTAGAAGTGGTCAGGGCCGACTTAACCCTAAAGGGCTTTAGGCCCCAAAACAGTTTAGGCCTCAAAATTGCTCAAATTATATACAACAACAAACTCGGTGAGTTCTCACATGTGGGGTCCGGGGAGGATAGTATGTATGCAAATCTTATCACTACCCTAGAGGGGAAAAAGACTATTTTCGTTAGACCCTCGGCTAAAGACGAGTTGAAAAGAATTAGTGGCAACAGACGGTAACAACAACAAGGTATCAAGAAAACTAAAACGGAAGAATGCAATCAAACAATAAATAGTACCATCAATCCAAGAATAAAGAGATACCATGCTAACATTACTGCTACCAATCTGATAAAAAGAACAGACCCGCTCGGCTGCCTACTAACCATCCACCCTAATTCTCAATCTCCACATCTCCTATAAAGGGTCATGTCCTTAGTAAGCTCGAGCCGTGTCAATGTCCTATCTAATCACCTGTGCCCAATACTTCTTTGGCCTACTTCTACCTTTCCTCATACCCAAAAGGTTAATCTCTCACACCTTCTAACTGGGGCATCTGTGCTTCTCCTCTTTACATGCCCAAACCATCTCATCCTTGCCTCACGCATCTAATCCTCCACCGGGGCCACTCCCACTTTTTCCTGAATAACATCATTCCTAATCTTATCTAATATGCTCGCACATCCATCTCAACATCCTCATTTTAGCTACTTTTATCTTCTGAACATGAGAGTTCTTGACTAACCAACACTCCGCCTCATACAACAATGTCGGTCTAACCACCACTTTGTAGAACTTACCTTTAAGTTTTAGTGGCACATTCTTATCACATAAGACTCCAGAAGCAAGCCTCCATTTCATCCAACCTGCTCCAATACGATGTGTGACATCCTCATCAATCTCCGCATTTTCCTGTAGTATAGACCTAAGTTACTTGAAACTATCTCTCTTTGGGATGACCTGAGTCTCCAACCTCACATCCATGTCTGCTACCTAGATTACGTCGCTGAACTTACACTCCAAGTATTCTGTCTTGGTCCTGCTCAATCTGAAACTTCTAGACTCAAGGGTTTGACGCCAAACCTCCAGCCTGTCATTAACACCACTTCGTGTCTCGTCAATAAGAACTAAGTCATCTGCAAATAACATACACCATGGCATCTCCCATTGAATGTGACGCGTCAGTGCGTCCATCACCAAGGAAAACAAAAACGGATTAAGGGCTGATCCCTGGTGCAACCCCATCACCAGGGATATAATTATACACTTATTGTTAGTGATAGATGAGTCTTTTTAATTATTTGTTATCAAACTCTCACAAACCTTTAAGAACAATTTCCAAAGTTTATGCTACAATTTTAAAATATGAAAAAAAACGCAGTCAAGTGCACGAAGCATCCCGCATTTGCGCAGGGTCCGCGGAAGGGCCACACCCCAAGGGGTGTGATGTTGGCAGCCTACCCTGATGCAAGCATCGGTGGCTAATTCCATGACTCGAACCCGTGACTTATATGTCACACTGAGACAACTTAACTGTTGCTCTAAGGCTCCACTTCTACTATATTAAAATAAATTGAAGTAATTACAGTTGAAAGTTGTAGCCAATTAACATTACAAACTTAAGGCCTCTTTCAATTTTGGCTTTAGGACACATATTCTATAGGGTCGCCGCCCCTACAAGTGGTGTAGTGTAGGAAGTGATTTTGAGATATCGACGAACATTTACAGTTTCTCAAGCAGAAGGAGATGACAAGAGAAGATTTGAAGGGTACGAGAGGGAGAAGTTCATTGGGACGAAAGGGTTAGGAAGAACCTTCAGGACAAAGAAGTAGTTGGATTGCAAGACCTGGTTGAAATATCTTGCAAGCAAAGTACATTGTCAAAGTAGGCATCATAATCCGGTAGCCAGTAGGCCGATATTACATTGGTCTTTACACAAAGTCGTAGAGGCTTGATACCATATGAAAATAGGAAAAAGAAACTTGTCTATAATTGGTTGGTGAATAACATAAATGAAAGCTCCTAATAAGGAGTTTAGGTTACATGAACTAGTAACATTTAAGCTGAAGAAATAAAGAAAGTTGAGGCTAATGTGAGTTTCCTAAGTAAATAAAGTTTAGGCTAAGAAAATTTCCTGAATACCAAATTCCAAATTATGACACGACCAAATAGAATAATCTATACTATTAACCAAGATATATTCTAACTTTTAGCAACATTGATCTCTTGACTTTCAACAATTATAATCAATTTATTTCAGTAGATGATTGAGGCTCCTTATTAGATTTCCATTTCAAATAGGAAATGATAACTAATTCAACAAATAAAGAATAAGCATCCAAGAAGTACAATTAGCATTAGAAATGGTGAAATATGGGGATCATTCCGTTGGGTGGCTATTTAGAGCAATACTGCAGGAAAAATGTAATAAGCGTAGGAATAAGATAGAGACATATCACTTACTTCTTACGCCCTCCCTTACCCTCACCAGACCTTCCAGATTTGACATTATTTTCAACAGACGTAGCAGGAGTTCCAGTAACAACAGCAACATCCCTTTCTGCATAAAAGAGAATCCATAAAGGGAAAGTTGTTCAACAGTCAGAGAAACGAGTAAGTTTGGATACTGTTCTTGGTGAAGAGATGAGGAAGCTGATACAAACATACCTCTCCGGAGCTCTTCATCAAATTTTTTCAAGTACTGATCGAGCTGCTGAATGTGAGCGTCTACCTGTTGCAAGAATTTTCTCACTAATTGCCATAAAGAGTTAATTAATGATAGAATAATCAACGAGACCTACAACTCTTATCACCTCAATTCCAAACCACACAATGATCACTTGATTGAAAAAAAATAAAAATAATAGTGCATGCCAGAAGTGAAGCAATATGTGTACAACCAATCATTTACTCCTTTTCCTTGTATCAGTTTGTATTCATGCCGGATATTCTGCAAAATCTTGTCTTAGGGCATATATTGGAGCATATTTTCAAGGAAGCTTAGATCTCAAAAATAGTCGAGATTCAGCAACCAAAACTAAGTTCATGTTTGGGGGTGATTAAATAAAAATTTAACAGAAGCAACTTAGACATAGCCCTTGGAATTCATACAACTTTTTTTAGGACATGATCTTATGATCAGAATCATGATCATTTTGTGTGTCCTTTAAAATCTCAAAATTGGAAAAATTGCTCTCTCCATCATACAGTAAAACAGGGACTTTGTCGTAATTGCTATTCAGACTGACTATGGTTAATGCCGTAATCGTTCTCTTTTGTTATTCAGGAACAAAGGGAATTTAGACAGACTTTCTTCTACAGGTAGAAAATGAACAACTTTTTCAAAGATTAACACACTCGCAAAACCATTGCTACATTTTATCCAATTCAAGCATCAAGAGAATAGCCACTTAATCATCGTCGTCCAACTTAACGAGGAAGCTAAAAATATGAGAATGACCAATTGAGCTTAAAGTAATTGCTCCTACAATAATTGAACTGAAGGAACCGGGACTACCGAACGAAACAGTTTGTTTGATGTAGAAAGAGGATGCAGTTCCCGAAATCCCTACCAGATCATAAGCCTGAGAAGCTAATGCAACTTTCTCATCGGCAATCCTGATTGCATGCTTTTGCTCATCCAATGCATCGTCAGAGAATTTGATTAGTGAAGAGTCTGGTGTCACGTTACCGGCCTTAATACGCTGTATCATATCCTCTATTTCTTTCTCACAACGTTGTTCATTTTGCCTCTGGACTCCTGTTCAGGGGAAAACAAAAGGACTTTCTTGGTAATATGCCATACACTAGGCAACGACGAAACAACATACACCACTTCCTACCGTGCTCGTATCAGGCTACTAACACAGCAATGCTAAATATTACTGAGAATCTTACAAAACCACTATATTCCCTTCCCCATCAGGAGTATACTTATGATCATCTTCACATTCTAAAACAGAACGAAGGGGCAATATGGCTAATTGCTGAACCAGTTGAACACCGGCAATCAAATAACCAAAACATTACCGTTTTGTTCTGCAATTTAATGATGATATACCACTGAAGCTTCTCATAAACTAGGTAATTGCAGTAGTAGACATTCCATCAGATATAGTGCAAAGGGACTCCATGAAGATTGACTATACGCTATAATAAGCTGCCTGTCAGCAATGTGCCAAAGATGGCTCCTTATTCCACTTAAAATACATAAAATTTCCAGATTTATAATGCTAGTGGATTATCAATGGACTCAATATTGTATAAGTGTACTTAATTAAGCACAACACAATGGAAAGTTGGAAAAAAACTAACTTGCATAAGAGAACTTTAATAGTCCAATAACATATAAAGCTTTGCATTATAAGTAATACCTTGCAGACTTTTATCTAAATCACGCAATAAGGCATATTTCCTCCGTAAATGATTCGGAAGAGCTTCTATATCTGAGACAATGTCATCAATATAGCAACTTGTTAGAAATCAACGCAGAATTACACAAAGGAACTAGTTCATCTATAATTAGTAATGCATCACACTTGCATAGACAATACAGAATATCATGCTCCACACTAGAATAGGTTCAGCTTTTCGCCGCTTAGGCAGCATTTCAATTCAGGCCACCAGAATAGTAAGGCATGCGTCATATCACCAATGCGCTCTGTCATGAAGCGGGCAATACTAAATAATAACTACTTCACTTAGTTATAATTTATTTCATTTACTTTTTATATATAATTATTTTATTGTGTTAATAGTTCATTATTGTTTTTATGACGGTGGTGTCCACCCCAGCTTGTGCACACCTCGACTATTCCACCATGTACCTAATACCTTCCACCAACACAAGTTGCGTTTAAAGATTATTCCAGAATTACTTTTAATTTTTAGAATTTTCTTCCCCGCACTATATTTACGCCTTGCACATAAAGCCCCAACAGACATTAGCAGCATATATGCTTAAGTTATTTGGAAAACTAAATTTATCAATCCAAATTATTATCCTTATTTACACATTGGAAGTGTATAGTATCATTAAATAAAAATTGTTATATCTGAAAAAATGAAAACCTTTAAGCTCTACATTAAAGAAAATACAAAATAACGCTACATTCGATAAATCTATAATACAGAAATAGGAATAGATAACAATTATACAAAAAATGTATGGTAAATGAAACTTAAAAAAATAAAATTCAGACTTACTGGCTTGAAATTCATCGATGAATGACATTTTCCGGAGAAACTTTATATCGTAGAGGAAAATTTGAAGATTCTGTTAATTGCATGAGAATCTTCCCGCCAGCGAAGATTTGTTCGTTTTGAGTTTCAAGCCCTAATATAGGATCCGATTCCGATTTACATTATGCCCCTAAAGTTTCTTTATTTTTACTTTGGAATAGCTTCACTTTAGTCCTCATGAGTTTTCTGGAATTTGTAAATCTGCCCCCTATGGGTTTTTTATGTTCAAGAGAAAGTTGTGTTTTTGCTAAAATTGGGGGTTTTGTTTGTAATGATTAATGAATAACTAGTATATTTGGTATTTTTCCCCACTTAATTTTCTTAAGATTTTTTTTTTCTTTTTATTATACGGAGAGAAGAGAGAAGGGGAGGGAATTAGGCAAAAGATCACTTTTAGCCTGCAGTCACAACTATTTATCTTCGATAGCCGTAGAAGTATATAAAATATATATTTTTTTTTGTATATAATATATACATATTTTTATATATACACAAAAAATATAGAGAATTACGGCCCTCACTTGGCTTAACTAAAAAGGGCCCAGGTTTGAAGTTGTTACTTTTTTTTTTAATATAATTCAAACTGAGTCACGATTTTATAGCCACTTTGAAAATAATCTTTGGGGGCTTTGACTGACCTTTTACTACAAGAGTTGAACTTGAAAACCAAGTCTAGAAAGCTAAAAGGCTAACACCAAAAAATAGTTACATAGTGGCTATAAAGCTGAAAATTCAAGGTGGTTCATATGTGATGGTGCTTGGTTTTTTCTTCTTGACTCTAAATGAAGGAAGTTTCCATCTATCGGTCAAGCCTCTAACATCCCCAGGTAGGCTATCAAAAGTGTTATATATACAAAGATATGTCAGATTGTGGCTAAGGGATGCCAATTTGTCCACAACACGATTTGCTTCTCTATAGCAATGTCGAGTTTTAATATCATGAGTATTTACCAACAACTTTATCTCTGGTACTGTATCATTGATTCTCCAAGGTGTATCCATTCTCCAATCACTGAGTTCTAAAGGATGAGTGAGTCAGCTTCTCATATGGTTGAGTTAAAGCCATTGTTGATGCACCATTTAAGGCCATAGAGCAATGCACTAGCTTCTGCAGTGTTACTGGTGCCCTGTCCCAATGGCAATGACTATGCCATTTTGAGACAGCCTTCACTGCCTCTCACCTCCTCCTCCGCAGTTGCCATCTAGACAAGATACATCACTATTCAGTTTCACAAAGAGAGGTGGTGGTTTGAGCCATTTCACCATAATAAAGCAATTCATCACCACCTGGACTTCATACATGTTACATACATCTTCCCAATTGTTTCCAAAGTTGATCTTCTTGAATGAGACTTGATAAGCTGAGTGATGTTAAAAGTAATCATCTCTTTGGATATGTCAAAAGATGATTTTTCCATATCAAATCTAGAGCTGCACCTAGAACTCCATAGCTCCCAAATGATGATTGGAGGCATGAATTTTTGCATGTAGTTAGCCATGGAATTTTCCCCTTCTATTTTCAGCAATTGAGTATGAGAGTCCTCAGATTGCTGTTTTTATACTCAATGTCCAATCCGCCAATAAAAAAATTTCACACTTGTTGTGCATATTGATCATTACAGAATAAATGATCTGTAGTTTCAGGTCCATGGATGTCATTGAAACTAGTACAACAACTGCAACTAGAGTCAACGACAATCCCAAGGCTAAAAATTCTCTCATCAGTGGCAACCTTGTTGTGAATAGCCCTCCATGTTATAAAGGACATGTTGAAAGGAACACCTTTCTGCTAAATGTTAGCGTCATATCTAGAAACTCTCTTTCTTTCCCTTAATAGATTCCATACACTTGATATAGTAAATTTGCCATTGTTATTGCTAGTCCAGATTGTTGAATCCTCATTTTGTTGGTTGATGAGAATCTGCAATGAAGACAAAGAAGATAGGTAAGTTTTTATGTGGTCAGGGGGCTGGTACCGAAGAACTGACTAATCCCATTGGCCATCCTTGAGTAGTTCATTAATCTTTATATTACTCAATATGAGATTATCAGAGAGAGTTTCATAAAGAGGACCTTGTCCCATCCAACTATCAAACCAGAAGCTGATGTTGCCTTTTTCAATTTTCCAAAGTATGTTTTGCTCCACTTTGTTTTTGATTGAGACATAGCTTTCCAATTATAGGAATTTCCTTTCATCCAGTTTGTACAAACTGGATTGCTCCCATTACAGTACTATGCTTTAATTGAGTCCAAAGGGATTGTGTGGTTCTAAATTTCCACCACTGCTTGGCATTGAAGGCATTGTAAATGTTTTCTAATTTTCTGAATCATGTTCCTCCTTTCTCAAAAGAAAAACACAAAGTCTTCCATGCCACTTAATGGTGTTTATCCCTATTTGCATGCTCTGACCAAAACAATCTGGCCAAATATGTCTCTATCTGTTCAAAGGATCCTTTGGGAGGATGCACTGAAGCAAGAGTATGAATATTGAGAGCTAGGAGAACATGCTTGATGAGAACTACCCTTCCACCTGTTGATAAGAATTTCAACTTCCATCATTTGATTTTGTTAATGACCTTGCTCACCATATCCGAGAATGTGGCAAGAGTTTTCCTCCCATTATATATAGGACACCCAAGGTACTTCACAACACAATTACCATGTCTCATACCAAGAATTTTGCCAACTCTAGTAGTAATGCTTATAATAGTCTTAGGTGCCATTGCATAACAACTTATGATTTTGTTGATCATTTGACCACTAATCTTCTCATATGATTCTAAAGTCTCTAGCACCAGTTTCAGAGTTTGCTTAATACCACTATAGAAAATAATTGTGTCATCAACAAAGGAAAGATGAGAAATTTGTGTTCCATTGCGAACCATATAATACCCTCTGAATTTGTTGTTTTTATGGAGTTCTTTGAGCATTAGGAAAAGCAGCTCCGCACAGAGAATAAAAGGTAAGGGTGAAAGAGGATCTCCTTGTTTGAGTCCTCTTTCAGACTTGAAGAATCCATGCCTGCTACCATTGACAATAAGAGTATCCACACTTCAGTATTTGTTGGATATGAATCTGTAGATCATGTCTATCCACACTTCAGCAAAACCAAGTTGTCTGAGCATGAAACATAAGAAAGGCCAGGACACTGTGTCATAAGCTTTAGCCATGTCAAGCTTAATGACAAGATTTAGACCTTTTTTAGGCTTGGATATATTATTAACAATCTCTTGGATCAGTAAGATATTCTCATTTATCGACCTTCCCTTGATAAAACCACTCTGATTAAGAGAAATGATCCTGGGCAAAATGAGGCTGAGTCTAGCATTTATGATCTTTGCAATGATCTTACTAGATACATTATAGAGATTGATTGGACTGATGTTTGAGAAACTTTGTGGAGATTTCATTTTAGGAAGCATTATCAGGCAAGTGCGGGAGAAAAACGTAGGTTACAGAGACTGATTGGTCTGATGTTTGAGAAACTTTATGGAGAGTCCACTTTAGGAAGCATTATCAGGCAAGTGTGGGAGAAAAACCTAGGTAGAGTGGCACCATTAAAGAACACACCCATTGCCTTATGTATATCATAAGAAGTCACTTTCCATGTACTTTGATAAAATTTAGCACTCAAGCCATGACAGCTCGGTGCACTGTCAGGATCAATCGAGAATACGCAATCTTTAACCTCCTAGAGGGAAGGCATAGTTGTTAGAGCAGCATTATCAACTTCATTAACCACCTTCTTCACTACATTTAGAATCTGAGAGTCTTCTACAACAATATCAGCTTGGAACATCTTTTGAACGAACTAGATAGCTGTACTTGCTACATCATTGGTGCCCTCTATCCATTCTCCTTCCTCATTTTTTTAATTTTGAGGATGGAAAGCTTTCTTCTTCTATTCTTATTGACCCTAGCTTTTTGCCTTAGAACTTTCTTCTGAAGAATCAAGAAACTGGTGAATTCAGCTTTTGTTCTAGCCAACTTGGTCCTGATATCTTGAGTATTGTTGGTAATATATGCCTCTTCAAGTTCCTTAATAAGCTTTTTCAACTTCTTTGGTTCTTTATAAATATCAGCAAAAGTAGTCTTTGACCATCTACTCAGAGCACTGCATACTCTCTTACTCTTCTGGTGGAGGATAACATTCAACCCACGATTGATGGATAACATTCAATTATTCATCATGGTCCACCCATATATTAAAAAATTTGAAATATTTAGTATGAGTAGGATTAGAATTCCCACATTCCATCAATAATGGGGCATGATCATAGCATATCCTAGAGAGATGTGTAACTTTGGTTTCCCCAAACAGATCAAACCATTCAACATTGTAAGTTAATCTGTCTAATCTCTTCCAAATTGTATTGGGAGGGTCCCTATTGTCACTCTAAATGAAAAAAGTTCCATGAAATCCACCATCTTGTAAATTGTAATCATTCAGACAGAAGAGGAAACCAATTCCTTCTTGAATTCTATAGATTAAGCCACCCAGCTTCTCCTCTGAGCTAATAGCTACATTGAAGTCACCAACCATTCCTCAAGGGCTGTTAATGTTATTGAACGTGCTTATGAGTTTATCCCATAGAATAGTTCTTTGGTTTTCATCGCACTTGGCATACACAATGGTAATGTGAAATGAAATATTCCCACGAATTTGAGAAATTTGAAGTAAAACTTACTGTTCTTTATCATCCAGGACATTGATCTTGTAATCAGCAGACCAAAAGACCCATATCTTGTGGGAATAATTGTGAAAATATTCTTGGTATCCAAGCATCCTTTTATACTTTTCAGTCTTCCTTGTTCTCACCATGGGTTCCTACAAGAAAATAAAAGGAAGGTTGTACTATTTTTTAATGGTTTTGAGCCTTTCCGCAGCACCTTGGGACCCTATGCCCCTAATGTTCCATGATAAACAACTAATCATTTGAAACATTTGAGTTTTGTTCCCCTGAGCCTTTGAAATTTCTTATGGATTCCTAGTGTTAGGAGCCCAATTGATCTCACCTAGTTGATCACCAAGTCCTCTTGGAGAGAGATTGTTGAATTGAATAATTTTTTGGTGGACTTGGAAGGTAATCGCAGGATTGCATTCGACACTTTAATACCTCCCTGTCATATGATCATCATCGGATGAAGAGTTTTTTTTTTATCTTCAGATGGTATTTCCATAATCATATCAAGGTCTTGGGATCACTGATAGCATTTGCTTCCCCAACCAAGGCCATCTGGCTATTTTCTCCCGGATCAATGATTCTTGGTGGCTCATCTAGCAGTTGATATTCAAGACCCTTTTCTCTATCCTTCTAGCTAGCATATTTGTCAAGGCCAAAGAGTGGTCTATACACCAAGCTATGATTTTCCTGATCCATGTCACTTGTCAGAACAACATCACCTGGCATGGTCACTTTTTCTTTAAACTTTCTCCCTTTCTTGTTCATCTTCTTTGTTTTCTCTAGCTTTATATTCACTAGTGAAGTATTCATGATGTCCTTTTGATTATCGACAAAATCACTGCTCAACTCAATCTCTGGGTAATCAGCCTCCTTTCCCTGATATGTCTTTTTACCAACCTTGTTGATAGTAAGTAATTTTGACTTCTTCTTATTGTCTTTGTTACTGTTGTATTTGTCCCTTATTATGTGTTTGGCCTGAGCTTGAGGAATCAAAGAAGCAGTAGCTGGGATCACTTCCATATTCACTTCACCTTCACTGTTATTGTGGGTGACAATCACAATACTTTGTCTATCATTGATCATGTTGGTGGTGTTAGTATCATTCCCCTTTTGAGTTGACATAACATCATGATTGTTTTTAGCATTGTTTCTATTCGTTCTTTTATTCACAATATGCCAACCATCTTCAGCTCCTTTGTCAATATAGATAGCACTGTTATTGTTAGCTGGTCTGTTACCCGTGGGTTTTACAGCAGCGTTTGAATTGCCATTGGTCTGTCCAGCATTCTGAGGCCTGCCTTGTTCTCTTCTTTGCTCATTTCTCCTATCTGCTCTCACATTTTCATTTTGATTAGTATCATTCCTTTTGGTTTTCTCATTAACCTCGCTACCATTCTGAACTCTCAATTCTAGATGTAAAATTCTAAACATTCTGTCTGAATGTCCTTGCCTCATACAGTGATTGCAAAGTGCAGGCAGTGTTTCATATTCAGCTTTCTGAATAAACTCTTCTATATTGTCCTCATGATTCCTGATCTCGATAGTAATCTCATTTAAAATTGGCCTTGCAAGGTCAATTTCAATTCTAAGCTTTGCAGTAGTGGGTCTTGTTTTGGTGGTCATTGTCTTGTCCAAAACCAACGGAAAACCTATAGGATCAACTATACGACATATTGCATCTCACTCATAGAATTGCCTTGGGGGATCAGGAAGTGTGATCCATACAGGAGCTCTGGTGGTATTAGGTGTTAAATTTTGTGGTCCACTTTTCAAGACTCATCACAAAATCTCCACCCAAATTCACAAAACTTCTAGTAGCTACTACATTGTGATCATCTAATTTATCAAAATCAATAAATACATGTTTCATGTCATAGGCTCCAATGGTTATGCATCCTTTCCCAGGAAACACTTTCGTTAATTCATTCCTAATAATGTCGATCGAGGGAAGGATCTTAGAAAACTTACCGACTATAGTCCATTTGCATGACTGAGCCAAGATATCATTTTCCTCCTTAGCGAAACTTACCACTGGTTTGCCGTTAATCAACTCGTAAGATCTGGGATGGAGTCAGATTTTGCTCCTTGGTTTTAGGGTTTTGATTCTATAATACTCCTCATACAAAAAAAAATAATAAATAAATAAATAAATAGAAATATAATGGGCCAAAACCCATGAGAAAGACCTGGCAAATTCAAAAAAATATATATGAAAAGGGATTCTGGGAAGGGTTTCAAAACACAAGAGCTTCTGCCGCAATCAAGGTTACAGTGAAATTATAATAGGGATTAAGGGAGTAACTTATGGTTCTGCAAATTTTGGGGTAAAACAAGGAAGCCTACGCAGTGCTTTAGAGCCATATCAATAGCAGGAAGAAAAAAAAACTTAAGCACTTTGATTCTTACGGATTGACTGAAAGGAGTCTCACGGATTGCTCGAGGTGATGGACTTGGTATTTCAACACAGACGACACGAGTACTGTAAGTAGTAATCTTACCGCAATTTATGTTTTTATAACTTGCATGATTTACACATGATTTTTAATATGAATATATTACCGATTATTTTGAGTAGCATGTGGGACAAGTCTTTTACTCAATGTGAAACCGAAATAGTTATTTTGAGATGAGTACCGTGATTTTAAATATTTTCGTTGTCACTAGATCTGTTTTACCGTTACTTGAATTTTCTGTTATCGAAAAGAAGTTATATGATTTGATAAGAACTGAAATGCTCTATATTGTTTTTAAAATAGTTTCTACGAGTATATACGGATTACAGAGACAAGTATAAATAGGAGTAGATATTGAAGGATCCCGTAGCTAACGGCGGGTTCGTTAGACCTGGTGCACCTTGTAATTACCGATTACCGTTATAGCCCTCGCTAGTGGTAATGTAGAACTAGCATACCGTTACTGATTTCCCTCGAGTAGGGACTACCATTATATATGACTTTTGGTACAGAAGTCCACAGTCAATACCGATTACATGATCCTTTCTTGGAAACCTCCCAAACATAAAGATTGGATATGGCAAAGTACTTATCAAGTTTTTTTATTACTGGAAACATATGATGAGATTGATTATTATTTATTCTTTCTGAAAGGGCATTTTTATGTTATTTTCTCTTGAGATACTAGCATGTTTCTGACTTGTCCCAAATAAAAATGGTTGTGGTTAAGTGTTATTATTCACTGAGCTAGCGACTTATTCCCCGCTAATTTTTTTACAGAGACAACAGTTGACGCAGGCGAGGATCTCGTTAATTAAAGCGCACATGTTGATATTTCTCAGTGAGCCTCGCACTTGTTCGCGTGGGTAGAGATTTTACTTATTGTTATGGTCTATTTATTGAACTCTTAGAGTCGCTCCATAGTCATTATTTTAGTGTTATGCGTATTCTTTCGTTATTATAGTCTTATGTTGAGTATCGTTCTCATTTATCAAGTTGGAGATAAATTAGTATTTTTAGTGGTTAGTTGGTGGTTTAGTTATGGTGGAGACTTGTATTGGTTAATTGACAAGTTGTCAATTATTTGGTATATTAGGATGTTTGGTTGTTGATTTGAGACAAGAAAGTTTTTGGGATGGTCCAAAAACAAAGGAAACTCTGTCCGATTTTCTGTAAAAGTTTCGATGAGGCTTACTTGGGAGCACTTGCTCCTAAGAGCCGGTCACAATCCTAAATTGGGTCTTGACAAAGTTGGTATCAAGCTTAGGCTTTAAGTCCGTAGTCATGGAGAAATGTTTAGTAGAGTCTTGTTCATGGGTATGTAGGCGCCCATACTTATGATCTCGAGGCTACTAAATATTTAGGAATGTTTTTCCTTCTTTCATTCTTTGATCGTGCATTGAGATAACTTGAGATTGACTTTGGAATATTTCTTTCGCAGATGGATAGGACACGCACACCCTCATCTGCTGGACGTGGTGCTGGACCTGGTGCTACCCGGGTTGGCGGTCAAGTTGGGGTTCATCAAACTAGAAGACAGACTGCTCCTCAACCTCAAGTTGGGAACATGGGTTAAACCCAAGCTGATATGCCAGATCAAGTGCAAGAGCAAGGAGTTCACAACGCTCCACCACCAGTGCCAATTGTTGTACCTACTGTTGCCTTACTTGCAGATGCAGTGGCAAGGTTATTGAATGTGTTAGAGGCATTGGTACCTACTCAGGGCGGAAGTTCAGCTCCTCAGGCTACTTTACAAACACAAGCACCTACACAGACTCAGCCTTTCGGGAATAAGGAAGTATCCCTACACGAGTTCCTGAAATTGAAAACACCAAAATTCACAAGTTCCGATAATTCAGCAGATCCTCAAAGTTTCTTGGATGGGACATTTAAGGCATTACGTGCTCTTGGATGTTCTAGTGAGAGAGCCGTGGAGCTCGCAACATACAAACTAGAGGATATGGCCAACACATGGTATGAAACGGTATTGCTGGGAAGGCTAGCAGGAGCACCACCACTGACATGGCACGAGTTCACTAAGTTGTTCAAGAATCATTTTCTTCCAGACAGTCTGATGCAATAATATGCTAGAGACTTTGAGAGATTGGTTCAGACTGCAGATATGGATGTGTCAACATATAACACTAAGTTCTGTAAGCTGGCTATATATGCTCCTCACTTAGTACCTACCGAAGAAGCTCGAGTTTAGAGGTTTGTTGATGGATTGGTTGGTCGTTTATACACTGCAGTAGCCCCACAGATGAAGACTTTATCCTACTCTGATGTAGTCGACCTCGCTAGAAAGATTGAAGACAAGGGATGTGAGGAGCGTGCAGCTAGTGATTTACGTAAGAAGGCCAAAACAGGAGGGGCTTTCAGTAGTGGTTTTAGTGAAAATAGAATAGCAGGAAATCAGGGACAACAACAACAACATGGTTCTCAGACAGGGACACACATGTCTTCACAGTCCACATACAGACCACATTACAGACAAGGTAATAGGGGATCATCATCTTCTGGGCATCGTAATTCTGGGCAGATATATGCCACTACTCTAGTCTGCCAGCTTGTGGTAGATCACATTTGGTCAATGTCATGTTCTAACTGGAGAGTGCTTTTGGTGTGGACAGTTGGGACATCACTTGAGGGATTGCCCTCAGCCTCCGAGAAATTTCAACCAAGTTTCTATTCAGTCAGCTGCACCGACTCAGACTACTCGTAATACTTCAGGTGCTACAGGTACAGGAAATAAAGGTCGAGGTGCTGGAGACCGTGCTACTGTGAATCAAGGACAAGGCAATGCTGGTAAAGGTCAGGTGAGAGTTTTTGCATTTACTAGACAGGATGCTCAGGCCTCGAATGCAGTGGTTACATGTATTCTTTCTGTCTGTTCATTTGATGCACTTGCGTTGATTGATCCCGGATCTACTCACTCCTATGTGTCCTCATACTTTGCTTTGAGATTTAGTAGACAGCCCGAGCTATTGAATGATCCTTTTCTAGTTGCTACACCTGTTGGAGAGTCTCTATTAGCTGAATACGTGTATCGTGCTTATCAGATTCGGGTTGAGGGTAGAGATACTCTAGCTGAACTTATTGTAATAGATATGATTGACTTTGACATGCTGATGGGAATGGACTGGTTATCTTCTTCCTATGCTATAGTCGATTGTCATGCAAAGATAGTTAAGTTTGAGATACCAAAAGAACCTAGTTTTATTCTAAGAGGGAGTCAGGTTCCAAAGACTTGCAAAATTGTATCTTTTATGAAGGCTCAACGACTTCTGAAAAAAGGTTGCTTGGGTCTCTTAGATATTGCAAATGACACAAGAAAGGGAACAGTTAGTATGTAAAATGTACCGGTAGTGAGAGAATTTTCTGATGTATTTCTTGAGGATTTACCAGGATTGCCTCCAGTACAAGAAATAGGCTTTGGTATTGATTTGCTACCTGACACACAGCCCATATCGATACCCCCATATCGAATGGCACCTGCAGAGTTGAGGGAGCTAAAACAACAGTTACAAGATTTGTTAGATAAGGGTTTTATTAGACCTAGTGTATCACTATGGGGTGCACCGATACTATTCGTAAAGAAGAAAGACGGATCCCTGAGAATGTGCATTGACTACAGGCAGTTGAACAAGATAACAATATGCAATAAATATTTCTTGCCTCGTATAGATGACATGTTTGATCAGTTACAAGGAGCTGCCCACTTTTCAAAGATTGACCCCCGTTCTGGTTATCATCAACTTAGAATCAAAGATGAAGATATTTCTAAGACTGTTTTCAGAACTCGATACGGGCACTATGAGTTTCTTGTGATGCCTTTCGGACTGACTAATGCTCCAGCTGCATTCATGGATTTAATGAATAGTGTGTTCAAGCCGTTTCTGGATAGATTTGTAATAGTATTTATTGATGACATACTGATATATTCTCGTAGCCAAAGAGAACACGAGAATCATCTCTGGACTGTGTTGCAGACATTGCGAGAACATCAACTTTATGCTAAGTTCTTGAAGTGTGATTTCTGGCTAGACTTGGTAGCATTTTTGGGGCATTTTGAATCTAAAGATGGAATTATGGTAGATCCTAAGAAGACCAAAGCTGTGTAGAAATGGCCTAGACCTACTTCTCCTACAGAGATTCGCAGCATTTTAGGCTTAGCAGGCTATTACAGGCGTTTTGTGCAGGATTTCTCCATAATAGCATCGCCGCTGACTAAGCTAACACAGAAAAATGCAAAGTTTTAGTGGACGGAGGAATGTGAGCAAAGCTTTCAGAAACTCAAAACGTGTCTGATAACTGCACCAATATTAGCCTTACCATCAGGTCCTGGAGGATTTATAGTATTCTGCGACGCCTCGAGGATGGGATTAGGATGCGTTCTCATGCAAAATGGTCGTGTTATAGCTTATGCTTCGAGACAATTGAAAAAGCACGAGCAAAACTATCCTACACATGATTTGGAGATGGCTGCAGTGGTATTTGCTCTAAAAAAATTTAGGCATTATCTATACGGTGAAACTTGTGAGATTTATACTGACCATAAAAGTTTGAAGTATATCTTTCAGCAGAGAGATCTAAATCTTCGGCAGCATCGTTGGATGGAACTACTCAAAGACTATGATTGTTCTATTTTGTATCATCCTGGAAAAGCCTATATGGTGGCTGATGCATTGAGTAGAAAATCTATGGGGAGTTTGGCATATATAGCCCCTGCAAAGAGACTTTTAGCCAAAGATATTCAGAGACTAGAAGATACATGTATCAGATTTAGTGTCGGAAATTCAGAGGCATTGTTGGCTTGTGCTCAAGCTAAGTCTTCATTAGTTGAGCGCATTATGGCCACCCAATATGAGGATGAACGATTATATAAATACAGAGATGAGGTCTTAGATGGTAAAAGCAAGGATATAATTTTTGAAAGTGATGGTGTTCTTCGAACGGGTGACAGGCTATGTGTAGTATACGTAAATGGGTTGAAACATGCTATTCTTAAAGAAGCTCACAACACTAAATACACTATACATCCTGGATCCACAAAAATGTACCATGACCTGAAGCAATTTTATTGGTGGGGAGGTATGAAGAAAGATGTTGCTAACTTTGTTTCTAGTTGTTTGACTTGTCAGCAGGTCAAGGCTGAGCATCAACGACCTGCAGGACTAGTACAACAAATTGAGATTCTAGAGTGGAAATGGGTAAGAATTACTATGGATTTTGTCACCTGGCTACCACGAACCCTTAGAGGTTATGACTCGGTATGGGTGATTGTAGACCGATTGACGAAATCAGCACACTTTTTGCCGGTGAAGACTACATATGGTGGAGTCAGGTATGCACATATATTTATGAACGAAATTGTCCGACTTCACGGAGTTGCAGTATCCATCATCTCTGATAGAGGATCACAGTTCACTTCACGCTTTTGGAAATCTTTTCAAGAAGCATTGGGTACACGAGTAAATCTTAGTACTGCATTTCATCCATAGACAGACGGGCAATCTGAATGTACTATTCAGATCTTGGAGGATATGTTGAGAGCTTACACTCTTGAGTTTGGAGGTAGTTGGGACACTTATTTACCATTGCTGAATTTGCTTACAACAATAGCTTCCAGTCTAGTATTCAAATGGCACTGTACGAAGCATTGTATGGTAGAAGATGTCGTTCTCCTATCGGATGGTTTGAAGCTGGTGAGACTAACTTATTGGGACCCGGCCTAGTACAAGAAGCTATGGACAAGGTCCAGTTGATCAGACAGAGATTGCATGCAGCTCAAAGTAGACAAAAGTCTTATGCTGATAAGAGAAGAAGAGATTTAGTGTTCACAATTGGGGACAAAGAGTTCCTACGAGTCTCCCCTATGAAAGTTGTGATGCGGTTTGGGAAAAGAGACAAGTTGAGCCTCAGGTTTATAGGACCGTATGAGATACTAGGCCGAGTGGAAGCGGTGGCTTATCGTTTGGCACTTCCTCCTGAGTTATCTTTTATTCACCTAGTGTTTCATGTCTCAATGCTAAGAAAATGTATATCAGACTTATCTCAGGTGTTGGAAGCACCAATTACACCGCTTGATGAGAAGTTGTCTTACGAGGAAGAGCCGATGGCAATTGTTGATTGATAGATAAGAAAACTATGGTCAAAAGAAATTGTGTTCATGAAAGTCTTATGGAGAAATCATACTGTTGAAGAAGCTAATGGGAAATAGAAGATGCTATGCGAGTCAAGTTTCCTCATTTATTTCAGTTTACAGGTACGTACCAGAGCTAAATTCGGGAATCGAATTTCATAAGGTGGGGAGAATGTAATACTCCTTATACAAAAAAAAAAAAACGAAAATAAATAGAAAGATAATGGGCCAAAACCCATGAGAAAGACCTGGCAAAGTCAAAAAAATATATGTGAAAAGGGATTCATGGAAGGGTTTCAAAACACAAGAGCTTCTGCCACAATCAAGGTCACAGTGAAATTATAATAGGGATTAAGGGAGTAACTTATGGTTCTGCAAATTTTGGGGTAAAACAAGGAAGCCTACGCAGTGCTTTAGAGCCATATCAATAGCAGGAAGAAGAAAAAAACTTAAGCACTTTGATTCTTACGGATTGACTGAAAGGAGTCTCACGGACTGCTCGAGGTGATGGGCTTGGTATTTCAACACAAACGACACGAGTACTGTGAGTAGTAATCTTACCGCACTTTGTGTTTTCATAACTTGCATGATTTACACATGATTTTTAATATGAATATATTACCGATTATTTTGAGTAGCATGTGGGACAAGTCTTTTACTCAATGTGAAACCGAAATAGTTATTTTGAGATGAGTACCGTGATTTTAAATATTTTCGTTGTCACTAGATCTGTTTTACCGTTACTTGAATTTTCTGTTATCGAAAAGAAGTTATATGATTTGATAAGAACTGAAATGCTCTATATTGTTTTAAAATAGTTTCTACGAATATATACGGATTACAGAGACAAGTATAAATAGGAGTAGATATTGAAGGATCCCGTAGCTAACGGCGGGTTCGTTAGACCTGGTGCACCTTGTAATTACCGATTACCGTTATAGCCCTCGCTAGTGGTAATGTAGAACTAGCATACCGTTACTGATTTCCCTCGAGTAGGGACTACCGTTATATATGACTTCTGGTAAAAAAGTCCACAGTCATACTGAATACATGATCCTTTCTTGGAAACCTCTCAAACATAAAGATTGGATATGGAAAAGTACTTATCAAGTTTATTGCCAAATTATTAAATTGATTTTTATTACAGGAAACATATGATGAGATTGATTATTGATTATTCTTTCTGAAAGGGTATTTTTATGTTATTTTCTCTTGAGATACTAACATGTTTCTGACTTGTCCCCAAATAAAAACGGTTGTGGTTAAGTGTTATTATTCACTGAGCTAGCGACTCATTCCTCGCTAATTTGTTTTACAGAGACAGCAGTTGACCCGGCGAGGATCTCGTTAATTAGAGCGCACATGTTGATATTTCTCGGTAAGCCTCGCACTTGTTCGCGTGGGCAGAGATTTTACTTATTGTTATGGTCTTTTCATTGAACTCTTAGAGTCGCTCTATAGTCATTATTTTAGTGTTATGCGTATTCTTTCGTTCTCATTTATCAAGTTGGAAATAAATTAGTATTTCTAGCGGTTAGTTGGTGGTTGAGTTATGATGGAGACTTCTATTGGTTAATTGACAAATTGTCAATTGTTTGGTATAATATTAGGATGTTTGGTTGTTGATTTGAGACAGGAAAGTTTTTGGGATGGTCCAAAAACAGGGAAAACTCTGTCCGATTTTCTGTGAAATTTTCGATGAGGCTTACTTGGGAGCACTTGCTCCTAAGCGCCGGTCACAATCCTAAATTGGATCGTGATAGATTCCTATGGCACCTACATAATAATTGTCGCCATTAATTTTGCTTTGAGAGCTAGCAGCTTTATTAGCAGTAGTACTTTCAAAATTTCTTGGGTTCAAAGGTATTTGGGGGTTTTGATTTGAAAAAGAAAAAGGGGTCAAGGGGTTTGGGGAATTTTGATTAGAAAAAGAAAATCCACTAATGTTTGTGGGTTGGGTGTAAAGGATTTTTGAATTTGGGATAAGTGATGTTGTCAGAATCTGGGTAGGGATTAAAGGCGGTGGGTCCGAGGGACCATTGGGTCTAAGGCTGGCTACGGGTCCGGTCCGGTCACGGATCGGATTTTTTTCCGGTCCGGTACCATTACTACGCCCAAAACCGGACCAAACCGGTCCCAAACGGTCCGGACTCACCGGTTAAATCTCGTTAGACCGGACCAGGACCGGTACCGGTACCGGTGGCCGGTATACCGGTCCGATCCGGTCCGGTCGCCGGTTTATTCTATTTTTTTTTTGATTTTTTTTTAATAATTAGTTACCATTGACTCATTTATTTAACTTTATAAATAATTGAAAATTATGTTTCAAATCCGAATTTTAGAATTAAAGAAGTTACTATATAATATTCTTATAAGTTTTTGGAAATATAACTTATAATTTGAAATATAACTTATTCAAATTTAGTAAAATTATAAATTTTGTAGTAGTGTAGTAGAAGGAAATTATAAGTTTTGAAAAATATAACTTATAATTAGAATTAAAGAAGTTACTATATAATATTCTTACAA